>VYXC01004491.1:296893-352634 GCA_013397175.1 Platysteira castanea | reverse complement strand
ATTATTATTATTACTGAATGAAGAATATGAAAAGTCAAACAAAACATCTTATGGTTCAGAGAAAAAGATAGAAAATAATGCTGAAAAAAAAGGAGAAGGTCATCATATTGTTCAGAGTAAGACTGAAGGGCAATGATCACGCTATTTCAGAAAGAGCTCATCAGAAATAATCCCCCTTTCTCCTCTTCCCCCTCTTCAGTTTCACACACATTTCTTTTGGGGGATGGGGAAGGCAGGCTGTGCATGCTTGTCCTATTTCTAGCAGGATTTTTTGCTCTGAGAATGTTCCTTCACCTCTCCATCCAATTGTTCCTCCTGTAAGAAAAGGACAGTATTTCCTGCCCTTGAGCACCATCGCAACTTGAAGTGGGAAGAAGGTGTGTGAGACAAATCCTTACATATGTCTCTATTGATCAGCCAACACTGCCACCCCTTCCCATGCTTTGGATGGCTTTTCCAGTGCCTCTCCACCTGTTTCAAGCATTGGGATGGTGACTGCAGACTCTTATCTCTTGGGATGGTGTCCAGGGGCAGGAAGCAGTCTGGTAGCATCTCATGGACTCCTCAGAAGATAAATATTTGAGCAACAGAAAAGATAGCAGGAAAGAAGGAATGATTCTTTAAAATGGATGGGGAAAAGCTCTAAATGCTGAGGCAAAGGTCATGCCAAGGAAGTAAGAGAAGCAAAAGGAAATATGTCCTTTCAGCTAAGGGAGGGAAAAGCTCCTCTCCGTCCCCTTGGATCAGTCTGAGATAATAAGGCTGCTGCCTTCCTGATTAGTGCTCTGTAGCCCCAGCCCAGGCAGGGAAAATCTGCATTTCAAATGGCATATTTTAAAGTACACAATACCCAGGGGCCCTGCTGCTATTGATTTGCCTCTGGTGGGGTCACTGCCTCACTTTCTACAGCTTTATTAACTGGGACCATACACTGGGTCTCTTTCAAAGTGAAAGGAGAGTGGATGGGACATTTGTCTTCAGGAGGAGCTAGGGAAGGAGTGGGGTGACTTTCATTGGGAATGCCTTGGAGGTTTTAGAAGGAAGACTGGTGACCCTTACAGGACTTGTTCTCCTTCTGTAAATTTCCCTAGAGCCACCCTGGGGGGAAGGAGGTAGGCCTGATGCTGTCAGCTTCTTTCAAGGTGACTGAGATCCCATCCTCCCACCCTCGTGGTGCTGTTGTACTCAGCCAAACTCTGACCCTCAGCCACTGGGCTGGGTATGAGCCCCCTCTTCTTCCCCCTTAATCTTTGGTCCTGAGCAATTCCAACCTGAGTGGGAAGGGCATGAATGGGATCTGTGACCTCAGAAGTGTGGCAGGAGGGTTGTCAAGGGTTGAAATGTCCAGATGTTCCTGGGACGTGGTTGAGGTCACCTCTCCAGCCAAGGAAGCAAAGCCGTTAGCTGGGGTACACAGCTCTGTTCAGGTATGGAATGCTCTACTCCTTCCAGCTCCAGGCAATCCTACTTTTACCCTATGAACTAGCTCTGAAGAGAGGTCTGTGTCCTCTGGGTCATGGTGTGAAGGGCTCATTTCAACATGCCAGAGGGATTCCCAAGGTGTCTAGGACATCTTGGAGAGTACATCCACAGAGCACTGAGAGAAAAGAAATTGGGTGACTGCTCTCTGTCTGTTGTAGCAGAAGCACCTGATCTAGTTTCCAAAATCACAGGTTAGGACCTTATTTTTACTGCATTGACTTTTTAACCCTAAGCTAAATTTAACCTCTTTGTTCCTCGAGGTCCTAATTCAGTCTCTGCAGGAGTATGGCCAGTTTTAAATGACTGTTCCACTGAAATCTGCAGACCCTGCACCTTCAGCACAGATCAGGAGATCAGGATCATCTAGTTCTTCTCACAAGGAGACAGAAAACACCACCTTCTTTCCGAAGACCTGTAACAGAAGGGCATGAATGACATTACAAAAAGGAACATGCACGTAGCTAAGGCATATTCTGCAATCATGCACCTTCCAGTTCAAATTTATAATCCCTCTAAAAGCACAGGAAGTGACACACTGAGGCTGCCTGATTTCCAAACCAGGAGGATCACCTGCCACTGCTAACTCTGAACAGCTCAGAGACATCCATAAACAGGAGAAGCTGCATAAGCCATAATTAATGTCACAACTGACTGCCCAGCTCTGCTGAGTGCAAAGTGGAGGTTGTCTTTGGAGCAGTACAATCATTTGCACTACCACTGACAACGGTCACAGCAACTTTTTGGTTAGAGCCCTGTTTCTGAGAAGCAGAAACACGGGTGAAACATGAAAAATAAGATAAACACATTTCTTTTAAATTGATGTGAACCAAGATCCAAAACTATCTGCTGAGGGCCAGGTAGGGAGTGGGAAGTATTTCCTCTGACTATTGGTAGGTGCAGCTGAACCAATCACCTGAGGCTCCACATAGAGACAACTGGGAGAAACAAAGCTGCAATTTGTCTGCCCAGAGGCATTTGGGTACAGGAAGATGAATCTTGACCTAGATTTCTCTGCCTGTTATCACATCAGCCATAATAAGTGACCAGGAATTTCTCAGGAAACTCCTTATGTATTTATTTCACTGATTCTGACAAGGGGAAATGCCAAAAATATAGTCCCCTGCCTGCCCTAGAAGGTGTCTGTCCCCAGTACCAGGCTGGTATCTGCCAGCAGGACTGACCATGAACAGCCATACACCACTCTCTGTTTTGAGGTGGGATTATGCAGGCAGGTCTGGTCATCTTCGGAGAAGCACTGGGAAAAGGCATCAAGGGCTAAACTAGACCTGTCCCCAGCCCTTGAAACTGCATCAAACATCTCAGAGAGATGTTTCTTTGGTCTCCAGAGATTCTCTAGTTACATATCTTGGCCATCATTTCTGCAACAAGCCAGTGCACATCCTCATCTGTCCCCATGTTGCCTAGAATCAAAAGACAAAAGCTTTTCCAAACAACGTTAAAGTGGCAAGATAAAAAGCAGTTCTTAAGTGAAAGCTTTCAGGTGCACAAATATGGCCATGCACACATGTGGTACAGGACTTCTACAGTTTTTATAAGGTTGATTAATTAGTGTATCTAGCAGGTACATCCAGTAAGAGGCCAGTTGCCCCAGCCACCCACCCTTGGGTCAGCCCCTTGGAGTTGCTCCAGGGGCTTCTTTGCCCTGTTTCTTGTTATGTCTCTTAAGTTCTAGTGCAAAACACAGTGTCCTTGTTACAAATTCCTTTGTTGAAAGTAACACTAAATAGAATTTCAAGAATGTGACGTAGCTAGTGTTCTAAAGTGTGAAAAAGCGTAAGGAGGTGCTAGAGGCTATAACACTATGTATTAAAAATCTACAAACCTACAAATATATGAAAAATATATATTAAAAAAACCAAAAAATCTTTAGGCATCACCCAGGTAAAAATACCCGGAAGAGAAAATGAGATGTGAGCCAGCACACCTAGTGCTGGAGTCAGTCCAGTGTCAAAGATGGATGGATTCCCCTTCCTCCTTCACTTCCTTGGCATACTTTCTAATATCGCCTGCTCAGTACCTCCTCTGGAGAATAAACTCAAATGATGCCTAGGAACAAGTGTACTCCCTAAAGGAGAGCCAACATAGTGTATAATAGAAAAGATTGTCTAATCACTCCATCAGTAATTGCAAAGAGTACAATATCACTAATTAAAATGTAAAAGTACCTTTTGCAAGGTATAATAAAAAAAGGGTAATTAACAATCAAAGGGGAAGCCACAACTTTGCCACCAATCTGCATTAGGCTTCAAAAACCAATAATACTCAAATCCACTATAACATATTTCACCTGTAGATCTGACGATGTGTGGAGTTGGGTATCCTGTGTTACATTTTATAGCTGGAGAAACCAAGGCAAGTTTTCGTAAACTGTGCATGGTCAGCAGGTCATTGTCAGAGCACCCTTTACTTTGGACTGTTTAAGGATGGCGACAGGGAAAGTTTCAGCATTTGAATGGGTCCAGTGATTTCAAGGGTTTGTTTCAGTGTGTATGTGTACGAACAGCTAATTTAGCTGATATTTCAATATTAAAGTGAACAGAAGGGAACAGTCTGTTCCTTGCCATGACTTCTGAGGTCTGTTTAATTCTGAGAAGCATGTCCCATGTGCTTAAAGAACAGCATCAGAGGGTGATTTCCTGATGGGAGAGAGAGTGAAATCACAGAGAAAAGGAAAACAGAGCTACTCCAGTTCTGGAAACTGCAAAGATATGACTCACTTCTAAAGTCACCACAGAAAAACATTTCTCTTCTCTATTATTATCATCAAGTCACAGATTAGCAGAGGCTGGGGATAATACAGAGTGAGGTTTCACTTTCTGCACATCGTCTTCCCCCAACACCTTCTCTAAGCATCCAGCACTGGTCGCTACTGAGGGTTGGATCCTCAGACATACCCACCCTGTCTGGCTCCTTGTACAGCTCCAGCGAAGGAGACAAGAGGCAGCTTCAACCAAACTGTCTTATCCTTCACACCAGAACCATTTTAAAATCTCTCTGCAGCCATACTGTACCCATGAACTGCAGCAGCTGTGTGCTAGGTTTTGAGTATAACATAATGATAACAAAGTCTGGTTTTAATGAAAGAAGCATTTCCAGAATTCATAACCATTCACCAGCCTTCTGCTTCAAATTTTTTTTAGCCCCAAATGCCTGAAAATGTAGCCTGGGTTCCTTATTTCTAAATTTTGTAGGTGCCCTGAAATAAGCAGCATTTTGACCACTTTCTAGAGAAAAATTATTGAGAAAGTCAAACCACAGGGAAGGGGTTTTCTCATTAAACAGTACTAATCTTGCTAAAGCAGGGAAGCTCCCTTCTCTTGTACAGCACCTATGGGTGTCCCTGCTTGGTAGTGTTGGACATAGGTTCTATAATCTATTTAGAAGTTTTGGTAGTGGTTTTGCTCAGTACCCAGCAGATGCCTCCTAGCAGCACAAGAAAAAGTGATTTTTGTCACTGATGGATGAAAAAAAAATCAGGCTATCCCTAGAGAATTAGTCAAACCTCCTGCTTTGGAGAAGGAATGCCCTTTTCCTACATACACTGCTCTCCCATCAGTAACCCCCAGGCTTTCCCAGAATTTTGATACAAGCAATGTAAGCCACGAAACCACTCTGCTGAGGTATATCGTGTTTTGTGTGCATAAAGCCTTTTCTCTGCCTTTCTGACCAGAGAAGTACCAAGGAGCTGGTGGGCTGAGTCCAGCTCACAGGGGACCTCCACACTAGGGAACACATGGTGCGGTGGGGACCATAAAGACCCCGAGTTGCAAAGATGCCCTTTGCCTCCAGCCCCTGTAGCAAGAAGAATGGCCAAGCCTGGCAGGTACCACAGGCGTGGTGTGCTGACACCCCAAAACATTGGGATGCACCCCAGCCTCACCGGGTGCCCTCCTGGTGCCGGTGCCACAGGCTGCCCTGCCAGTGACCGCGTGATATTTTTTCCCTGCTCTCTTTGTTCCAGCTGATGCAGCAGCAAGCGGCGATCATGGCGTCGGTGGCGCAGGGCGGATACCTGAACCCCATGGCAGCCTTTGCTGCGGCCCAGATGCAGCAGATGGCAGCTCTGAACATGAACGGCCTGGCAGCCGCCCCCATGACACCAACCTCAGGTAAGGGGACAGTGGGCTGGAGAGGGCGAAGGACAGGGAAGTCTGGCCGCATCCCACAGGATGCCTGGCAGGACTTGTTAGCTCTCTATAGCTGGGTGAGGATCAGCCTCTCCTCCCAGGTAACAAGTGACAGGACCAGAGGGAAGGGTCTCAAGTGGCACCAGGGGAGGTTTGGGTTGGATATTAGAAAGAGTTTTTTTCCCAAAAAGGGTGTGACATTGTAACAGACTGCCCAGGACAGTGAACTAGTGTCCATCCCTGGAGTTATTTAAAAGGCATGTAGATGTGGCACTTAGGGACATGGTGGGCTTGGCAGTGGTGGGCTAATGGTTGAACTCGATGATTTTAGAGGTCTTTTAGAACCTTAACTATGCCGTGATTCTGTGACACTTCCTTCTCAGTCTAATCCCACAGACAGCTTCTCTTTAGCTCTGAGAACCCTCCAAACGTCACAAAACATCCCACAGTGACCTACACTGGTTTATTGGTGCATATATGTGTCCAAAGGGTTAGTGCTGGTGCTGTCACAGCCAGGCTGGCCCAAAGATAAACAAAACAGGGTTTCTGGTGAGATGCAGTATGATTAACAAGATGAATTTTGCCTTTGGGACACATAAGCCTTTCCCCCTGTTGTGAAATAGGACAGAAGGTACTCAAGGAAGACATCTGGTGCTACCTGGAATGAGGGTGTTTGGTGAGGGGGTTTCTGGCTGCTGGAACAGAGACAGGTAGCCAGTGAAGGGCTGCCAGGATCTGGTTAGGCTGTCACAAGCCTATTCTAGGAGCTGCAGTATATGGTTCAGCAGGCAGAGAAGTAAGCTGAGACAGAAACAGAACTGTCTTTCTTGGGGCTTGAAGCACAGGATTACCATTTGGGCAGGAACAGGTCAAGGAATCACCAGCTCTGGTAGTCCTGGGCTGACATATGGCCATACAGCAGGGAAGTAGGGAAGCAGGAAAAGTGGGGCCACACCTTGAAAGAAGTGAGGATTTGGAAAGCTTTGCAATATACTAGAGTCTGGTAGGGATGCAGAGGACTTAAAGGTACATCTTGAAAGGACCATTTGTAATAGAATATCACAAGGGACTGGGGGAAGAAGAGAGAGTAAGAAAGACAGTCTTATTCCACAAGACTTCATGGAGACCCAAGGAAAAGCACTTGACTCAAAAATCTTATACTGCACATTTCAAAATATATGTTTACACAATGATAAATGTATAAACAAAAAGTCGATGGAGCTACTGCAAATCCAAATAAAAAAGTGGCTTAATTATACGTGCACCCTTTAAACCGCTGCTGGAAAGATTATCATATTTGCATTAGCTAGATTTGTTTTGTGTTGGTGGGAGCAGAGAGAACATCAAACAAAGACTGCCTGGAATTCAAATATTGTCAGGGCCTGGAAAGCTGAATCCAGGCAGTGGTTTTCAGCAGACCCACCACAAAAGAGCACAAGCTCTTATACATAAGTATATTCTTGAAAATGATAGGTTGTGGGTCATGGGCGTGAAAACAGCCAGATTCTGTGCCTACCATGATATCCAGCCATGAAAAATATCCCAGCTCTTTTTTGGTGTAAACTTTTCCTCTTTCAGAGTCATAAAATCATGAAACAATTTCTGTTGTAAAAGACCTTTAAGATCATCAAGTCTAGCCATTAACACAGCACTGCCAAGCCCACCATTACACCATACCCTTCAATGCCACATCCATGTGCCTTTAAAATACCTTCCGGGCTGATAACTCCACTACTTCCCTGGGCAGCCTATTCCAGTGTTTGACAGCATGAGGGGACTGTTAAACTCTCACTGTCAGAATACAGGAAAGGAAACTCATGTTTTTTACATGCTTTCCAGATCACCCATGACTGGTCGTTATTGAAAATAAGATGCTGGTTTAGATGATCCCTTGATGTCTTTCACGGCGGCCAATTTTGCACTCTCCTAATGACATATTTTCAATCACAGAGCCTATTCACTTTGGCATTATTGCAGATTTACCTTGAATGAGTAGCTTCCTTCATGAAAAACCTCTGTGGTGGGTTGTGGAAAGGTCCATTGACAATTATTCCTTAGGAGAAATGTTTAGACTTTGAAATTACTCCTTGTATTACTACAGCACTCACAAAGCATGTGATAAGATGCATAGAAAATGTTTCACATAATGTCTGAGCAAGCAAGCCTACAACACTAGCAGCGATTTCTGAGTAGCCAGGAGATATCTGAAGCCTAACATTAATTCTCCTGCTGGCTTTTGTTAGCATTCAGAAAGCCAAATGGAAAATGATCATTCTGCTTCATAGCAGGATTTCTAGTCATTGAAGTATATCTTTGTTCTGCCTTGGAAGGAAAATGAAATATTTCAAAGTTCTCACAAAAAAAAAAAAAAAAAAAAAAAAAAAAAANACCAAAAAAAAAAAAACCCACAAAAAACAGGCACTAGAAAAAGTATTTGGAACACTGAAAAAAAAAAATAAAAAGGAAGCGTTTTGATCTTTCCGAAGCAAAAGAAAAGTTGTGCTAGAAAAACAGATTCTGGTAACCCAGAAGTCCTAGAGGCTTTGGAGCTATTGGCTCAGCACAGTGCCTCCATGCTGGTATCTTCAGGCCTCCTAATGCAGCTGGTTTCCCACCTCTAGGAGAGTGGATTCCTGGGAATATGACCGTGAGTTCATTCATTCCCATGGGAACTAGGAGCTCAAAGTTTTGAATCCAGGCAAATCTAACAAATGAGAGACAGTATCCATCTCACCTGGCTTTAACCATACAAAACTGAGATGTCTCATTTGAACTGCGGTCAGTGGAGTGCAATAAGCACTCCTTGTGGGTAATTCAAATCAAGAAAACATTAATGCTGTTTGCTGTCATTTTAACAGTCTTCCATCAAGAGTCAGGTTTATCTCACACAACAGTCCATAATTGTGAGGCAATTAATTTGACATTTCTGAGCGTTTGGTTCAGGTTTTACATTTCTCCTGTCACTGCTACAGTCTGGGTGAAAAGTGGGTCTGGCAGTGGGTCTGNCCCTCCCTTCTTCTCTCTCTCCATGTTGTAAATCTGCACCTGGGGTAGCTACAGCAAGAGATCTCAAATGAGGGATGAAATCCACAACTGGCATGCACCACCACCATTTGTTTTCCACAGTGGCATTATGCCAGTTTTACTACAGCTACAGATCTGACCTCTCCAGGGGGGTTCTTTATAGGAAGAAAATTAAAGAATTCCAATAAATATGCCTAAACTTCCTTAGACATGCACAAAATAGCAAGCACAAATCCCTTGCTGTAATTTTAGAAAAAAAATTATTTACATTTTCTATGCAAATAAAGGAGAGATCCAGAAAAGCAACTGAAATTTTAAGTAGCCTTTGTGATTTGCAAGCTGATGGCATATGCTAAGAGCATTGCCTTTGGACTTCAGTTGCCACTGCTGGCTCCATGTACCTCCACAGAGGACATTTTTAAAGGCCAACACCATTTAAATAAGAAAAGGGGAAGCAGCAGCTTGTCTGCTCAGGGTATAAGAAATGAGCTGAAATACTGCCTTTTTTGGGGGGCTACTCAAATCTGAGCATATTAAAACATCTCATGTATCCATAGCGACTTTCTTAAAGCACCAACACAGATTTAAGCAGTTGTTAAAGTGTGTTATTAGACTAACCCATCATGGAATGCTACTGTGGTGAAGAAAGTATCTCCAATAGGTTTAAAAGAGAGGTTACTGCAAAAATAGTGCTTTCAATCAGTAGTATATCCTGACACAGAAAGATATTGTTGAAGACAAGAGAGTTTAACTTCCCACGCACACCTAACAAGAGAAAAATATTATTTCAGGCTCATTGAAAACTCATTTTTGGTCCCTAAAATCCTCCTGAACATGTTGCAAGAAGAACAGACTGTCCAGTCATTTTACACATACATAGGAGGTGACAGTGAGGTAGCAGAGGAATTTAATTCTCTCCCCAGAAATTTGAGAATTCTCTACCAGTGGGTGACAAGATTCCACTCAGAACATAAAGACTGATTTGTTCTTCTGAAATAGCAGCATTACAGTCCCCCTAGGATGCATCTGGAAAGAAGGGAAGAAGCATGATTCCATGAAAGGAACAAATTTCGCCCCCATTCACTGGGAGATGTCTGTTAAAACTGTATGAAGTCAAGTTTGGGCCAAACAGTGACATTAAAAAAATGTGTCACTGGCTACCTTTAGGCTACAAATAAACTTGACAAGTCTTTTGAGGATCCCTAGTCCTGAGAAAGTTCAGAATGAGTTTGCACATGAAAAGTGTATTCATGAGAGAGTGCAGACAGAGCAGTCCTGGAAATCAGTACACCCACAGAGATCCAAAGGGAATCTTACAGGAACTGCTGTAGAAAGCTGGGGCTGACAGTTTTTGGAGGATTTTCAAGCTTTTCTTAGTGCTTTCTGAACAGGGGAGCAGCGGCAAGCAGTCCCTCTATTTGCTCAACAGCTTGGGAATTTTTTCATTTCTTGTTTTTTTGTGGCTGGCGGCCACAGCTGTTGTGTTGGCAGTTTTCTCCGTGAAGTTGTTGTTTGCAGTACTCATCAGCTCTGCCCTCGTGTCCTCCCCATTTGCAGGTGGAAGCACGCCTCCTGGCATAACTGCACCAGCTGTGCCTAGCATCCCATCTCCAATTGGGGTGAATGGTTTCACTGGCCTCCCGCCGCAGGCTAATGGGCAGCCAGCCGCTGAAGCCGTCTTTGCTAATGGCATTCACCCTTATCCAGGTAAGCCAGACCAAACCTGTGCCCACAGCCTTCTCCCTCAGTCCCAGCGATACTGTCCACACCCACAGGCTTTGCCCGACATGAGCCTGTGGCATAGGTTCAGCAGGATTATCCCCTACCCCACCAGGGCTCATTATAGCATTGGTGTATTGTGTCTTACGCAGCTACAGTGTTAAACGGTTCAATCTGGATGATAAACATCAAGGGCATGTTGGAGGTGGAAAAACTGTGTACTGAATATTTGAGCGCCCATCTGCTGGATAGCATGTCTGGTGGATACAGTCAGGACAACCAGCGTGTTTTGCTTCAGCTGAAAGTTGACCTGACTCCCGAGCGGTTCGTGCTGGCAGATCCCCTCGCGGTACTCCCGAGGGTCTTGCTTCTGGCTAGCCTTGAAGGAGCTGTGTTAAGCCTGTTTGCATCCAGCACTGGTATCTCCTGATGGAATTCCCCTGTAGCCAGATGGATCTGGGAGGATGATCCAAAGGGTCTACAGGTCCGCTGACCCAAACAGCTTCCTGTGTGCAGGGAGCAGGTGTTGATCTCCAAAATGCGCACTGCACACAAATCCTGCTGCTTTACCAGGCCTGCAGAGTGAAGCTCCATCAATACAGCCTCTGAATGGGCTCAGGGTCACCCTTTGGTGGCACACCACAGGAGAACTGCTGCTGGGATTCACACTGTGCCTAGCTTGAAGATGCCAGTACTAAAGAAGTGATTTTGCAAGCACTGGCAGTCAGAGGTGAATGAGGGAGGTTAAAGCATAGGTACCTGCCCCTATACCTGTATTTACAAATATACATACAGTCTAAAGCTGTAATTACCAAGAACTCAGGAGTTTACCATTCCTTAATGTGCACCTACACTTTTTCAGTGTCCTTGAGATTTGAGATAGCTCTCTCCTCCAATACACTTCCTCTAGAAAGACATTTTTTACCATTGCTGTATACATACTAATGGTAACAATCATAGCAATAAAAATTTAAGTAAATGTTACTAACTGATCCTAATCACCAGCTGGCAAAGGAGTATTTTACCCTGGGGAACTGATAGATTGATCTAGTCTGTTAGAAAATCAAATACTGAATTAGATGCTCCATCCAAGAAGCCCAAAAAACTCTATGAAAAAATAATTCTTTCAATCTCAGCCAGTCTTGAAAACTCAGAAGATTCATCATCATAGGGGACGTTATGAGCTACATGGAAAAATATAATGTAACACAGAAATACCAGAATCTTTCCTAGATACTTACAAATAATTATCCTCCTCCCAACTAACACTTTGCAAACATGTAGTTTGACTTCAACTCTAAGCAGAATTAAAATCAAGTGACTTACTGTGCTCAAAATTAGGCATGTATATAAGTGTTTTAACAGCTGAAGGGCTGGGGAACTTTTGGAGTCTTATGAAAGCATCAGAAGATTTCAGGGAGTCCTTAGTATGCTCAGTGAGCTCAACCACAGCACTGAGAAAGCATTCTGTCTTTAAGGTTATATAAACATGGCCATCTGTTCTTCTGTCCATTTATTTCAGTATCTACCTGTTTGCCAGTCAATCATCTCTCTCTTTATTCAACCATATCTATGTATGTCTGTCCCTTTTTTCTGGTTTATTTAGATCCTTTTAGCTAATTTTGATGATCCATTACTGTGGGCATCAGAGAAAAGATGTTCTTTCTAGGTGAATCTTAATGGCTTGAGCTTTTGTTACAATCCCTAACTATCCCCATAATCAAAGATGCCTTTCAGTTAGGTATTTCAGCCATGGTTTCATGAAAGTCAGTGGCCTTAATCTGATTCTCTCTGAGTTTTGGAGAGACTTGCTCAGGCAGCAATTCTCATTAAGTCCCTGCAGAAGCACCAACAGGCTGACACACTGAAAGGGGACAGTCATCCTTGCCCCTCTCCACTGCAGGCAGAGAGAGTCCCTTCTGCCAGTAAAGCTGACATCCAAACAGTCTGAGCTCTGTAAGATTTGGCTTTATCTCAGGGTAACTTCAGCAATATATTTGTCTTTCTCATTGCTCAGCTTCCCCATAACGTAGTGACACCTTAAGTTATGGCAGAGGTGTAGAGGGAGCAGTGGTGGGTCAGACACTCACCTCTCATTATGCTTTTGTCTGTCCCTGAAACGCTGAAAGCAAGTCCATGTAGCTTACATCATGCATTTGCTCTGTCTAATTGTGTTCCTTCTCATGAGCATTTATGCACTCTCCAAACCTCTCCTGCTTGCCACAGGCTTTACTCAGTGCCGGAGCTTAGCAGCATAAAAAATAAAAGGATTAGACATTTATGTGGGTAATGAGAACATCCACAGCCATATTAGACTGGATAAAAATGTAGATAGGACACAAAACTTCATGCTTTATGATATACGCCAGCCACTAATTGCTTGGGGTTAGAAAGAAATTTTCATCACTGGGCAGCTTGTTCCATCATTATGGGATTTTTGTCACTCTCCTCTATTGCATCTCTTACTGCCCTGTGGTCCTGCACAGCTCTGTCTCTAAATGCAAGGGTAGAAATAAAATATTACAGCTGAGCAGGCAATTGCACTAACACTATAGAGAAGGGAAGATCATGACAGTCCCCATCCAAATTCAGCATCTTCCAAACAACTTCCTTTTATGATGTATCTCTCATTCTGAAAGTGGCTAAGACTGCTGCAGTATTATATACATAATCATAGTCTTGCTATGATTATGACTTGCCATATATTGTTTAAATCCTGAATATTGCTCTCAGATACTCTTTCATATTCCACAAAAAATCCTCAAATGTGGGTTCACACCATTACAGCCTGTAGCAGAATGTTCTTTGTTGCCTGAAAATAGCAAAACAGGACAATGAACATTTCTAGAGGCATGACAACCATATCATTCAGACCCTAATAAATTCCATTAATTGTGCAGTTTGTCTACATGCTCACTTTTCTGACCAGCTGTATTATTTTTGATGCTGCATCCAAAGGACTCCAGAATACCTCAGTCTTCATAAAAACAGGTCCATATCACATAATTGTATTTAGTCTGTAATTTCACCCTTTTTTCTTCTGTCTTCCCCTGTGCTCTTTTTTCAAGATTCCCTTTGACTGGAGAAGGGACGTACATGGTATCATTTCAGTGAGACTACCAAACCATCCATGGATTTGTGGCAAAGGCCAGAGTACTTTGAACATCCCTACTCACCAGGGCTTTGATCACAGCCCCTATCCCTGCAGGAATTAGCTTTCTCTGTTAATCTGGTCAGGCTATGGATCCATGCAGTGGCACTAGAAAACCATTCCTTGCAGGCATAACCTTTGCAAGCCAGGGTCTCACCTTCTCCAAGATCAGACAGTACATAATGCCTCAGTGCACTTTTTGCCACAGAGTGAATAACAAGGCAATAAGTATTTCCCCTTCCACTAGTCTAAGCCCCTTTGGAGATTTGACCTTTTCATGTATTAATTCCTGCCCTTTAATCTTTCAGTTTGCAGAGCTATTGAACGTGGCAATGTGTCACAATATATAGTGGGGACAAAGACCATAATCTGCTGTGCCATGATCTGCTGTGCCATGTGAGTCACTTTGCAGCAGCACAAGAGCGTTTGCCATTTCCACATTAGTCATAGTAGCAGGGATTGCATTCTTCTGCCAAAGCTTCTTAGCCACCCAGAGCCCAGAGCCTCTCTTGTAACCCTGTGTGATGTACAGAAACAGTAGAGACCATCTGCACTGGCTTCTGCTCTGTCCTACATCATCAGAATTCTGCTCTCTGGTAACAGGTCCTGCCCTGCTGAATTGCATTGTGAGGGGCTAGACAAAATTCTCACTCCACAGATAAAGCCTCTTTGATAAGAGAAGGGGAGGGAGAGATGAGAAAATCACGAGACCAAAGGGCAGCAAACAAGAGAAAGAAGGGATTGGCTGTCAGAGAGTCAGTGAAATGAGAGAACTGGAATAAGGAACAAAGCAGAGCTCCCAGAAAAGTGAAGACTGCTCCATGATCTGCCATCCAGTGGTGTGCTCAGAAAGAAGTGGAGATACACCACATGGCGTCTTACATCCCTTTTATTCCTCCTGGGCCAAAGGATGTCCAGAGGCAGGGATGGGCCAGTGGTATGGCAGCTTTGGAGAGCCTTGGATGGGAAACGCTTTCACAGGTTCAGAGTTCTTCAGCTTCCTCACATGGGGAAGCAGAGGGTCAGGCACTGGTCTCTTCTCTGGTGACCAGTAACAGAACCTGATAGAATGGCCTGAAGTTGTGTCAGGGGAAGGTTAGGTTGGATATCGGGAAAAAGCTTCTCACACAGAAGGTGGCTGGGCAGTGGAACAGGCTCCCTAGGAAAATGGTCATAGCACCAAGCCTGGCAGGTTCAAGAAGCATTTGGACAGTTCTCTCAGGCACATGGTATGACTCTGGGGGTTCCCCTGTGCAGGATTTTGATGATCCTTATGGACCCCTTCCTACTCAGGATATTCTGTGATTCCAATTCAGTGTGTTTGGTCTGGATTAAGGCTGCTGAGGAAACAAAAGCTAAGTCCCCTCAGTTCCTTGTAATCCATTGAAAGTGTGTCACCTCATCTACTATTTTCAGGGACACAGTGGTTCTGTTTCTGGCTGTTTACTCCTTCCAGGACTGGCTCTATCTCACCACTCTGCAGACCCAACACAAGTTTCTCCACTACCACCCCCTTCAACAGTGGGTACAACTGGGCCAGTAAGACAGCAACCTCCACTTCCTACCCTGCTCAGGGTCCAGCCCTTTCTGGTGAGGACTAGCTGTCAGTGCAAATGGGCAGCCAAGCCATTATGCCCCCATTTTTCCAAGTCACCACTGAGACAGGCAGTAAAGGTGTGCCTCACAGGGGAACTCCTGTTCTATGGCAACTCATGTCTTTGGAATTAAGACCATCAATTTGTTTTCCTTGGCTCAACAAAGAGGTATCAGGCAGTCACCAGTTTCACCCACTGCCAGCAGAGATAGCATTCAGACTCCATCTGTAATTATTATCATTACCCGAATTAGTTTTGCAGGGGAGGAGTTGCTAGCAGCCTTGTCCATCAGCTTGTCAATTAACAGCACTGCTGATGGACAGGCTTCTGCTCCGAACCAATGAGTCCGGTGTCAATCCTGATCATGGCAGGCACCATCCAGTGGCACTGGGCAGGAGCAGGGCTTCACTGGTGCAGGGAGAGGAAAAGACTGGCTTCCCACACCCCAATGTCTACCCTGATATTTCAGGCCTGAAAGGTGTCAGGCAAGAAGAGTTTAGAGAGGAGATGAACCAGGAGAACAGAAAAAGACTGACCTGCCTGCACCTTCAGAAGGTCCAGGATGAAAACCAAACCCCACAGCATTTGGTCCGGACATACCCTATGGCCTAGAAATGTGCCTGGCTCAGCTGCCCTGAGGCTAAGTTCCTCACTGCAGGAAATCTCTGGCTCTGTACTGGTTGTCCACCCTAAATCTCCAGGTGAGAGCTTTCCTGTTCATATTTTGTATCAGCAGTTCCAAAACTGCAACAGTGAGCACCCGAGATATCATTATGACTAGGAAGCATTTATTTGACCCATTTGTAACAGTCTGCCATGTGCCATAAACCACACTTTACTGGTAAAATAAACAAGTGGAGGAATGCACTCATTAAAAACTTAATAACGAGTTGCCATCTTCAGTTGTCGTCTAAGCCACTTTAATGATGCCATGTACTTCCAGTGACCATGCTGCAGCTGTAATGAATGAGGTTCTTTAAGGCAGTTGTGTGAGGCTTTCCAGAGCAAAAGTGTTTTCTCCTCAGCTCTGGAAGAAGATGTAAACACAAATCAGGCTCTGTGCTGATGTTTTCAGTAGCATCCATATGAGTTAAGACCTTGAGCTTTATTTTTAAAGATGACTTAAACTAAGCTTCCCCCAAAATATGGACTTAGAGTGCTGTTGTGGTTAAGTCACCCCATGACAAGTGCCTTAAGAGCTTTTAAAACCTGACCCTGATTTATGTGCTTATGTCCTATGGCAAAGAGAGGGAAGTCTGGTCCTGCCATTGCTGTTGAATGTTTGTAACCTTGACTAGCCATGTCCACCTGTCTGCATTTCTGAGTCATCTGTGTCTTTCTTGCTTTGTCACCTGGAAGCTCTTCATTGCCAGACATGTCTCCTCTCATGTTTTTGTTAAGCATCCATCTCAGAAGGAACCTGATAAGGGATGGGGCTTGGAGGCGGGACTATTAAGAAAATAATAAAGATAATCCTGGTTTCCATGATTGAACTACATTAATTTTATAGTAGGTCCATATGATGTCCCAAACAAACACCTGCGGTAGCTGGGGATGCTACCAAAAGGGCTTTTACCTACTAACATGATGAACCAGAGGGCACAAAAGCCCTGGGTTTCCTTGCTCTTCTGACGTGTAGGGGTAGAGACAGAGGGACAGCGTGTCTTTAACTGAGTGGTGTCCACCGCTAAATGGCAAAACGAGACTATAAAACACAGGATCAGCCTCTGTTTTCTGCCAGATCAGCACATTCTTTCTGTTATTGCAGTTATTGTTGTGTCTGAATACCTAATTAATTACAACAGTAAGCGCTGGCTTCTTTAATCACAGCATCAGCTGTCCTAATCAATCTTAATAATATGGAATCTGTACTATGGCACCCATGAATTTTAATCTACATAAATTTCTTAAGACCTCTCGCAAGCTTGTTGTACGAAATGATATAATTATGGATATAGATTAGGGCTGTAGAGAGTGATTTAAATTGGATTTAAGGAGAAGGTGAATAGAGCCCTCCCACTCAGTTATTTATTTATTTTAATCCTGGCCTTCACATAGATTTTTTTTCCTATCATTATGTTATTACCCCCCCACACTGACTGAACAGCACTGCCTCTCTTTGATTGCCCTCCTCCCCCATCCACCTTCCCAAAGGTGATTGTGGCCAAGCTGCAGCTCCTGGGAGAGGTGTGGAATACCTCCAGGACAGGGAGAGGAATATAGATGGGGCAGAGCACAAAGCTGAAGATCCAGCTCATAACATGTTGTTTCAGACCTATGTAGGAAGCATCTCTGCAAAATAGAGTGAAATAGATGGAATTGAGCATGTCAGTCACAAAATGCACAGATAATCGGAAGCAAGGAGTAGAGAGAACTTCACATAGGAGTAAGATGACTCCTTCCACCAAAGCGAAATCACAAGGCACCTTAGGGGCCAAAAATGTGCCAGATTCTGCATTTGTCTTTCAGAAGCAGTGGACTCCTCTGGTTTCAAAAAGCAGACCACCTTGGCTTTCTCGTACCTGAGCTGGGACAGGGAGGCTGTCCCATGTCCACTGAGGGCATTGAAGGCCTGCTTTGATGGCTCAGGCAGTAACTATCATTCTTTTTCCTCACCAGCCCACTCACTTCAGTGTAGATCCTCCTGATTTACACCCCAAAATACCACAGCAGACTCCAGCCCTCTGTCCCCTACAACCATTTTCACTTGGGGCTCCCATATAACAGCTTGTCTTGGACAGACACCGGAGCCAGGCTACTGACACTTCAGGAAGGATTCTTTATAGAATATCACTTAAACCAATTTTATTTATTTTTAACAACGTGCTTCATTCTGCCACCTCCATCCATTCATTCTCTGACAGAAGCTAAATGTCAGGCCCAACACTAACTGAAAGCTCCTGTAAAGAGTTGGATTTCAATCTAGAGATATATCAGGAGTAAGAAAGTTTCCTGGTGTAATTTTAAAGCACTGGTATTTCATGCTGACTTGGGAAATCATCCTCGCTTTTTGGCATGAGGCAGAGGATTTGGAAAGTGACATTAACGGATCTACTTTCTTTGAAGGACTTGGGAGTCATTTCTTGACTTCTGCCTAATGAATAAGTGCTGCCTTCGTTAAATTTATATTTATGGCCATATAGTAGGTCATTGGCCTGTTTTATGTCTCCAGGTTTATGGAAGGTTATCTGCCATGGTCACCTTGTGGCATCTTGGCCAGGATTGTCTTGCAAAGAGACAATTGTATTTGAGCAGGATTTTTCCCGTGGAGATATGGAAATGATCAAATTAATATAGAGGAGATGTCCAGGGATAAGGCTCCTGCCCTGAGCTGCCAAATGAAGTTACTATTAGCATCTGTTTTCACAGTACACCTTTAGTTTGCCCTGGCAAGGCCAGATCCTCTGGTCCTGGAAAGCACAAGGCCACAGGGACTTCAGTGGGGCTGACATGATTGATAGTTGTCCTCTGGCCTCTCAGGAGCCTCTCTGCATTTTTTTTCCTTCACCAGATGATCCTCAGCATTTACATTACACCACCTTTAATCTCGGAAATGTCTGCATGTTGGACATGACACCTCCATGGGTCTGGTCACAAGGAAAGCTGTTTCAGATGTTCTCCCTAGGCACAATTGCACAGAGTTAGCATATTCAAAGTCTTTGGATGATGTTACAACTTAGAGACATGCTGGTTCTGGTCCAAAAGCCACTTTAAGGTGCTCTATGATACCCATGTCTCTCATCTATAGCTCTTACCAGCCCTTATACACCTATTTACCTTGTGTGCCACTGTGGGCTTGCACCCTGGCAGAGACAGCACACAGAGGATCTGAGGTATTTTCCCAGCCCTGTATGTTCACATTCAATTAATATTTTCAGTATCAAAGAAGAATGGGAAGCTGGATGGGGAGAAAGAGTGACTGAGGCAGGGTAACTCTCTCACTAATCATCTATGTGAAGGCCACCCTGTGAAGTTATGTGTATTTTATGGAGGAATAAAGCAACCTTACCTGATGTTCTCCCTGTGCCGAGACACAGAAATTACTCATATCTCCCAATCACTGTGAATTTTAGCACGTGGTGGGCTACAGCCACACCTAACCCCTGTGGTAGTTTGACTCTGAATTGTGAGCTCCTCGTATATCTGAGCCCTTAATGAACTCCTCACAGGTCATTAATATGTAAGAGGACTGACACTTTACAGAACACAGCATGGCCACAACTTCCTCAAATGTCTAATCTGTGTCTTGAGATTTCTGGATCAATACCAGCTGTTGGCTTCCTCCATGCTACATCTGGGAGCACAGGCAGTTCTGCCCTTCGCTAGGTCTGATTCATTTACACGGTGAGCAGCAGCATGAAGATGTGCTCATGGCTGCCCAAGATGCCTTGGCTTTCTGCCAGGGTGTCCAGCCAGCCCTGCAGTCTGTGTCCCTGCATCTTCATAGGCCATGTTGGCCAGCACAGACATGTCCACGGTGCTGAAGTCACATCTTCATTCGCTGAGTAAACACAGTCTTCAAGCTAAGGAAGGCGAGTTCTTCAGTGAGCAGAGGTCACCACTTTTAAGAGGTGCCAAGTTAAATTCCTGCTGGTTGTGACTCACCACAGTTTTTGCTTTTCCCAAATGGCTAAGGCAGGGTATGAGACTACAAATACAACAGAGCCCCAAACCAGGAGTTGCTGCCTCTGCTGAGATGCTTTGAACTCTCCTTTTCAAGAGCATGCAGGGATGGTTGGGTCAAGGTTAGGGCCCTGTGTGTTAGGACAGCTACTTTGCGTATTCTTTTCCCATGAGGAGGTCATTTCCAGGTTGGAGCAAAGCTGACTGAAACCCAGGGCAGAGCCTCTCCACTGGCTTGCATGTGCCACATGTGAGCCAAGAGGATACCCCGTGCATGACCTGGGTCACAAGGCAGCCTCATGAGAAACACTCAGTTAGATATTACCCTTGGTGGCAAGTCATTCATACTTGGGAAAATAATGAACTCTGAGAGCTTTAGTGCAGAAGGCAGAAAGGCTGCATTTCACAGCCTGCTATCCCAAACACTTTAAACAAAGTATTTGCATATATTTCCTAAGCAGAATGTCTTAGTTCTGATGGTCAAAGTATGGTTCCAAAGGCAGGTGAGATATCCACAGGTGGGATAAGCAGAGCAGCTCTGCAGTGAGCCAGGTGGTCGTGTCCAGGAGATAGACTCAGCTATAGCTGGGAGGTTGGGCAGTTCCCACACGTGCCTAGATAAGGCAAAGAATAAAGGAAAGGACCACAGTCAGACAGGTCCTGCTTAGTGACTTCTCCTGTATCAGTGAAGTGTCAGCCATTGCTAATTATCAGCAGGTCAGGGGGACAACAAGCATGTCCGATTCAGCCTCACCTGAGGAGGAATGAAATGCTGTAACTGCATTTCCTGAGCAGCAGAGACAATTTCTTCTGCTATGCAGTGAAGGAAGGACAGCTGCCTTTGGGTCAGAGTTGGCAGATCCTCTGCTTCACTGCAATCTGCAAAACCATAGTTACTCACCACAGGTTCCCTCACCTTTTCTCAGGAGAGATCTTCTACCTGACAGGACTCAAAGGGTCTAAGTTATTATGATCCATTCTCCTAAAGGGGTGAGGGAACTGATGTATTACTCAACTTTTCACAGCTATTCAGTTTTCTTCTGGAACAATATGATCAATATTCTGTTTTTCAAGGAAAACAGTTTTGTGTAGAGGTTAAAAAGAATAGATTTTAGTTGGTTTCTTCTTCAAGAAGAAAGGAGTAAGTAAAAACAATTTTTATATTTTCTGAACATTACCTCCATTATTTTCCTGGAAAAACTACTCTTTAAAAAATGTAGTATAGAATCTCTACTCTGCCTTCCACTGACCTCCCACAGGTTTTAATGTATTCTCCTCACACCCTTTTGTAAGAAATGAAAATCCTTACAGTAAGACAGTGCTTTCCCATTTCACATACACACATATTGAGGGACTTGCCAAAAGTCAGCTAGGAAACCATTCCAACCTAAGACTGCAATCCCACTTATTTCTTCCTGTGACTACCCCAGCCTCAAAGTCCACATGATCCAGTAATATCCATAATGAACAGGGGCTTCCAAGCCTTAGCCAGCTAACTGGGTTTGCCACCTCAGATTTGGTCGTTTCACCATTCCTCCTTGTATTTTGGGAGAAAAGTGCAAGACCTTGCAAGGTTGAGTCATGACCAATGGTGATCTTTAAAGTTAAGTTTCAAGCTGGTATTTCTATTTGTAAGAAAACACTTTATCCATGTTCCTTGGGTATGTAATACTCAACGTATGACAACCTCCCCCACACTTTGCCATACAGTCAGTGTCTTTCCTTGGATAGGTGTATGGCACCAGATTTCCTTCCAAGAGGCCCCCACCTTTGCATCCTCCAAGCCTTGCCTCCAGCCACACCTCTGTGCGGGTAAGAAGTTAAAAAGGTGGGATGGATGTGGGAAAGTGGCAGTTCCCTAAGGGATCATCCTACAAGGAATAGGTTGGAGGGACTGCATAAATGTAGAACTGTGCAGCACCAATAAATACAAATTAAACTCATAACAAGAAGTTAAATATTAGGGCCAAGGTGACATTTGGACTGGAGGTTTAGCCAAGCTTTGCTTTAAATTTTTTATTGATGTAGATAAAGAAAGAGCTTATCCAACACGTTTCTCTCTTTTTTTTCTCCCTATCAACCAAAGGAGAAAAAGGAAAAAAAAAATTCTTAACTAGCTTTGGTTGTATTTGAGCAAGACTTCAAAGTTTCACAAAAATAAACAGTTTTAGTGGGGAGGAATGCACACTTGTAAAGAGAGAAAATACACTTTGAAGCCAGCAAGAGACTGCATGCCTTATGCAGAGATTCACAGCATCCTCCCTGGAGCAGACAAGTGGTGTCCCCCTCCCCTCCATGCAGCTTCTTCTCTCTCACTGGGGGCTGCCTGGCAGCAACACAGTCCTTCGAAGGGATGTGGGGATGACAGGAGCCATTGCTTTGTTCTCTTCTCCTTCCTCCTGCTATGCCCCTGTTGTTTTCTGCTCTGATTGAAAGTTTCATGTGACTGTAGCTGTCACTGAGATCTGAGTTTGCACAGCACCTAGCACAGTGATAGTCCTGGCTTAAGATGAGGGCTCTTTGGGGTTGATTAGTGCCAAAAATCTGCATGATCAGTGCAGATACATAATTAAAGCTTGGGAAATGAGGAGAGAGGTTTATTTATCCTCTGCTCCATGGTCTCACAGTGTGATGGCTGGGGGACAGAACCCTCTTAGCCATCCTGGGGGGTTCTCCGCATTCCTGTCCATAGGGCGAGTGAGCTGCTCCTCTTCAACCCTCAGCCCCTGGGTCTGTCTGTTTCATAACACATATTGATGATAAAAGATAAGGGGAGAGTGTCTATCATGTTTTAACCCCTTAATTCCTTGTCTCTCTTGTGTCTCCACAGCACAGAGCCCCACTGCAGCAGACCCCTTGCAGCAAGCCTACGCTGGAGTGCAGCAGTACGCAGGTCGTTAGTATTAACACTTTCTCCCAATAAACCTTTCTCTTCTCTAAAGCCATTACCCTCTGAACACACCTCAGCAGGGCTGAGGGAAAGGAGGTTTTTGCTGATACAGAGACAAGCTGGGGGCCACAGACTCCTAGATTCAATTCGCACAAACATCAAGATACCCAGTGTCTTCTCCCACAGAGGAGGCAACCTCCTCCCTTTCCCAGGGAAAGGGTCCCACTGACCTGCACCTCAGTGAAGCTTCAGCAGCAGGACCATGTCTGGTCTGCCTTAGCACAGTGTACAAGTGCAAAATCAGGCCACTGCTTTGCAGGCCACTTTTAAAACAGGTCTCCCGAGTGCTGCAGCAAAGAGGGAAGATGGGCAGCTAGACCCTGCAGAACCACTGCTGCTGTGCCTGGCAGGGTATGGAACGCCTGTACACACCCGCTTTCTTAGGGTGTGTCTACTGGCCATGCCCCAGTTAGTCAGTCTGAGCCTTGCTTCAGAGCTACCCAGACATTCCCCAGCTTCTCAGCAGATTTCACCACAGCTCCCCTTGGGTCAGCCTCCACTCATGTTGCCCTGTGTGCTGAGCAGCTCCTTTGCAGTTGATGGACTGACACCAGCCAAAGTGACCTGGTGCAGACCACGACCCTGCCGTGTTCTGCCTCCCCTCATGAGGTGTCCATGGCCAATGTTGCAAGGAAGCTGCCACCCCGAAGTCATTATTTCCTGTGGTAACTGGAGCAATCATGGGTTCCCGCTGAGGAATGGCTATTATCTTGTGTCAGCGCTGTATCTGAAAACTTAATTTAATTCTCCATGTAGGGCTTCATTTGCCGGTGTTTTAGTTATTGTCATTTATTGCTTGTGAGGTTTGATAGATGGGAATCAACTCAACCCTTTGAGCTGTTAATTAACCCCTCTGCACACACATGGCCCCTATCCTCTTCTCTCTGGTCTTGCAGGCGACCCATACTCTGTATTTTTAGCAGCAAGGCACATCATCTACCATCTGTGGTAGTGAATGGCTCCCCTTGTTTGCTTGGTGGGGGAGCTGAGATGGGGAAAATTGTTTAATTGCTGCTCACTGTTTCCACTGCGTTTGTGTGAGAGAGAGGAAGTCTCTATAGGCGTGAAAGAAAACGTATATCCGATAGTGTACGTGCAACTGTGTCTGTACTGCCTGTGGGCACATGAAGCGGGGAAGCACCCGTGTGCACTGTTTTTATGAGCTTGGAAATTAATTGGGGTGCCAGAGATGAGCTGGGGGAAAGGTGTGCACGTGCTCTGCGTGTGGCTGTCAGCATGGGCATCTCTGCGCTGAGCTCGTGAGTGACCGTGTTTGTCTCACCACCTGGAATGGTTGCGTATCTCTGCTGGGAGTGGTCTCAGCAGAGCCCCCCATCTACACTGCATGGCTGCCCTGGGTGTCACTGCTGACGGAGCTGGAGGGAGGGAGGATGCTCAGGGCCCTGTGGCACCTCCTGGAGCGTGACCATGGCCCTTATGCTACACCTCAGGCTGCACAAGATGGCCCTTCACAGACCCAAAACACAGGGGCAAAGCCCACGTCTAGCTTGTTATGGTGGTTTGGAGTGAAAGCTCCTTGCTTCCTAGTACTGAAATCTGTTCTTCTTTCTTCTTTCCCTTTCTCTCCCCTGTAGCTGCTTATCCTGCTGCTTATGGCCAGATTAGCCAAGCGTTCCCACAGCCACCTCCCATGATCCCACAGCAACAGAGAGAAGGTGAGTAAAAGTGATATCCTCCTTTGTGACCCCAGCGAGCCATCCCCACCTCACTGGTTCCCCTCCTCATGCACCTAGAGCGCCCACTGAACACCCAGTTACTTTGAATCCTTGGTCTGCTGAGTTTTTCTCCATTTCCAAATGTGGCACGGTGTCGCTCTCACCAGCAGTATTGCGGAGGAACATCCATGTGAGGAATTGCTGATAAGATCTCTTCAGTCTCCAGGGAGGAGAGCGTGCTGGTGTGCATGGGACATGGAAAGACCAGCTAGCAACATAGCCATTAACATCCAGTGGGGGCCTCTGTTCAAGATAAGCAACAAGAATGCGGATAAAAATGCAATTGTATTGCAATAAAGAGCTTTACAGGAAACAAAGCACTAGTGGCCCTTTATTAAAAGCCAGTAATGTCATTTCAGATACCTGCTATTTGGAGAACCAAGACTTGCTGTTTAGAGTAGCTGATCTAGTCCTTTCAGGCTTTCAGCCTCCAATGATAATCTGGAAACATCAATCAGACCTTGTAGAGCACAATCCCTGCATCAGGATGAGAAAAATCCTATTTCTTTGCAATGACTATGATAGTTGCCTGGGTATTCTACTCCACAGGACTGGATGGCTTCACGGAAGACATGAAGAGTAAGGAGAGGTGAATCTACCATTTTTGCATGTAAATGCCTTGGGAGAAAACTGTGCCATGTGATATTTCCTTTACAGTCAGTGGGGAGCAGTGGAATCCTCAGAGGCAACCCACTTGGGTGGTTCCATTCTGGCTGTCCTCCAAGGAGTCCACTGCTCCCTTTTGACAAGAAGGAGAGGCGTGCTTGCCTAAGTGAGACATTAAAGTCAGGTGCTCCAGCTTAGCAACTCTCATTTTAAATAGTTACATTTTAAATTTTATCCTCTATTAGATCACTAATTCAGACATATTCTATATTATATGTGTTATTATATGTATGTAATTACATTTAATATTTTAATACAGTCTAAGAGTCAGAATGAAATTAATCTAGATTACACTATCAAACTAAAACATTCTGATGATCCAAAACTACTTTGGGGGAGAAATCTCATTTTGTAAGAAAATTAGAAATGTCGTCATTTCCATCTAATTTGGAATTAATTTTTTCCTATGTCAGAATTTCCTGGGGAACACAACTTCCAGCTCCTGATTAGCTCTGGTACATGTCCCTGCTGTGAGAACAGATGCACAGACCTATCGTATCATTACAGAGATGTTTCCCCCATGCTGAAGGACTTAGCTTTTTATTACTTACCGGGGCTAGATTAAGCACAGGACAAAATGGCGAGCAGATCATTGCTCAGCAAAGGGCTGTGCCAGGAACCACCAGAAGCAGGGGAAGGCTGTGCTGCACACTTTGAAGACCCTCTGCCTGAAGACCCCTGTGTTCACAAGGCATGGTGTGTCTCTGTGGGTTAGGAGTGAGTGTCACCCAGTGGACGAGCTATCTCATAACTCTGCTCCTTCCTCTAAGCATCTGGCATTGAGAATGAGGATGGTTGGGGGACAGCAACACGAGATGAACCACCAGTCCAGTGCAGGTCGCCACTCCCAGTGTCCCTCATTTTCCTGCAGTGTTGAGAGGCTGTGGCTTTCTCTGCTTCTTGCTAGAGGAAAATTCTCTAAAGCACAACACTCCCCTTTAGCAGGGGGTCAAGACCTTTAAGCATCTCTAACATTTAACAAGAAAACACAGCGAGAGGGAACTCTAACAATAATAATAACAATGCTTAGTGCTGAGGAGAGTACTTTAGGCTTGCAAGGATGTGCACAAACATTGATTCATTAGTGAACCAGCCCTAGCACCACAATAACACCAGTGATCACATTGTTAATAACAATCTTAGCTCTCCACTCCTGGATCCCAGTTGGATAACAAGCCCGGGGACGTTTTGCTGCTGCAACATTCCTGTAGAGATGAGTCATTACTTCCACATGAGCGCTGAGGCTGCCGGCAGCTGACAGGGCGCATACGGTGGAACAGATCCAAAACTATCAAAGCTTAAGATAAAAATCTTGATTCAGGCCATGTCAACCACACAAAACTCTGAGGTAATTTTAAGTTTGTATGGTATTACTCATCTTGATGTAGTTTCTGAAACTCAGACATACAACTTCGTGGTACAAGTTTGCAACTCTTATCTGTGCTGTGCTCAAACATTCTGGGCAAGCAGATGCAGAAGAGGCAATGAAATTCCACCCTCTGAGTGTTTGCTGTAGAGGTGAGGTGTGCAGCTGACCAAAGTGCTGCAGACTGACTTCATACAACCTCATGGGACAGCCCGGTTTTAATTACTGTTGGAAATCAAGCCTCATCAAAGCCTTTTCTTATGACCTTGCCTCCCGGTGCTGGGGTGCAGTGATGGACAGCTGATGTCAGAACAGGTATATGGAGTTCACTAATGTTGATAGGCGCACAGGGAGAGGTTGAGTCTGCAGCTGTCCCTGTGCTAAAAATCTGACAATGAGCTCAAGTGTGAGGAGCACAGGCAGAGCAATGGCTTATCAATGGCTTATCAGTGGCTTAGCTCAGGTCCAACCAAGCCAAACCAACCATGTGGTTCTGTGCCCCCAGCCACAGGTTTTTCCATTATCCAGCATGGTTTGCCTGTAATCTACACAATATCCATAAACTGTGCAGTCATTAAAGCTCTCTCTGCCTTTTTGTCTGAATCAAGGCTAACTGTTCTTCTTGTATATAAATGAACAGAAACAGATATATGGTATATATCATAAAATGTATACATGTCATGAAACCGAGAGCCATGGCAGACATCAGTGTTGAAATGAAACTTCATTTTTTCTGATGATGTGTCATGGGGGTTAGATTCCCAGCTGCACTACAGCCCTTTTAAAAACAAAAGTAAAGCCTGTAGTAAATAATTTTATTATTGTATTCAGCCCTGAACTGCCAAGTATAATGATCCCAAATAACCCATTAACTCTGTCCAAAACAAGAACCTTTTCCCCAAAAAGAGAGTTGGAGTCTTCATTAAGGTTTTGCCATACCAGCTATGGTTTTTCTGTTGTTCCAATATCCTGAGCAAATCCCTTATAACTCATTGCATTTGTGCACTGAGAACTGACTAAGATCTTTAAAGCATTCTGAGATGAACAGCAAATGGAATCATAAAATTTTTTGGGTTGGAAGGGACATTAAAGACCCTCCAGTTCCAGCTCCCTGCCATGGGCAGGCACACCTTCCATTACACTAGGTTTCTCAGAGCTCCATCCCCCCTGGCCTTGAACACTGCCAGGGATGGGGCATCCACAGCTTCCGTGGGCAACCTGGTCCAGTGCCTCATCACTTCCTTAGTAAAGAATTTCTTCCTTATGATCTTGTCTTCGGTTTCTTAAAAATATACGTAAGTATACAACGAGACTGCCGTACACAATTCCACAGAGTGACCAAATTAACTTGAATCAGGCAAAAAAAAAAAAAAAAATCCAAAAAAGCTATAAGGGCTGAGGCAAACAGATCTTGTTTTGTGAGTTCTTTACCAAGGGCTCTGACTGTGACAGGTAACTTAGAGATGAAGTTAACAAAAAGTCACTTGTTAAATTCTAACAGCAGAAATTTCATATGTGAAGGTAACACAACAAAACAAACTATCCCACTCTTTTTTTTTTTTCTAAGGAGCAAGTGGAGTTTTCAGCATTGGTAGTTAGGAAAAAGCCCTCTGGAGTTGGGAACAAAGTGAGTTTGGCCTTGAATGTTTGGGTCAGTAGGGGAAGCTGCAGCACAGATTTCCCAAGCGCATTTTAGAGCTGAGCTGGTCTTTGAGAATGGTCCCTGCTTTTTCACACCCTCCCCAGTCTCTTCCTCTTAGTTTCTTAGTCGTGTGATGATAAGCTGATTTCAAGGTGAACTAAGGGTTGTTCTCTCCTTGAACCCAGCCTAAAGGTGGTGTAGTTAAAGTTGTGTGCCTCCTGGCCTGCCTTATGCCCTTGGTAGGTGTTTCTCAGCACACACAGGCAGAATCCCTACTCATTCACAACATGTCCAAGACCCCAGGAAATGCAGCTGGTATTTTTGAAAGAATTGGCCAGTTTTACAGTGCAAACTGCTGGCTCTGGTGATGTCAGTGGGAATTTTGCCACCAACTGCAGCAAAGCCAAAATTTTACCCATTTTATTATAATGTGGATCTCAAATCCCACAGCAGAAGTGCTCTGGGCCACGTTCAGATGAAAGAATGAATTTTTTCCCTGTTATTCTGGACTGTGGTCTGCTCCCAGGCAGAATTTTCTCAATTTTAACAGACACCTAAGGGGGTTAGTGTTTGTTTAACACTTTCAGACTGTTTCATATCTAGCTTATTATGCCAATAACTCTATATTGTGTGGAAATGGATTGCAGTAAGGATTGGAAAAGGGATAGTTGCTCAGTGAGAAGACTAAAGAAGAGGCAGGCAGGAGGTGGGGGGAAGCTGGAAAAGCTTGGCATGAAATAGGGGAGCCTGATTATGGGCCACTGAGGTTCAAAAGTAATTTAGCTAAGCAGATGACCGGGTGCCTAATTAGTTAATTATCCCACCATACTACTATCCCCCCCATTTGGAAGAAACCCTGTTACCATCCTCATGACCTTTAGGAAATGCGCAAGATGCAAAGGATCAGCTGTTCCTTCATGACAGTCCTTTTAGCAAATTAGTGGGGAAAATTGTGCTTAGCAAATATTCATTAGGGCTTCATTTTCCATTAATCCAAAAGGAAATGTGGAGAGCCTGTGACTTCAATCATGCTGAGGCCCAGGAATTTTAATGAGCTTTAAATGGGCATCTGCCAGAATCCTGACTTTGCCGTACTTCTCTTGCCAGCCGGGGGGATGAATAATGGGTAATAAAAGGTGGGAGCATCTAGGCGAACTCCTCTCCCTAACAGGAAAGGCAAAGTTGTAATTTGCTGTGTTATGACACTGTAATTATGCCCTGATGAAGAAAACGAGAGTATTAAAAAACCCTTTCCTTCCCCACACTGTGCCCCAGACGTAAAAAGGGGAAAGTTGACTGAGTCAGGTCACAGGGTTGTAGGCACATGGGCTAGGGGGAAGGAGGAAACCCTCCTTCTCTCTGACCTCCAACCCTTTTGGCAAAGGGCACACAATGCATCCCCTTCATCTCAACCCCTCTGAGTCAAACAGAGCTGGAGTTACCTGTCGAGGTCAGTGCAGAGCTGGGCAGCAGCTGGAAGTACCTTTAGAAATAAAACTATGAAAAAAACAGTCCCTGTCTCATCAAACTATACTGTGTTCTTCTGTAGAACAGTGCAAAGGTTTTAAATGTTTAATTTTTTTTAACAAAACCACTTGGACACACCTGCCCCTTTTTGACTGTTGCTCAAGGACAGCATGCATAAAAATAAAAGTCAGGTTCAAAAGTTACAGTCTAGGCTATTTGACCAGAGGCAGGTTTGCCCTCTTCTGCCCCAAAATACAGTTTCAACAGATTATCTTTTGAGAGTCTCTACTTTAACTGCATATTCCAGCTAAAGACTCCTCTCTGGATGTTTTCCAAAACACTCTCTGAAATCGGTAAGATTATATGTTACAGGATTGAGGCATAAAAGCCAATCCCTCTTGTCTTGTAATTTGGATTTAAATCCACCTAAAATCTCTCCTGCAGAACCCTCTAGAATGGAGGACATGGCCTAACTGCCCAGATCTGGGGGAGTCTTCAGGCTGAGTCAAGCTGGGGGAATGAATGTAAAATTCTACAAAACAAGATGAGCTTTGTGCATACCTTTCTGCTTATTATCATCATCTGTGTGATGTTATTGCCATCACAAAGATTCAAGAAAGATAATGAAACTTCTGCATGCAGACCCTGGGAAGAGGCAAGCAATAGTGTGGGTCACCCAAAATTCTACACATTAGACAAGATTGTGAGGAACAGAGAAAATCTATGAACCATATTCTTTCATTCTTTGTGTTCTTATTCCTCCACTCTGTTCTTTCCATGGCCACATGTGCTGGTGCATTCTTCTCTCTCTAGATTTTATCCTGGTGTCCTGGGAAAGCTATTGAAGTTACCGTAGTGTCTAGGTGACTTTTTGAGTTCCTGGTCTTGTACTTTGTCCATTCCTCCAAGAATTTACAGGCTGGGCTGCTTCCTAACGTGATCACTCACCAGTCAGAGAGAGAAGATCCCAAAGTAAATCTCCACCATGTGCTTTCTTATATCCTATTTCTCTTCATTCATGGGTCTTCTTTTTCTCTTGATAGGACCAGAGGGCTGTAACCTGTTTATCTACCATCTGCCCCAGGAGTTTGGGGATGCTGAGCTGATGCAGATGTTCCTGCCTTTCGGTAATGTCATCTCCTCGAAAGTGTTTGTGGATCGGGCGACAAACCAAAGTAAATGCTTTGGTGGGTAAAGATAACAAAACAATTAGATTCATCCAGGAAAGGGCTTTCTCTGAATACTTTACCTTTCAAACTGCTTTCTTTCTGCTTAAGCTTTATGATTTCTCTCAATTTACTCCTGTCAATACTTTCCCCCTTCCCTCTTTCTCTCCTAATTGTCTCATGCTCAGAGTTGTGTGCACTGCTTAGAAGTGAAGGTTTGGCATCTCACCAGCAGCAAGGTGCTGCAGACACCAGCGGGGTCAGAAAATATCCCCCCATTTAAGGGGAGGTGGGGAGGGTGCAGAAAAGATTAAAGCACCTGGAACAAAATGGAGGGGGCTGGGCATAGATGAAATGATGAAATCAGCAGAGGGATNACTATTGCTTTTCTTTTCCTGTTACTTGCAGCTAATCTGGACTCTGTCTCTCAGGCAAACTTCCAGAGTTAAGACTCNTCATGTTGCAGAAGGGGAATTTCTGTACCTAAGGAAAAGGGAAAACAGGTCCTGGGTTGAAGGGAAGACAGAGCTGTGGGGGCAGCTTTCCTGCAGCTGTGATGCATTAGACTGCAAAGGGATAAGGGCTGAGCATCTGAGAGCCTGGTCTTCTAGGGGGTGATGGCTGCTTGGTGGATCCCATTCAGACACGCTCTGAGCCCACTGGAGCTGAGGCAGCACCCCAGCAGATACAGATGGGCTGAGGTAACCCTGTGCCTCAGCTGACAGGCCGTGCTAAGAGGCTGGCTTTGAAAGGTGCACCCAGATCACATAGCTCTGGCCTCACTGCTGGCTCAACCCCAACAGCTGGAGCAGAGAAAGAGCACAGCCTGAGCTGCCTGTGAGCCCCAGGCAGGGACACCCTGAGCTGCACCCACAATGGGAGGCCTCAGCCAGCCGAGAGCCATGGGGTGATGTATGTACAGGCTCTCACTGGGATACCCCCACTTGCAAAGCTGGGGCTGTTAGAGGTCCCTTCTGGCAGTGTGGCAGCATGGGGACCCTGCCACATCTGATCCCACCACACCTGGTGGAGAGGGGATCTCCCACAGCCATATGCACACCACTGGGAGCTGTAATTTTTGATTCTCTGCCATCCTGTGCCTCTTGCAGACCCTCCCTGGAAAGTGCAACAGAACAAACTATTGCTTTTCTTTTCCTGTTACTTGCAGCTAATCTGGACTCTGTCTCTCAGGCAAACTTCCAGAGTTAAGACTCATTGGAGTTTTCATTTGATTTTAAAACCACTCTCTATCTCCACACTATGCTTTCTTTCCATGCTGCCTTCCCCTTTCCCCTCCCGAACAGCCCACCTCCCAAATCTCTTACCTCATCCCTTGCCACCCATGGTGCATGCCAGAGAGTACTTTGAGAGTTTTGTGCCCATTCTTTATGCACAGTTTCTCCTGCCCATCCACAGAGGGTCTGAACAGGGTATTTTCCCTTTTGTTTGAAGGAACCCTGGCCCCTGATGNATCTCATAACAAGCTGAGCAGACCAGCACAGCTCTCGGTGACACTGAAACTAATGCTCCAAAGAGATCCATGGATTAGAAATGAACCTTTGGCAGTGAAATTGTCATCAGTGTTTAGAGGAATTCTGGGCCTGGTTCCCCACATACTGAGAAGTAAATGGAGAAATGAGGTGAGAGCCAAGCCCAGCAAGGAAGAATGCCTTCTGGACATCTGGGAGCCTTATCCCCACCCAGTTCAAGGGCTCATGGCTACAGGGCCTCGTGAGGACAAAACACACACCCCATTTGTGGACACGGTTTTGAGGCTGCCTCTGAGGTGCTGTGAGATTGAAGTTGAGAGTTAAGCAGAAATTGAGGGGTCTTAGCAGAAATTTTTCTTAGCACTGAGTTGCTGGGAGAAACTAAACATCAGCTTGTTGAAGGAAGTGAACTCCAAAACTCATTGTGGGATATCAAAGACTGAGATGGGAAGGTGCCCTTTGGAAGTGTCAACTCAGGCACACAGACAAGTAAAAGATGGAATTACAGATTTCTAGTGGATCTTAGTCACCTTATATTAGCTTCTGAGACACAAATACCCAAATATAGTCAGTTTGGGGCCCCAGGTGTCAAGTCCCATTTTTCTCTGGATTTCACCTTGTTTCCCAGAACTGAGTGCCTGCTGTGGCTGATGGTCTCAGACAAATATGGTGACTATGCTGCCACATCCACCACCTCCAGAAGCATAGAAACAGCAGAAGCACAGGTAGCCAACTATCACAGGTAGGCTAAGCTGCTTTTCAAACCCTCCCCACCCTCCTGACCTTCAGATTTAAAGCAATGTAAAAATATAAAAGGTATTAGAGCAAATCAGGCCTTTCATTTGTTTTGCTAAATCTACTGAAGCTGGCATTTTTGTGCAGGAAATAAATTTCAATTTTTAAAAAATTACTTTTCCTAAAGGAAAAGAAGGGATTTTATTAACTTTGAGAGTAAGAAAATTCCTTCTTTTCTGCTTCAACATTTCCCAAAACTCAACATGTAAGAACATAGCATTTGCATTCTATTTCACTTTTTTTTAGTGCAGCTAGAGCTCTCCAACTGCTAGCCTGGGGGGACAATTCTGTCTGGCCCCAGAAAGATATTCCACTATTATATGACCTTTTAAAATATATCTGCTATGCAGATCCCAAATAAATTGCTGTAACAGAGTTTAGCCCCAGGTTGTCGAGAAATTGTCAAGAAGTCCTGCATTAGACAAACTTTAAAAATTCTGTGGAGAAAAATGTCACCATGTTTTTTCCCAGGGGAACAGAAAAAACTTTATTTGTTGCCTGTGTCTCACTATTGAACAACCTGTAAGCAGCTGGCACAAACTGAATGAGTGAGAAGAGCAGCATGTCAAAATAGAATTGTGGAGGGCCACAAGGATGATCAGGGGGCTGGATCACCATTCCTATGATGATGGGCTGGGGTTGTTCAGCCTGGAGAAGGCTCCAGGGAAACCTGATAGCACCTTCCAGTATTTGAAGTGGCTGCAAGAGAGCTGAGATGGACTTTTTACAAAACCATGTACAGATAGAACAAGGGGGAAGGGCTTTAGAGTGAGAGGGGAGATATAGCTTAGCTATCAGGAACAAATTCTTGACTGAGAGTGGTGAGGCCCTGGCATAGGCTGGCCAGAGAAGCTGTGGATGTCCCATCCCTGGAAGTGTCCAAGGCCAGGCTGGATGAAGCTGGGAGCAACCTGGCCTAGTGGAAAGTGTCCCTGCACAGGGCAAGAGTGGTTGGAACTTGATGAACTTAAAGGTGCCTTCCAACCCAAACCGTTCTATGGTTTTATTCCTTACCATTTGGCTCTGAATTCTTGCCTGCATTTTGAACACAAATTGATCTCTTTTGGCCACTACTGGCATGAGAGTGTTGGGGCAGCTACATTAGGAAGAAAATGAGAGCAGAAACAAGCCTTTCTCCTGGTTTCTGGAGTCCATGAGCCTGCAGAGAACCTCTAGCACCTGCACATGCTAAATAAACCATGCTGTGGTCAGAAAACCTTTGACATTCCCAGTTTAGAGGCCACTGCCTCCTGGCTGACAAGGAGCAGCAAAGAATGCCAGCTACAGCAAACACCAATATCAGATACAAAATGTGAAAATGGTCAGAGTATGTCTGTTGTTTTCCCTAGCAGGACTGCCTGCTCTACTGTGTAAGACTGCCTGAGAAACAACCCTGACTTCTCACTGAAAAAAGTAATTTAGTCTGGGAGGCTTCTTTGCTTATGACTTTCCTTCTGCCGCACACATCCAGGCTGGATCCAAATCCTTCATTTTCTCTTATAATTTTTCAAACCTGTGGCTTTTTTTTCTACCCTGTCCCTGTCCTGATGCAGCTGTAACATGGCCAAATGCAGACCATCCTTCTCCTTCCCATTCACCAACACCCTGTCTATCCCCATGGCCTGAGCCTTCATCACCGACCATACCTGCATCCCCTTGGGTTTCTACTCTGGCACTGTCCTGTCCCCACTCTTGTGTTCAGACTTAGTGATTTCACCTTCACAGCTCTTCACCTTCTGCCCTTCTCTCTCCCCTCTCACTGGTTCTTCACTCAATGTCCAGCTGACACCTGTAGCCTCTGCTCACACACTCCTTTTGCAGCCAGCATGTATCTCCGACTGGGCCGTGCTGTCAATTCCCAGTGGAATGGCAGGGCTGCAGCAGGATTCATTGTCTCATTCAGGGAAAAATAACACTTAGCTGGACACTCCTTGAAGACAGTGGGCTGGTCTAGGAAGACTTGCACGGAGGTAAAGTGTGCCACAGCTGAATGTCAACATCTGCAGGAACCCAGAGCTTGTGTCTGCACAAGGCAGGGTTTGCACTGGGTCTCTCACCCTTCCACTACATGTGTGTGAGTTGTTCTGTGTGTAGGTGTGCTTAAATGTCAGAGGACACGGATTACACCTCTGTGCTGGTCTCAGTGGTTCTGGTGATAATTCTCCTCTCAGTAATGTAGACAGTTTAAATGTGAACAGTTTGTGTACGAGGCTAAAAGAAAACTCCAGTGAAACAACACTGCTAAGGCTGCTAAGGCAAGTAGGCAATGTGAGAAGGGCAGCTCTTCACCCTGCCCACACATGGCTAACTCTACCTCTGTCATAGGGTGACGCTACAACACAGCCCAGGAACGCTCACCATTGTCTCACAAGACACATTTAAAGAAAGCATTTGAAGACATAAAGTTAGTGAAATACAGAGACAGATGTATTCTAGAAAAATGTTTTAACAGAGAAGAGAGAGAGAGCAAGACATATTTGGGTAGTATTAATTAGGAAGACATGTCAGAAATTAGAAAAATGAGAACATGGATGGAGAAGCAGAGGTCAAATGGTTATTCCAAAGTGTGAAATAAGATGTAGATAAATTAAAGCTGGAGGAATTGCTTTACTGAAACACTTGGTTTGCTTCAGTCACCTCTTTCTGAGAGCAGTAAGCACCTGGATCTGCCAACTTCTTGCACACCACTGAGCAGCAGACACTGTCAGGCCAGTTCTGTTCCATGTCCCTGCTTTGCCCCCTACGTGTTTCCTTGGGATGTGCCTGTTCTCCATACCCACCGGTGTAGCAGCTTCAGTTTCTTCCCATGGGACAGTGACTCCAGAGGGGTGTGAATGACCTGTCTTACTCCCAGAGACACTGTGGTTTTCCTCCACTCAGCTTGACATGCTCTAACACCCCAGGTGTAAGCAACCACAAGTGCCAGATGTTTTTCTCCTTTTCTGCACATTCCAGATGCACTTTCACACTGGCAAAATGTCTCACCCCTTTTTGAAATGTCCCACATTAAACTAAACAAGGAGCACTCTAGCTTACAAACAGCAAGGGTTTCTTAGGTAGGACCACAGGTTTATATGTCCTAAAGGAAATATCTTGTTTGACTCCTAGTACAACATGAACATGGAGTTTCATTCCAGATTCCTGCAGGGAGTGCATTTGAAAGTTGCTAATGGGCCACTTCATTTGGAAAAAACATCCAGTCTTCTCTGAAGATGCCAAAATAAAGAAAATAACATCACTCTATGAGGGTCATAATAGTTAATTAATTTTGATGTTAAATAATTCTATTCCCTACTAAACTCCTCTTAGCTTATGAAAAGAAACTGGGGAGACAAAGGAGAGAGATTAAAAGTGAGAAAAGCAGTGAGGAATGAGAACTGAACACGGGAGGGGGTGAAGCTCGGGAGAAGGGCAGAGGGAGGGGCAGAGCTTGTATCCTGTTATTAAAAACATGCTGTGGCAGTTAAATGCTGCCGTGTGGTGGCAAAAAAGGTGGAGTGGGAGATGCAAGGCAGCAGGCAGGTCATGATGATCTGCAGAGTTTCAATCTGGAAGCTGAAATAGAAAGAAGAAAGATGCATCAAGAGAATAGGACACTGGCAAAGCTGTACAGGGCCCTGGGACCAGGGGCATTGCATATTAGGTCTAAAGTGCATTGGCAGCACTCCACAAGACATAGGAGTGGAACAAGGGACCCTGAGGTACATTAGGAAAATATTGTTCAGCACCTGCTGACAATGTGCCTCCAATATAACCTGCCAAATATGGCAGTTTCTCATTTAATAAAAAAATATTTTGAAAAAAAGGCAACAACTCTCCTTGGGTTCATCCAGGGAAATGAGCAGGTGCAGAAGTAAGGCGTTGTAAAGGAAAGAAATTCCAGTTGCATGTTCATAGCCCATATGAGTGATCACAGGTCAACCTAGCTGTGCAGCTGGGGTTCCTCTTCTTGGAGCAGTAACACTGACTCCTTTGCAAAGAACTTTAGGATTCACGGATGAGGAGAGCTATTTATCAGATCAAAGTGTTTGGGGGGTTTCTTTTCTGATTCTTCTTTAGGTAAACAGGAAATTCTCACCAGATAGATTCATTATTAGAAAGGACTTGAGGCATGTATCTCTGTTTGTTGCTGTTACCAGTACTATGATTAAGTTTGATTCTTTTTTTTCTTCTTACTATTAACCTGATTTCAAATTTCCTAAAGAAATTCTCTACCTGATCCTTTCTCCATGTAGCCCATGGAATTGAGCTCTGTCCTGTATTTTGCATGATCTGATGGCAACACAGTCTGTTTCAGGGCCCTGGAAAATCTGTTAGTCATTCCCCTATGGCTACAGCCTACAGAACAAAGCTCAAAGAGCAAGGGAAGAAGCCACTCATTTGAGTGCCTGAGCTTAGACAAAACAAAACTGATTTTCCAGGTACATTAAGCATACCTGATGCCTGGTATGTTTTGGTTCAGATCAGCACTGGTTTGTTGTGGTCCTCTCCACTCTGAAGGACCCAGCACAGCCACAGAGCCAAGGAGAGACCCATAAGCTGTGTCCAGCTCAGCTGGAAACTAATTCAAGGGGAGGAGAATAACCTCAGAGGGGTGCTTTGAGCTCTCAGAGAGAAGGGGAAGGAGGCATAGAAGCTTAATACTTGCTAGCTACTCCCTGTCATATTCCAAAGCAGCCAGGCTCTGAGATTTCAGGTCTGCAGAGTGAGGATGGAACTCTTCCAGCTGATAAGGAGAGAGTTGTGTGAGTAAGAAAGAGAAGGAGCTGTTCATCAAACTTGCTGTAAAGCACCTCTAGCCATTGCAGTTGGTTGGGGGAGGCTTTGAGGGGAGGAGGAGGAGCAGGAGAAGTATTAGGGCTGTGAGCCACTATTCATTTACCAACTATAATTAATTTGATGTTTAGATTAATTTCTGATGCACTCTCAAAGGTGCACTGAAAGCATTTTTCCTTTATTATAATGTTGATTGCTTATTGGGGAGATAAATCTAACTGTCAGTTATGCACTGACTTACCAAAACTTTCAGACCAAGCAAGCATGTATGCATAAGGAACAGCTGTTTGCAGCTCTCCAGTTAAAGGGACAGCTCTGTCTTTTCCCAATAACCCACATTAAAGAAAATCTATACATTTTACACAGGGACTTCTGCTTTCTTTTGTAGCTCAACAATTTATTAGACAAGAATATGTTAGTAGAATTTGTCTTCTATTTATCTGGCTGTCCCTATGTCTATCACTATTCTATCCATCTCTCCCCACAACTGGTAAAGTCTACCCAGAATTTTTGTTATGGGTATGTGTGTACATACCTACTCACATGCACACTTACACCATCATTTTAAATGTTCTTACTCCTGGGGTAATTAGATGAAGGAACTCATTAGTGCAGGGTCATTGTGGCTACTCCTTTAGTGACATTCAAAGGGGAAGTGCTCACTATCCGACTAATAGAAATAACCAGTGTTAAGAGTTAACACCAGAGGAGTTTTTGTGCTACTTTTATTCCAGTCAGAAGTTTCTGTTCAGATGTCAGAATAATAACCCCTCCAATGGGCAGGCCCATTTCTGAACTCAAAGTGATGGATTTGGGGAGTGCAGACTTAACACATCCTATTCTTGTGACATGGCAGACCCACTAGAGCTTTTGTCTACCCATGGCATCTGGGTTTATCTTTTGTTCTCCCGGGATCTCTGATGCAAGGAAAATTCAAGCTGTAGAATGGATGAGTCTCTATCAGTCCATCCAGCCATCCATCCCCCCATATATCTATCTTCAACTTCTTTATCTGGTATCTATACCACGCATTCTGTCTCATCCACTGCACGGGTCTGCTCTTCAGCATCTTGAAGTCTGTTGGCTGGTTAGTTACTGAGCATCTGTTCAGTAGATCCTCACATCTTCACGCTTGGCCTCAAGCCTTCCTTCCACACCATATTCAAACTCTGCCACGAATATGAATTTATTTTTATTTCCTCATCTGTTTTCCTAAGACCCTTCCCAGCAGAGCATTTGAGAGGTTCACAGATCTAAGTAACAGCATTTTTTGATGGTGCTCAAGGTGTTCACATTTCACCAAAGGGATGATGAGGCAGACAAAGATATCCAAAACACTTTACTGGTCTTGGGTTCCTAATCTGAGTTGCCACAAGCCTGATCAGTCTGTTTGCCTGCTTTCTGTAAGAATTTAGCATAATGCAGGGCATGCTGTGTTTTTGTCTGCTTCAGATGCAGGTACAGGCAGCAGCCTTTCTGCCAGTGAAACCTCAGGTCATGCACCAAGGGAAGAGGAAGACCCAATAAAGATTCATCTTCACTGAAAACTAAAGAGGCCTCACACATCTACAAAAAACACTCTGCCAACATTTAACATATATTTCTATGGTTTGTGTGCTGTTATCTCACTTTGGGCCATCACAATTAAGCCATGACTGGACCTTGCTTGAGTGTGACTCAGCAATGACAAGGGACAGGGACACCCACTTTTGAGAGATAAGAAAATTTAATGATGTGGATTCCAGCCATGGTGTACCATTGGCACTCAGAACCTGCTCTGTTTTATTTAATAGTTAAAAAACAGCCTAGAGATCTTACTAAAGAAATTCTGTGATACATTATCTACTCAGTGTAACTGGGATGTCATTGGCAGAAACAGGGAAAAATTCTACTTTTCCAAGGCAACATCTGGTTGTGTAACTACAGAACCATCCTTTCCCTGCCTTATTTACTGTCTAAATTCCAACACTTGCAATAACAAGTCTGATACATTGCCATTTTCCTTGCCCTGTTATGTTATTCGTTCTCTACAGTAATTAAAACAAGGATGCCATGAAAGAGAAAAATACAGAAATGTGTGGTTAGAAGCAATGCCTTTATGCATANTATATATATATAAAAAATAAAAGATTTGCATAGGTATGTAAATTATACAAGTACTAGACATACATTTATTCAATAACAAATATAAAAACTTGCAGACACAAGTTATTGAAAACATTGAAAATTGCTGAATAATTGTTTGGATTTTAGCAACCTTCTCCACTGCTTGCTGGCCTTCAAGGCGAAGAGCTTTTCCTTGTGTTCAGTCTGAACCTCTACTGTTTCAATTTATGTCCCCTGTCTCTCATTCTCCCACCATGCACCACTAGGAATCATATCTCAAGCTGGAAGGGACCCAGTAAAGATCATGAAGTCCAACTCCCAGGACTACCTAAAACTAATCCATATGATCAAGAGCATCATNATCTACTCAGTGTAACTGGGATGTCATTGGCAGAAACAGGGAAAAATTCTACTTTTCCAAGGCAACATCTGGTTGTGTAACTACAGAACCATCCTTTCCCTGCCTTATTTACTGTCTAAATTCCAACACTTGCAATAACAAGTCTGATACATTGCCATTTTCCTTGCCCTGTTATGTTATTCGTTCTCTACAGTAATTAAAACAAGGATGCCATGAAAGAGAAAAATACAGAAATGTGTGGTTAGAAGCAATGCCTTTATGCATACACAAAGCAATACAGAATTAAAATTTTATAAGTAACATAATTTCTTGCATTTCTAACTCGAGTGCTTCATTTTGCAACCTTATCATTGTTTCAATTTATGGTTGCGTGTGATATCTTCCCTTTTCAAGGAAGTAAACCGAAATCAGAAAGTCCCCAGATAAGATTAGCATCTTCAAATAGTATATATGGACATATTCAAAAGCTGTCATCAGGGCAACAACTTGCAGATCCCCATAAAGACAGNAAGAGCATCATCCAGATGCTCTGTGCACTCTGATAGGAAGCAGATTTTCTCCCTTTTGGACAACATGACCTAAAAATCTGATTGTGTTCTGACCATTTAAAGGTGCAATTAAATGATTCTTCTAAAGATAGTCTCTACTGGCCCTTTAAAATCCTTCTCCAGAAGGGTTTTCAGAAATTGTAAAGCCTTTACCTGGGTTTTTGTGCATCTTCTGACATGGATGAATGTGTCTGGGAAGACACAATAAAGAGGCTCTCACACCTGCCAGGTTCAGCAGAAAGGAGGGAATAATACTGTTTATTATTTACATTTCTCACATTCATATACACGTCCCAACCCCACAAGGGATTGGAGAGCATGTCACTTCCTTCTCAATCCCACTGGAGAAGAAAGGTGCTCATCAAAGTTCTGTTATCACAAAAGGAATGAAAAACAGAAAATACTGTTAAGTAAACACTGGCTATTATTTACATGAAACTATGTGAAAGAATCTGACTCCAAGGTTAAAAACAGAAGGCTTAACAAAAAACAGGGCAACAGATGAACAGGTTCCAGAAGGATTATTGTGTTGCTAGGTTTTTAAAAATTCTAATGAGAGAAGAATTTTTGCTACTGGCACTTTGGGTTTTTTTTTTTAGGGGTATTTTTATCCCATCTCTTCAAATTAATATCCTTCCCCAAACTGTCAATAAACATCAAGCCTTTCTCAGGTCTTTAATTTTTCTGCTCAAAGACATTTTCAAAACCATGTTTTCAATATATAATTCTACTCCTCTTACTTCAGTAATTGAACCACAAGCTTATTTTCCAATCTTCTACCCAGGGGTGGATCAAGAGCTCAGATACGTCATTGGGCAGAGGCCCCGGAGTGAGTACTAGATCAAGATGTAGTCAATCCGTGATATGATTCAAGTCCCACAGACTGAATGTAACTCTTCTGAGGAACTGCAGATGGTTCTTCGCTGAGATGTCCAAGATTCAGGCCTTTGAAGGCCACTAATGGTGAACACTCTGCTGGCAGACCCATGGGAATCTATCAGCATCTCTGCTATAATATGATGGTGTTTCATTCCCATTGATGTTGTTGAAAAAAGAAGCCAGACAATCATTTCCTTGTCTTTTGGGGGTGGTTGAAAACATGGAGGTCTTACAACGACAGTGAAAGTACCACAAATGTACTCGTTGGATCTGGAGATGTTATCTCCCAGCTTAAAATACACCTGTACAACTCTTTACTTTCTCTCCTTGCTATACATAATGGGTCAGTGCCAGTTCACAACCTCCTGGCCCACATACTGAGAGATTTTCTCTTTTCCTTTCCTTTCCCAATGACTCACTGAATATGAGGAGGTTTGTTTTCCTGTTGAGTGCACTTTTAGTTTGGTTAGCTGTTTTTCACACAGACGCCTCCATAGAAAATAAAATTTTCCTTCGAAAGTCATAGCCAACAACTGTTCATCATCACTTCTGGCTTCTGAACAGAAACTTCCAGACGGTAGCACAAGAGAAGCTTCAGGTCTTTCTATTTCTGTTGGGTTGTCCCAAACTACCCACAATGAGGTATCAGGTGTTCAGCAACCAAAAGGGAAGGGGGGAGTACTTGTCCATCTAAGCAATGGTCAGCAAGAGCAAGATAGGAAGATTCTGTGCATTGCTGCACCGAGAATGGATCTATTTCAGAGGCTTCCTGGGACATGACAGGACTGCTAAAAAATAGTGACTAGTACAGTTCACAGTGCACTTCTTGACAGAATTTCCTGTTTTGTTTGGGTGTTTTGGTTTTGAGGTTCTCGCAGTTTTTTCTTGACTAGGCCAGGAAGGGATTTCCTTACCCACTATGAAATATTTTCAAGAAGAAGGTCACTTTTTATGATGCTTGTCTCTTATAGACCAAGAAGGATCACGGGTGATTTCAGCAGTTACCTTGTTCGTACATGACTTCTTTATCAAAAAGTCTCAAACAGAGCAGGATCCAAGAGAGAATACGGGAGCAAAGAAATTAGATTTAGATGAGAAATGGATTGTGGCATGGCTGGTGGGAGCTTCAATAATTATTTTCATCTGGTTTACATTGGAAACTTCAACAAGACAAACATAAAAATAGCCTTCATTTTGATTCAGTAACAATCTCAGTGCATCCTTAACTGAGCATCAGCATCTACTTAGAGCTTGTGTAAAACCTACATTATACTCATTCTTTATTTCCAGTTTCACATTGGAGAAGAACATGTATACTCAAAAGTTCACCTGCTTTTTTCAACCATGTGCTTTCCTCCGTAAACCTTATACTGGCACATGATGGCATCAGATGTTTTCCAGGAAGGCTCAGAAAACAAATCAAGAAGAGTTCCATCCATTTCTGAGAGCAGTTAGGAAGTAGCTTCAGTCCTACTCATCAGTCAGAAAGAGAACAAATACTATTTATTCATCTATGGGTGATTCATCACTGGCTGTTTGTTCCTTGTGAAGAAGATCATCATCATCATCTGGACTGGAACATTACATTTCTTTCAGAAGAACCACAATGCTTTTTGGCCACATCAGACATATATGTATACTGGTCCAGTATTTGATCCATGGGCTCTCCAAAAAATAGTTGAAGCCTCAATCCTTCACTTCTTCCATCAATTCTTTGGATGGCTTCAGCTCCTAAGAATGGGTAGAACCACAGTCCATAGCATCAGACCAGAAATTGCTCATCCTTTAGAAAACCTCTGTTTACAGGAAAAAAGAGAAGTTTTAGTCTTTACTCCATTCTTATGATGAGAGATCTGTTGTGATTTTCTATATCAAATTTTTTACTAACTTTTTAGAAAAAGTTAGTCCTGATCATATGCCCAGATGTATATGTGAGCCAAAACCTTGGATCACAGAATCATAGAATTGTTTGGGTTGGACGGGACCTTAAAGATCATCTCATTCTAGTCCTCTGCCATGGGCAGGGACACCTTCTGCTATCCCAGTTTGCTCCCAGCCCCATCCAACCTGGCCCTGAACACTTCCAGGGATGGGGCATCCACAACATCTCTGGGCAACCTGTGCCAGAGTCTCATCCCTCTCACAGTAAAGAATTTCCTTCATACATCTAATCAAAATTTCCCCTCTTTTAGTTTGAACCCAAATCAGATATGACAATGCAGTAGTTTAAATCATCAAAATTCTAGTCTAATCTTGAGCCTTAACCTTGTGCTTTCAGCATGAGTCAAGACAACAATTTTCCTATGAAAAACAATCAAACACCATACAGATTGTGAAGGAGAAGACTCTTAGGTGGAAAAGTCCTTCTTGGTTTCAATGACCATATTCAGGGTCAGCATCTATACTTTCAGAGAAAGCTTCTTCTACTTCGATATTTCTCCATGTGGAGAGCACCCAACAGGCAGTGCATGAAAACAGGGACCAACTTCTCTGCATGCTCCAGCTCATACCGATGCAATGTGGAGAGGTAGTTTTGTGCACAGGAAGACAGGAAGGTGACATAAGGAAGATACTTGTGTATTTCAAGCTACCTTCTGCACTGGGTGTTCTGACCTTTAGAGAAAGTTAATCATGCCATCTACTTTCACTCTTCATTTAATCTCCCCTTCCCATCTGTTCGGTTTCTCTCAGCTGGAAGCAAGATGAAGAACGAATACAAGTCAGCCCTCTCAGTGGTCTGCAGCCCCCACTTTGGGGCCATTTATTATACGACATTAACATCAATTGTCACCTCTATCATGACTGTTATCTCAATCCATCCCAGATCAGTAGGCAAGGACTGATTTTCTAAATATCTGAAATGCAAAATGAACAATAGATAGATATGCAGAGATTGTTCTGATCCTTTGGACTGAACTCTGAAATAACATATGCCAGATGCCTCAGCTCATGTGACATGTTAAAACCTTCTGCTTGAGTCATAGCATCCCTTTTAGAAAATTTCTTAATCAAAGTTTCATGTGATAGGTGCTCCACCCCCATTGCTAAACAAGATGTTTCCAAAATGGTTAATTACCTTCACTATTTAAAAAACGCAGACTTGGTGTCTTATTTCCATTTTATATTTGTCAAATGCCTGCTTCCAGACAGAAGAAATCATCAAGTTCTTCTTTTTGCCCCCTATTCTAAAAGAACCCCATGTTTTAGTATTATTTATAGGCTATGGCCAGAACTATGTTTAACCTTCTCTTCAATAAACTGTGGCCACTATTATTACTCTTTCAGACCCAGAATGACCCTTCTACTTCTGAATAAGTATTAAAACTTATCTATTTTTAGAGCAATCACTAGAACTAAATGCAGAATTCCAGTAAGGATCTTTCCTGCGCCATAGTCAGAGGTAACATTACCTTGTTATTTCTAGAGGATATTCAGCAGAGGTTAACTTCATCCCAAAACTGTACTAAGTCTTGGGACTTTGAGAATTTCAGCACAGTCCTGAGAGCTCACATATTTGCCTGTTATTATGACACTCATCTTCTTCTTAGGAAGCACTGTTTTCTAATGAGGATTTCCACTTCTTATGAGTGACCCACTTGCTTTTTCCTGCAGACACTTAATTTTGCATTTGATTGGATTAAAATGAACACCCTTTAACTGCGTTCAGCCTACACAGCAACCCAGGTCACTTACTTCTGTCATTATTTCACCATTTTTGTATGATTGGCCAATTTTACCAGTAATTACTTCGAATGTTTTCCAGGTAATGTTAGAGAAATTGAATAGCACAGAGATTTCAGCGTAGCGCTGAAGGAGCCTACTAGCATCTCTGCAATTTTGTTTGTCACAACTGACAGGTTTTTTGGTGGTCTCATTTCTGGGCTGATTTAATTTTCTGCAAAGAAGTGCTGTCTCAAATACTCCAGCAAAGTTTAAATGCACTTTATGATAACTTACTTTATTCACCAAACTTGCAATTGCATGCAAGCAGTTTCATTTGGTAGATAATATGTTCCATGAAACCATGATGATTGATACTAATTGTGTATCTTTAAATTCTTTGTCATAATATCACATATCAAAATTCTTATACTTTTTCTGACACTTATGAAAGTTTAACTAAGTTTATCAGGTCACCTGGTTTACATCCTTAAAAATTAATATTAGATTTTTTTTCTCTTCCTGGAACATTTTGAAGGTTTTCTAATATTCCATAAATTTCTAAAATGAACATTAATGGTTCAGCAAATTTCTGAGCCAATTCTTTGAATATTCTGAGTTTCCAATTATCTCATCCCACAGATGGGAAATATTCAATAGTAGTTGTTTAGCACAGTCGTCAGTTACTGACTGTTCATACATTAAAAAAATAAATGGATGGATGGATGGGATGGATAGCTGGGTAGACAGATCTCTCTTGGACATGATTAAACAGCAGTGGAAGGTTAAATAATCCAAAAAGTCATCCAACCCTATTAGACACAGGAAAACAGCTGAAGTGCTATGCCCTTGATCTGCAGACGCACTCCTTTATTGAGTATTCCAGTACCCATAAATCACCTTACAATACAATACCTTCCAATGCACACATACATTATAGAGCTACTTACATACAGATTGTATCCTGAAATTCTTTACAGCACTAAAAAATTGCGAGGCAGCAGCTAGTACATTGTGTAAAGAACACAGCAAGGTAAAGACCTTGCGAAGCAATTAAAGGAAAACCTCCATTCTCTGATAAGACTAATAAACACGGAGAAAAAGAAACTGAGCCGTCGTAGAAATTAAATAGACTGAAGTAGCAGGGAAGGTCTGAGGAGTAGGTGGCCAGGTCCTAATGGGGGAAAAGGACAGGAGCCACTGAACTGCACCCTTCCCACAGGAAGACTACTTTGATGTAGTCAAAGTAGCACCTTATTGCTGCCTAAAGAACAAAAAAATGCCTCTCTAAATCTCACTTTTCACTGGTCAGTAACGAAAGCAAGGAAACCATGCTCTAAGGGCACAGTTATATTAGTAACCAACTGTATCAATAATTAATTCCTAAATTATTGACTCAGATTCTTGGAGGAAGGACAGGAAAGCAAGGTCTCTGGTCTAACCAATCACTAGTGCTTTCTGCAGGTCCCTCCACTTTAATATTCTTGGATACATGGTGTGACTCTTGGGGCTGTCCTGTGTAGGGCCAGGAGCTGGACTCAGTGATCCTCGTGGGTGTTTTCCAGCTCAGGATATTCCATGAACCTATGGTTCTAGTCTGGCCAAGCTCCCTTCTTATGGCCAGGGTAGAAACACTTTGAACAGAAGGGAAGCAAGAGGCACCGAGTTCTCCTTTGCTAGTGCCTAGGCCATGTGCGTGGCGTTTCTTCTCTTTCTCACCCACAACCTGAGCAGCAGATCCTTGCTCTCCTGTTACTCTCATTTCCCTCTGGTAAAATGAAAGTGGCTTGAATGTCAAATGGAAAAAGTTCAGAGATGCTCTCCTTAGCTAGTGACTTTCATAACTAAAGGAACAAGAAGCACCAAGAAAGACCCTTCATGGCAGTCAAATACTCTGACGGCCAGAACTAGTAAAAAAATCTCTGGCCTAAAAAGAGCCAATAAGCAGCAATTTCTACTTCTTTCTGTTGCAGTCTCCTGCAAATTTTATCTCTGAGATGGCAGCAAGTACCTGGAACATGGATAAAAATACTCTTCATGGCTTTAAGACAAGTTTAATATTGGTTTCTTTGAGGTCCCTCTTTTCCTTTCTGGTGCCTGAAGGCAACCTCATTACATGAGTGGACCTGCTGTAGGATCATCTGCCCCCAGTTCAGGAGTCTGGATGCATCTTGCATCTGGACCTTATTTGTGGTCTTGACTCCTGATTTAAGGGAAGCTCAGCATAGTTACCATGCACTGGGCTCTATCCAGAGGAAAGCTCCTGCCCAAGAGAGACAACATGTTATACCAACCTGGTAGCAGATGATGAAGAGGCTCTTTTGCACATTAACCACTAATTCTGCTTGCTGGATGCAAAAAGAAACAGAAGACTCAGAAGGACCAATTAAGGATCCATAGAAACGTAACAATGTGCTAATTCAGGACTGCTCTTCGTGCACAAACTAATTCACGGACGTGCAGAGACAACATGCACCATAAACAAAAAGTTTACAGTTGTAAAAAAGTCTTCAGATGTTCTCTGAGATAGATTGTGAATTCCCTTCTTTATCATCCTGGCTGATTAAAACAGAAAAACAGCCCGTAGGTAATATGTGCTACATAAAGCCATTGGTGATCATGCTGATCATGTCATGAGAAAGGCACAGAGCTCCCTCTGCACACCACACCACAAGGACTTCCTGTGGAAGAGAGGGGGAGAAAATAAAGTAATTCCAAAATTCTCCCCCAGTTTCTGACTGCTAATAGTTTATTCAGTCCTGCAGGAAAAGAGCAGGGCAGAAGAAGTGGTGGACTGCAACAGCAGTATCTTTCCTGGAAGATGCTGTGTAGAATAAGAAAGATTAGATGCCCTCAATTGCTGTCCTAGAATGGAGAATGTTTCTCCATTCTCTGCCGCTTTTGATAAATCATTTATTAGAACAGCGTTTTTACATAATCCCTGGGGGGAAAAAAAAGGAAAAATGAAAAAAAAACCACCAATATCCCCCCCATAAAGTAGATTTATCACAAAATGCTGTCCTCCTACCAACTGTCTTCAGACCAGAACATATATTTCTCTGATTATTAATTAACTGATGCACAGAAAGAGCTTCAAGCTTTTTAACCTCTCCCTTTCTCTTTTGTCCTTCACATGCGTAGATGACAATGCAGAGGTGGTGTTCAAAACACAGATAGCAACTGCAGTATTGCCATCATGTTTTGAGCCCATGGGCTCAAATATTAAAGCCATTTAGGAACTCAGTATTTAAGCTATTTTCCCAGTACCTATATTCGGTTCCTAGTCATACATGTTTAAATCTGTCATAGTAACATGAATCCCGCTGACACAGATGAGGAGAAACAAAGATGGTTAACTGCCAATACTGCACGTAACAACAACAAAAAAAGTAATATCTGCCAGTAGGTATTTGACCTGAGAAGAGAAAGGAATATGCTGTTGTTAGCCCAACATGTCTGTCTATCTGCCTATCCCTTATAATGTAATGTCTCAAATCTCAGGATAAGCCATAGCTTTTCTTCTCTTTGGAGCTCATCCAAATACCTTCAACAATGTGAAACACAGCTACACATAAATAACACAGGAAAGGGGGAGAGTTGAATGCACCAGCAACTTCTGAGCGTATCAAGGCCCCTGAAAACTAAAACAGTGAAATGAATCTAGAGTAATTAGCTGCTCTGTCCCAAGAATGTGCTCACAAAGAAAATACGGTTATTGGCATTTGCCTGTCTCTTTCCCCAGCTTTCGAATCCCAGTTCCTCTACGCTCAGCATCCAGCCAATGGAGATTTTTATATTGCATCAGTGAATATCGGAACAACTAAGGAGAAAAAAATCTGGTCCAAATCTGTAGGCAACTAATACCAAAATCAGAGTACAACTCCCAGCTTCATTATCTGGTCTAAATGAAATATAGTGAGCAAATGCTCTTCTGATCTCTCTTATTAGTCCCATTTGTTAAAATGTTGTATTATTTACAGCTTTGCACAGAATGAGGAAATGGGCTTAGAATTCCATCTCAAAAGCAAAATGATTATAAAACTAGTATAGCTTTGTGAGCTTATCTCACAGCAAGGTTCTTGCAGAGGTACGACTATATTAGCACCCCAGCACAAGGGCTTATCATCCCTCAAAGGTCTAGTCTTGGCAAAAGTAGAGAAATAATAATCTTCTGTCATAGTGGGCAGCATTTCTGGAGGGGTTTGACTCAGCAATTAACATCACTTTGGGGAGCGACCCACCCAGGCACCAGGCAGTTAACATTTTACCTTGAGGTGTCACTCCTAACTATGGAACCAGGCAGATCCCGCAATGGAGGTGCCTTGATTTAAGCTGGGTGCCTGCCTTCCCGGGAGCCAGCACTGGTGCCTGACCAGGGGTTTGAGCACAGCTAAGGGTGTCCTGATAACAGAGAGAAATCTTGTCCCACGCTCCACTGACTGCATGTGCTGGGTCTCCACTGATCACTGTAGGGTGCTAAATGCATGAACGTGCAGGCACAGTGTAGGTGTGCACATTTAGTCGGTAGGAGAGACATCCCAACAGGACCTGCTGCAAGAGTAGAAATCAAAGTTCCCAGGCAAGGTAGGTTCTCTAAAGACATGAGTTAAGCAACCATCCAGCTGCAGCCAACTCAGCTTTGCTCGCTGTGCATATATTAGCAAAGTAAACATACCTGGCATTTCTCCCTTGCACTGGGGACAGCTGGCACAAAATGGCCCACACCCAAATTATTAAACCCTCTCACCTTCCAGAACATCATGGCCACATCCAAGTTAACCACTGAACACAGCCTATCTTCTGTGCTAATACTTTGTCCAGGAATTGTTTGGTGTTAAATACAAGTCAAAAAAACCCAGCAGTACAGATTATTAGGTTCCAGTTTCTCTGAACTTCCCTGGCACAGCATTAGTCTACTGTTTTAGATGTAGCTGATGTGTGTTGGCCAGGAATATCAGCAATCCAGATGTGATTTTTAAAAAGAAAGGGGTTTCACCACATCCTATATTTAAAGATGTGACGTATATAGACAACATATTTAAGGTTAAAGCTCAAGTAAGGCATCCCCAAGGGAGCTTCCAGAAGTATTTTAAGTCTGAATGTATTTGGGTGAAATCAGGAAGTGTTTAGTGTATTCCTTTGCTGAGCTTGAATCATAGGACTTTGTTGAGAGGTTATTCAAGTAGTCAAATGTAAACTGGTAACATCACCAGGTGCTTACTGGCTAAAAAGGGATGGCAAGAGCAGATCCATTGCTGTTGAATAAAACCACAGCTCATTACTCACTATAGCTCTCCAGTTTTCTCCCTAGAAATTGATGATTGCTGTGGGGCTTGAGAGTAGTTTTTGTCTGTTCATCTTCAGAGCTGCAGTGTTGGTTACCTCCTCATCCAGGTGGTTGGCAGGAAAACTGCATGGACAGCCAGTTTACTCGGAGCCTTGGCTTCAAAAGGAGAGAACAAAGAAAGTTCCCTGTTTATTCCATGGCCCTCCCTTTTAAAACCCACCGTACTCAGTAGACCCATTGTCTCACACTGAGAGACTAAGACCATAGGTCTTATGTCATAAAGTTGCATTATTAGCCAAGGTCAGGGAGCACAGCTTAATGCAGGAGAAGGTGCCTCTGCACGCATGGCTGTGTCTTTTTCAGATGCAAGCCACCCTGTGTCACCTGTGAGACTTGCTTCCAAGGAGGAACTAGACCAGGGAGGAGGGGGTGCTGAATGCATCCGCAGCACAGCCCAAGGCTGTAAGGCAGGCCTGGTGCTGCTGTCATGAGCAGGTGCATACCTGGCAGCAAGCACTCAGCAGTAGCTTTTTGAGGGACTCGCAAAAGCCGTCTCTCCATTTCAGCCTGTCTGTTGAGCAACACCATGCTCCTAGGATTGATTTGTGCTGCCAGAGCCTTGCAGGGGTGGGTAAACAGATGGCTTTGTCTGGAGAGCAGGCTAGTCCAGGCTAGTCTCACCCAAGGTTTGTGCTCAGAAATGTTGTTGGCACACAGGGACATTTCTGGCATGAGTAGCAGAGGCAATGCTTGTACAATGTGATGGCCCCCTGCCTCACTAATATCTCAGACCATGGTCACTCCAGCTACAGCCACATACAGTCTGGGCAAATGAGGCCTTTGTGGAGCTAATATAAGAAAAAAAAATTTAAAATATTTTTTTTAAAAAAAGTAAACCCACACCAAAAGCTCTTCCTGAAGTGGAATGCATTAGCTGCATTGCATCCTGTGTGGTTCTGACCTGTATTATTTCATCAGACTGTTAGAGAGCAAATTGAGACAAAGAATGTCTTAGGTGACCGATAATACAATATTCAGTCACTATAGTTGCTTCTAGTGGTGGATGTGCTCCATGGGTGGTTGGAAGATTTGCTGGCAAAGTATGAAATTCCATAGGGAAACCATATTAGGAAAGCACTTGTGTTCATCTCTGAACTGCAGAGTCAACATGGAGTCTGCAGAAATTGCCAGTGATTAAAGATTTTTATATTGCTTGTCTGGCCAACAATCAAACTATTCATGCCAATTAATATGATAATGGAGAATTTATTAAATTCACATTTTACTTATATTGCCTTAATAAGGAAGTAGCAGCAGGTGTGTTGGGTTCCCTCATCATTAGTACTGGAAGGCAAAGAAAAGGTTATGTTGGCAAGTTAAGGAAAGTCTAGAGGTTTATCCCAGTCATGATGGAGGGAAATAGAGGAAGACAGAGTGCCTTGAGACCATGCATTACATCTGCTGACTCCCAGCTCAAAGGTGACCCAAATCTTGTGGCACCAACATTTGGATCCCTGTGCTCCACAGAGTTTAGTGTTCAGACTGGCACTCAGCCCAGGCACTGTGTCCTGGGACACTGATCTGTAACAACCCCTCCTATCCTTTGTCCTACATTTGCAACCATCCTGTCCTCACTCTCCTGCCCACCTGCCCACCCTCCTACCTGCTCACTTCCCCCCTCTCAGCGCCCTCACCCCCTTCCCCATGTTCATTCTCAGTGGTCGTTGCATGTACGTGCCTTGGCACCCTTCAGCTCGTTAAGTCCCCTGCCTTGCCTCATGTTTTGACAGGTTTTGTGAGTTTTGACAATCCTGCCAGTGCCCAAGCTGCTATCCAGGCCATGAATGGATTCCAGATTGGCATGAAGAGGCTGAAGGTGCAGCTGAAGAGGCCAAAGGATGCTAATCGTCCCTACTGAAGGGTTGTGGGAACCACTGGATACAAAGCACTAGCACAGGTAACTGCATGGGGAGGGGGGTGTCAGCTACACTCGTAGCATCTCTCTGTGTTGTAGACCCTCAAGAAGATTCAGCTCTGTGACTCTCTATCTGCTGCCTTTTTGACTCAGCCACTCTGCTCAGACACGCACTCACACATAACCCAGGAACTGTTTGTGTGTGTCTCTTTAGAAAAAGAGGTGGACGGATGCTTACCAAGGGATAAGACAATTTCCTAATCCCAGGGGCATCCTGCATCTCTAGAAAGTGTTTCTGGTCACTAGAGGAGAGTCAGCAGCTGTCCTGATTCCCCTTGCTCAGTGAAAGAGAGCATTTCTGGTGCTTGAAGAAGATCTGCAATTAAGAGGTGGGACTGGGCTGCAGTTTAATCCCAGGTGACTGGACTGGGACAATGTCTGTCTCAATAGCTCTGTGTTGCAAGCGTTTCAAAGCATTCTTCATTCTTCATGCAGTACAGTCTGTATCCAATTCCATCTCAGCATAATAATTTAATGTAAATATGTCTCCCTGACAACCAAACAACCCCTGATTTATTTCTTCACAAACCCAAGAAATTAAGAGAAGGATCCATATTCACTTCTTGGTCAGTTGTTTTAAACTCCTGTGTGTAGATAAAACCCAACCAAAGCCAAGAAAGCTTAGCTGGAGTGAGGACCTGGGGTCTGGTTTTTAGACTCATGTGCCATGTATTGCTGGAAAGAAGCCAGCTGGATGGTCCAAGGGAACTTCTAATACATATAACAACACCAAAAATATCAGAAGCAGCAGTTTGTTTCATTGGAATCCCAACATATCACCAATAACAAAAATGAAGATGTTTCCAAAAATGGAAATATTTTCCACCACTGGCTGGCTCTTCCACTAGGTAATCTTTGAGAAACAGAAATATAAACCCCTATGTGTTTGTTTACAGAGACAGGAAGTCTCCCTCTTGTTAAAACTGTTCCACACCAGAGCTTCCCCAATAAACTCAGCACCTAGGGGGACCCTAAGCAATTTGTATTCCTGAATTAGTGATAAAGAGATTGGTTAGGTGACCTTTCCATGTCATTTTAGCTGTAATGTCTAAGATTCTGTGATTTTTATTCAGGCCTCTTTTGACTGATCTAAGACAGGCAGAAATCCCTATTTTCAACTTTCCCAAAGAACAACAGAGTGTTTTAATTTTTCACTGGCATCCCAAATATCTTTGAAAAATATATTTTTTTCCAGTCTTCAGAGCAGTATCCTTTCCAGCGAGAATTCAGGAATGGGATCAAAATGTCTCTGAAAGAGGTGCTGCACTGAAGACAACATAAAGGAGATTAAGAAACCTTTCAATAAATATATTAGGTGCATGTGCAAGAAACAGCCTCCGTAGTGCAGAATATCCTTTATATGTGACTATATGGAGATAACTGTCAAAGCATTTTCCCCCTTCAAAAACCTCTTTTCTTTTCCTTGCTTATGAAAAGGCCTCTTGGAAGCTTGAAACCAAAACATGTTGCCATATCCAAACGCTTTTTGCTTCATCCCACTGGCTTTTTTCTGCAGGCTTTGCTGGGAGAGGGCGGGGGGTGCATGCATGCAGTTGTGTTCAAGCAGGGGCTGCACTGGTCAGGGAGGTTTTCCACGACACCTGCAAAGCGATCGAGGAACACAAAGGTCTCCCTAGTTAGGCACCAAGCTTTGTGCCTTAGCATAGCCGTGCTCACTGAGGATATGCTTGTTTCTCATGGTGGTGTAAGAAGATGCGGGGCCGTGGGTATCTGTGTTGTTAAAGATTCACCAGGATGAGTCCGCAGTGGTTTTCATTATCATGGGTCATCATGAAGTGCTCTGAGGTCTCAGCTTGTTTCCTACAAAAAAGATTACTCACTAGTAGAAATAAGATTTGTTGTTTGGGTATTTTTTTCTCCCCAGTAAATAATATAAAAAGGAATCAGCAGGTAAAATGGTAATAAAATTCCACACGTTTCTCTTAGAGCATTTTTTTTCCTTTCTTTTCCCTTTAGTAAGCAGAACAGTCTTGAAGTGTTGCCTCTAGGTAGGAAGTCCTTTAGCCTTCCTGGCTTTTACTTCGGCTTTCGTGCTCTGCTGTTCAGAAAAATAGTTCAGTTGTTACGATCAGATCACTTCCAGTCTTGGCTCAGAGAAGCCTTGTTTAGAGACCCTATCAAAATGTATCTCACAGGTCCTTATTCTCTTGCATATTCACACCTTGTTGAGCCCATTGCAGGAGCTGTACCTGACTTTTAGCAGAAAGGAGCTCCCCAGGAAAAAAAGTTTTATAGATGTCTTCTTCCACCTAACAGAAGGAATTGCCCCAGTGTATGTGGCCCCAGGAGGACACTGCAGGAACGTTCTCCAGGGGAGGATTTGGGTTGGCACGGGGAGAACCATGCTGCAGTAGACTGGAGAGGACACTTGGTGACAGGAAGGATACCCAGAAGGTCAGAAGGGCTTAAACCCAGGTTTTTCTCCAGCTCATCTCCCTCCCAGTGCTTGGCAACATCAATCCCAGCTCCACAGAATCAGGCATGGTTCTTAGTTACAGTGGCTACAGGTCAGCTTCCCACCAGGGCTGGGCAATACTGAGCAGCACAGGACTAAGCCCTCAGGAATAAGCCTGACTCAGAGATAGGTCAGCTGCTCTTGGCTCAGCACAGTATTATTGTACCTCCACTGCTGGCTTGATCTGCAGTTTCCTTTAACTGATAGAAACACTATAACTCCACTGTGTTTTTTATCCATCTTTACTCTGGATGCAGCTCTTCAGTGTCTTTAGTTCCAATATGAAGCATGTGTATAACCATATTGACTTCAGGGTAATTACTCATGTGCTTCAAGAGGATGGTCAAGAAACTTTTTAATCGGGATTTTTGCAAGGAAGGGCTTTTTTCTATTGAATTGCTTTAAAAAAATATGAAGTTACCAACAATGACGACAACAACAACCAAAACAGCAGCATCCAGTTTGGTATAATCCACCAGAGTGTTTTTTTCCTAACCGAGATGGAAAGAGTTTTACTACATTTTAATTCTGGATGCACATGGAGTTTTTTAAACTTATAAATCTCCCTTTTGGGACACAAGGAGTCTGGGCCACAGTGGTTTGAAGCCCTTTGTAGTCTTTGCAAGTGCTCTAAACTTGCTGTCAAACACTGA
>VYXC01004491.1:225588-267411 GCA_013397175.1 Platysteira castanea | reverse complement strand
TGAGGACATTTCCCCCCATACCTGGAGGAATCATGCAGGTAAATAACATCTGAGCCAACAGTCTTGGACCTGCCTTTTCTCCCTCCATCCAAAGCTTTCCACGGGTATCAATCATCCCCGAACTAGGATTCTTCTCATTTTAATTATGCTAATATTGCCATAATTTCATTCTCGTTAACAGCAATTGAGTTTCAGTCTCTGCAGATGGTGAAGCTGGACAGTTACCAAGCCGCATGCCATCTTGAGAGGAGGTTATGGACCAGTGCTTAGCCTGTGGCAGTGCTGCTCAGCACCGTTCTGGGTTGCATCACTTCGCTTTATCCATTTGTGAAATGACATATGCCTTTGCCTCATACTGGTTTTGAGATTTACAAAGGACACTTCTAAAAATAGAGAGTCCATTGCCCAAGCTAGCTCATTCTTGTTACAATACAAGCCCGCCCGCTTTGACAATTTCAGGTGAAGGCTAGAGAGGAATTATGCTATTAATTAAGAGTCTCTACAAAGAGGACAGACACCCTTCACCAGGAGCCTCAGGAGAAGACAAAGGAGAACAAGTACAAGTTGCACGGGGCAAAGTTCCTTCTCAACATAAGAAAGACATTTTTTACAGTGAAAACTATCAGTCACTGGAGCAACCTCCCCAGGCATGTGGTAGAATGCTCATCACTGGAGGTTTTCAAGATGCCATTGTACTGCACTGGGTTCTAGATAATCTCATCTAAGATCCCTTTCCCATGAAAATTTGGACCACGTGAAATTTCTAGGTCTCTTCCAACATGGGATGTTTCATGATTCTGTGGTCCTGTGGTTGCTGTAGGTGTGCACACGTGTGTGTTACCACAACAGACACCAACTCTACGAAACTCCCCAGCAGAGCAGGTATAGACTCCAAGTCATGGCAGTGCTGATGGGAAGGACCCCTGTGGTTTTCTCATCCAGCCTCGTCCTGAAATCAGGTTCGGCCTTCTGAGTATGTCCCTTGTTACTCTCACGAAATAAAGCTATTAAAGTCAATGCAGGTAAATTTGTATGACCACAATCATTCCTATGCTGTGGGACAGGCTCCCAGTGCAGCCCCCTGTCCTCACCATTGTCCAGCCTGATAGATGGACCAGGGTTTGCTGCATCTCCTTTCTGGACTGGGTTTCTCTTCCAGGAAAACCAGTGTGGGTAGGGTGAGTGGTGAGCACAAAAGCACTCACCCAAAAACATACTGGGGTATGCAGAGGGGCCAGGACTTCAGTGCACATTATGAGGAATTACTCTGCCCCACACAGCAGCTCCAGTTCCACCCAGTGGAGAATAGGTGGTTTCCCAGATGTACCCTGGATAACCCATCATTGGCTGTCCTCACCAGGCCGGGTCCATCTGTACCATCTGTGAGCTGCTTACACGTTCCAGGCACAATCCCAAGTACAACTCAGCTCTAAGGTAAGGGAAGTCCCACTGCTCCTTGACTGACAAGCAGAGGAAACTTCAGCTTAAACCTGGCTACAGGTCAGAAATCAATATAGCATAAACCAAACTGCACCAGTTCTGCAGGAAGGGCCTGACATTGTGACTGAAAGTGTGATGAATCATTTTACATGGATCTGATGTTTGGGTCGTTTGGGGGTTTTTTATCTGAGTACAGAGTCTGGTAAGGCCAATAGAAATTATGATGAACTATTGCAGCCTTCTGATCTGGAGAATATATTAAAATCTCTTCAGGAGATGATATCTGACCAGCTTCTTATGCAACTGTTTCCTCCTCCTACTCCATTTGACAGCTGACCTCCCTGATAATCAAAGTAAGACACAGATGGCAGCTGCACAGCCGAGGTAAACATGAAATGGTCTCTGTGACAGCCCAGAAGAGTCATTGTTTTCCCATCCCTAAATCAGATGGCAGTCTAGGATCCTAGCCAGACCTGTCTTCCCCCAAGCATTAAAAGCGCACAAGGAATGAAGAGGCACTGTAGTCAAAAGGGTGAGAAACAGTTTCACTAAGATTTTGTTTTGCAGTAGGTCCTCTGCAGATACTTTTAGGATATACTTTTAATCCATGGCAAGGACTTTGATTTTCTTTAAATATTTCCTCTATTGGTGGAGGATTAATTAAAACATGAGAGAGAATCACCTTTTAAGGACAAAAGGTTTTGAAGTCTGCTTGCTGATCAGGATGACAACAGTATTTATGCTGGTGGCCAAAAAGGGCATTTCTGGCTCCAATTCCATTTCCAGAAAACATTAACTTTACCTCACGGTGCGTTATTTGAATCAGCACATGTCGCCAGGGGTTGAATAAGACAGTTTCTCCACACTCCACGACAGAGTACCAACACTTACTAAATTATGCTGTTAAATACTGTAGTATGGCTATAAAATACAATGAAGGGCCGTGGAAAGATGCCAGCCCCTTTCTAAGAGAGAGAGAGCACTTTTTGGAACCCTGCCTGTGGCCCGTAATTTTCATTTCCTCCTACTACACTCTGAAGTGACATGAAAGGACTTGTAAAGTCAAGTCCAGGAGGCTGGTGGGGATTTGAAGGAGTAAAGATAAAGTTAGAACATTGGTGGTAGCATTTGACCTACTTGAACTTTGCCAGGAAAGAAGGAAGGAGCCAAATCTCCCACACGTCTCCATAGCAGACCACACTGGGGAAAAAAAAAATTCCAGCTTGCAAAATCTACATTTTTCAGCCCAGATGGGGCCAAAATGTTGAAAACATATAAACTTTCAATGGAGAAAACTGTTCAACCAAAAGCAGCAAAACTTGACAGAAAAGTTGCTAGCTAGCAAGATATTTCAGTATTTCATGGGAAATGGCACTTGGTGAAGGAAAAGAACCAATGGCAGAGGGTGGGAGGATGGAAGAATGGCTTACACAAACTGAGTCTTGTCAGGTACTGTAGCACTTCACATGGACCTTGACATGTACAACCAGTAGTGAAGTCCTTTAAGTCCAGCAAGCTCAAAATTAAATGCTTTTTCTTACTAGTGATTACAAAGGAGTTGAAGGATAGAGAAGGACTCAAGATGGACCTCTGTGAAAAATATTTCAGCAGGAAAGAGATGTCCTTCTCTGGTGGTCATAATCTGACTTGTCACACTCTGTGTGTGCCTAAAACCGTTCACTGTAGGAACGCAGACAAAATGGTGTTGTCCACAAAGCTTAAAAACAACACTGAGGAACAACAACAAAACCAAAACCAAAACATTCGATCTCTTCAGGTCAGCTCAGTGATGGTGCCTGACAGACAACACACACAATATTTTGCCCTCCTGTTTGCTACCACAGTTCTACAGAGGATGATTAGTTCATTAGAGGAAGACTGAATCAGAGGAATATAATAATGAGGTCGAGATGAATGAGCAAAATTCCACAGGAGTTTTTTGTCTTTTACGTTGACACATATCTTCATATATATTTCTTATATCCCCACACCTATAAATTTATACACAAATCCAGCCAATCACTCAGCCTAAAATGTGTGTCCTTAGTTATCTTGCATGTAAGCTTTCATTGGATGGTCAAAACTGGAGAGCAGCAGAATTTTCTTAGCAATAATGTTTGAACAGAGACAAACTTGGATTTACCCAAAACACCCTATATTCATTTTCTGGGCTGGACGCTCACTGGAGGTGATTCCATGTTACACACTGTCTCTGGAACAGACCGAGCTTGAGGCACGATTTTCGGATTCGTTAAAAATTCAGAACAGCTCTGGTGGCTGCAGAAAACCTTCACATGGTTCCTAGGGATAACTCGGTCAGCAAAGCTCAGAGCTACCTTATTCAACACAACCTACTTCTTAAAACTCTTAAAACTCTGTCCAGCCCAGGCACATGTGGACAGTGATTGCCAGAAGTACTTCTTAGGGAAAGGATTTCAAAGGAACTGTTAAGCCCAAGTGATATAGGGCAGCCTGGAGAGCTCCTGCCCAGCCTTTCCTGCACTGTGAGGGAGGGAAACAGCACTAGAAAATGCTTTGCCTACATGCCAGGATGCCTGACACCATCACAAAACACACATACCACACAGGGGAACACCACCAGCTTCGAGAGAGTGAGTGGACCTGAAATGCAGGAAACAGCGCTAAGGAAGATGTTAAGCCTTGTTACCCAAAATTAAAGTTTACATCAAAGAAAATCCCCCATCCCAGCAACATAGGAGTCACTTTCCTTCACACACACCCCCCCCCCCCGCCCCCCCCCACCTTTTTTCCCCATTCCCATGCAAATTTTNCTCCACTGCAATTTTGGAGTAAAATTCTCAGTGCAGTTGGTCACAGTGGTTCAGCTGGGGACAGGGATGAGTATCAGGAGAGGAACAAGATACACAGAAGGGTCCCTTTTACATTTTCAGAGGCACAGACTGTATTCTCCCCTTTCCCTCGGGCTCTGTCACTTCACTTTCAACTCCCACAAGTAGCGCTTGGAGAGCAAAGAAAGTGGGGGAGAGGTGTGAGAAAGCTGAGCTGTTCGCCTGGAGGAGAACAGGGATTCAGGCACTGGCAGATGAGCTCTACAAACACTGCCGCGGTGTCCTCAGGTCCTGCCACGTGCTCCTGCATCCTCAGCCCCTGCCATGGGCACCCTCACACATCGGAGGGGAGGGAGGGGAGTCTGGAGCACTGACCAAGGAAAATTGATGAGATGCTAGACTCCCAGAGACAGGCAGAGGTTTCCCCATCTGCTGCAGGAATGAAGGGTTGGTAATAAACTGTGGGGATAAATGGCAGCACCTTCCCTCAGTGCTTCTGTCTGCTCCCTGGGCAGGTGGTGGACCATGGCAGTGAGGGCAGAGAAAGGGATTTAGCGAACAGCCATAGCCTCTGTGACAGCAGGCATCAAAAACACTCCCCTACACCAGCTGTCTTCAGACAGGACTGGTCTTGGTCCATGGTTCCCCTGCCTGTAAGATGTCATTTGTTTCTCTACCTCATACGTCCCAACGTGGCAAATTCCTTTGCAAGCAAAAGTCTTTCCTCCACCTCCCCCTCCCCATTATAAGAGGAAAACAAAACAAAACAAAACACCAAGCCTTGACATAAATCCTTTTGGCTCAGGCTTTTTGACAAATACTAGTGTTTCTTTATCCTCCATGTTTCGCTCCTCTCCACAAACTCTGAGTAAGAGTTTCTATCAAAGCTGAGGTCTTGAGTCTTCTCCATGAAGCACCTTGGGAGAAGACACTGTGTTGAAGCTGGGCAGGGGAACTCTTCCTCTGCCTGTGGAGAGTGGACAAGACACAGAGTGGGCATGTGCCCAGGACACTGCAGCATGGTCTGTCTGTAGATATTCTGTTTTATTTCATTGCAGGCATCACTTCAAGCATTGTTATAGTGGAAATGATCCCATCTAGCTGCCAGTGCCAACATCTGAGCCTGAGATCGTCACTGTGGGTCAGCAGAGCTCTAGTCATCAGAACTGACTACATCACCAGATTGCATGCACAAAATCTGTGACAAAGACCAGAACCAAGGTCCAAACCCCAAACCTTCGCTTCCTCCTCGAGTGCTGCAGCCGTGAGGCTGCCCCTTTCTGCTCTTTGGCTGCAGACCAAGACGCAACATGGAACTGTCCACCTGAACTGACCCTTTCTCAGAGGATTTGATACCAAGGTGTGTGAAACTGCGTCCAAGCGCTTCCCTCCACATGCCAGAGCTAGCAGAAAAGCAGAGGGGACTCAGAACACGTAAGCGTGCAGAGAGGAAAGGAGGTCCTTGCTCCTGGCATTGCAGACTTCACAGAGTTGCTCAGATTCAATCAGTTGCTCGGGTGGATTCAATCAACAGTTTTGGATCCCCTGCTGAGGTTCAGACCAGGCTTACAGACCTCACCCTCACAGAAGAAGGAAGCAGGGGGATGGTTTGGCTGGATCTCACCTGTACCTAAGTTCTAGGCCGTGAATGAAGGAAACACCTAAATTCATGTCCAGCCAGTGGGGCAGAACAGCTCCATGTCAAGGCTTCAGAGAGACAACTTTTACTGAAATTGTCAGATAGGGTCTTGAAAAAAACCACCCTCTCAAATGGCTGGCTAGCAAATGCCACTGCCCTCTCCAGGGCACCAGCTACCTAAAATACAGATGCAAGTCTGGTGCCTAAGCCAGGTACACCTGCTAATGCTCAACTTTTGTATTTTAACCTCAAGAGAAGCTCCTGTTATGGTGAAATATATGGGACAGCAGACCATGGCAGCAGAGCTAAAGCCCATAGATCATAGAGTTAAATATTCTTCTGTGGGCTGAAAGTGAGAGCACACAGTTTCAGTCCTTGTGTTGGTTGAAGTTATGAGCACGCGAGAAAAGGGGATTTATAATGAGAATGGCAATTCAACCTCAATTATAGTGCACGACTGTCTGCACACTATAAACTGAAGGTTTAATAATGAGGCAAGAAAGCTGAAGGAGAGAATTTCATTGTGTCTGTATCACAGCCTGGAATTCTTACTAAATTCATCAGATTACTTGAGTTCTCCTGACAACTGTAGCAGTATAACTAATTTTAAAGGGGTTTATTGTATATTCAGACTGCAACAGAAGATACGGGCAGAGAAAACCTCATAGCAGAAGAGAACTCCAAATTGAGGACTATAATGTATATGAGATTTGAAAGAAGTAAGTGCTAAAAGATGTAGACAGCAGTTTTCCAGGGTCCTTAACCTTGATGAATAAATGAATAAAATCCCTTAAAAAATTGCAGTGTTTCTTTCAAGTGGTTTCCAGCATGTTAATGATGAAGAGAAGCTGAGAAAATTGCTGGGAAAGGAGATGGCTTTCCTCAGTATGCTTTTACCACAGAGACTATGAGACAGACATGAATTGTAAGCAAATAATACGCAAAATATGACAGAGAGAGAAGAACAGAGGCTCTTTATCTGTCCATAATGTATTTGCATACAGATGTGTTGACTGCAAGACTTTGTGATGCTGCCAAATCAAAGCTTTAATGGAGATTTGGAGCCTTCCAGCTCTTCCATATCCAGGTACTTAGTCAGGACTCTCCTGTATTGTGTTTACCTGACTACACCAAAAGAAAGAGAAAAGCACCTAATTTGAAAAGGGACACGGAGAATACACAAAAGGCTTTATCCACCACCATCAGCATCCCACTCACTGTGTACAACACCCGTCTAGCTAATAATGAATGACAAAGGGGACTGAGCTGCCCACCCCTCTAATTTCTATCGCCAAAGCCTCCTAAGTATTGCAGAAAAATTTAAAGACACACCAGATGAATGCAGTACAGAAAAGGGCATCTCCCCACCTTCTGCCAGACAGGAAGGGAATGTCTTGTTGGTGTGCTGGCATGGCCTTGCCCAAGGGAACTGGAGGAAGGTGCGACCAAGACAGGGAGCAACAAGCACTAATGGGCAACTTGCCTGCTAAAAAGTACCCCAGATTTAAAAAGCCGTAAAATGGCAAATGAGAAAAGGGTGATGAAGGCTAAAATTTTGAAGGTATCATCTCTAGCAAGGTTTTTCACTCCTCTGTTTCACTGTCTGACAGTGCTTGAAGACAATGCTCTTGCCTCTCCCTGTCTTTGAACTCTCCCCAGCACCAACATCACCCACACACCCCTTTTCTCTCCTGGCCCCACCAACCTCCAGGTAATAATGTAGCTGATTAGATCTTTCATCATTTTTATTGTTATCCACCCGCAGTTTAATAAAACAGCGCTCCGGCTGTTTCTGGCTGACCACATTCCCTAATTTATCATAAAGGCTTAGCCTGAAACACTTCTGTCTGACATGTGGGGAGAGCTGCAGCCCCTCCCAGCTCAGCACAGCTGCGGGAGTGCCGTGGTCGGCAGCAATACCCGTATTCTCACCTCACAGAGCAGAAGTTAACGCGCTGCAGCCAAGCTGCTAAAGCAAAATTACCAGAGATTGGTACCAGAGTCACAGAGGTGGAAAAATGGGGAGTTAACTCCAGCTCACTGGAGCACACTGCTTCATATCTATACTGTCTCTTAATATGAGGGAATATGCTCTTAAAGCACTCCAAATTTTCTGTTTAAAGACAGTAATTGCAAGGGTGACTTAACATGGCCTCAGGGACCATCCTGTAAGAATTGGAAGATTTGATCCCTTAAAAGTCAAGCTGGTGTAATCACGAAACTGGCATTGGAGTTCCCACACATGTTCACCTTCTCCTTCTTGCCCCCTCCCCTTCCATCCTCTGCCACATCCCTTCCCTTCCCCCTTTGCCTTCCTCCTTTCCAGGGTACTGATTTAAACTCAGAAGAAATGCAAAACTCAAGTGTCTCGCAGTCCAAAGGAGGATTTGAGCCCACAAACTCAAAAACACTCCCCTCAAAATCACAGAGAGCTTCATTAAACTAATGGCCTCATTCATTTACCTGGAGCACGTGACTGGCTAAGTGAAGATGAGTTCATTTTTGAGAGGCCAGTGTTACACTCAGAGCAGCTGTGACCTATTCATTATTCTACAACCCAAAGTAACAAAAAAGTGAAGAACTTCTGTCAGGCAGACATTTCTGTAGGACTTTTCTGGTTTTAAACTAACAACATAAAGAATTTTAAAATTATCAAAAGGGGAAAGAAAACCAAAATGGTGAAAAACTTTTTGTTAAAGAAAAAAGTAGAAAAATTCTACAGAACTGATACAACTTTATAGAAAGATTCCATTTAATGAAAAAAAGTCAATTTTCTGATGAGAAATATTTTCAGAGGATGCATTTCAGTCAGTGCTGTGAGCTGTTACTTGCCTTTCAATCACTGACTAAACCAAAGCAATCTTTGGCTTACAGAGCTGGGGTCTCATTTGGGGAAGCGTTGAGTGTAACAAGTAGTGGGGTGAAGGTGCAATAACAAGATCACACAGATACAAGAGTCACCACGAGGGAGCAGCCCAGGGGCAGCGCATGTTTGAAAACAGCTGCCTCCCAGCCAGGTATGCCCTGCCTGGCTCCATGCAGGAACTCAAGATGTCCAACACCAGACCTTAAGAAAACATTTATCTGAGAAAGAGCCTCAGACCTCTCAAGGCAGTGCGGTGACAGTGGGGTAGATAAGGATGAAGCAGGAAAGAGGCAGATAGGGTATGAACTGCTTCCTCCTCAAAGACACTTGTTCAGCTGCCTTACACAGACCTGTGGTAAATTCAAGCATCCTTATCCCCTGCAATGCCAGGCCATGGAGAACTGGTATGATTGCTGGTCTCACCAGGAAAAGGTGTGAGCTGAGAACACACAGGAAAAGCCCAGAGCTGCCAGTCCCTTCCAATGAAAAACACTTTACCTATTCTGATATCCAAAGTATTCTCCTCACTTGGATCAGTTTCTGGTGTTGTATGTTTCTTTCTTCTTCCTTTCATTTTCTGCTATTCCTTTTTCTCCTCCTCATTTTCAGCTGAGCCGCCCAAAGTTTCTGTGAGCTGAAGAACCAAGATGATTTCCCACGACTCAAGGCCAAGTCCTTTTTTTCTTGGGGGGAGTGGTGTTTGTCTCTCTTTGTCATATGGGAATCCTCTGCTTACCAGGGCCTATGAAGGGATTATAGTCACGAACATCGCAGCAGTTCAGAGGACAGCCTTCCTCCATACCTTTCTTCACAAAACACACAGGAGCTTGAGAACTTTAAGATTTCTTTCTCCTCTACCTAAACCTTCTTCAAAGGAGTTAAAAGTAAACATTAGAGGGGCACTAGCGCACTGAATGGCACATGAAGTACAATTTCATTAAGAAGCCAGACCTTGGTGACACACATCCCCTCCTCCTTCTGCCTGATAGTTCATCTGCCTGACCAACTCCAGTCCTGGGTTCTCTTATATCCTGTGTCAGCCTCACCTCGTTCTCCCTTCCTCCCTCCAAAACCTGAGACAGAAAACTGCAGTTAAAAAGATTATCAGGAGCTGGTTTTTGGAACAGAGACCTAAGCAACAAGTCCCTCATGAACAAGTGATGCTTTGCCCAACCAAGTCCAAAGGAAACCCTGACAAAGTCAGGCTAAAATGGACCAAGTGCAGCTTTGCTTAGCTTCCCCAGCCCAGGCAGGACATGAGTCTAATTCACAGTTCCCAGCCCAGCTCTGCAGTGACAGATGCTGCCTGGAACTGAAGGAGAAATGATGATGCAAGGCCGTTCCCTTCGAGATGCTGTTCTGTCACCATGGAGGCAGACAGCATGCTCTCAACAAGTTTATCTGCAAAGTAACATGAAAATTCCTCACAGCAGGAGAGATTTGACAGGACGTGCCTAGCACAGCTTTATAAAAAGGTTTCTTTAAATGCTTCCAAATCCCATGGATCTTTTTCTTGCTTTATCATCCTTTTCAACATCCTTCTTTCTCTCGCTTTTTCTTTTTTTTAGCGCCTTCACAAGGCACGTTTATCAACATCAAAGCACATTCTCTTATAGCTCAGTTTTTTTCTTCTGAATCCAGTCTTGCAAACTCCAAACTACTATTTCTCTCCACACCAGTGACTTCACCAGGAGCAAAACTTGCCTCTATGCACGAAATCTTCTTCAAAGTCTGGGCAGTATTGACAGACTAACACAGGGATTGAGATCCCTTACACTCAGGTGAATTCCTCTGAGACAGAGCATTTGTATTTGATACTCCTGCAGACTCCACTGTGCCTAAGCTAAATTTTGGTGGCTACCTCGTCCCTGAATTTCTCCTTCCAAGCCAAACCAGAGGTGCACACAGCATTTATATTCATAGGCTGCATTCAGAATGTTCAGCCCAGACAAACAAGTGCTTTGCTCCGTGCTGGTACCACCAGAGAGATGTTGAAGGCTTGGTCCTGTGGCCACCACACTGCTCTGCAGGCAGCCTGGGCTCAGGCAATTAATTGCCAAGTCCTTTCAGACCAGTTTCTTGGGCACAGCTCAGCCAGCCTGCCCACAGGACAGGGCAGTGCTGAAGGTGCTGCAGCCTGGGGTTTCCTCCCCATGTAGCCCCCAGGTCCCCTCAGGTGACAGATGCTCTAGGAATAGGTATCTACACAGCTGATGTGAAGGAAAATTTGGACCCAAGATCAGGTCTAAGCCTCTAGCCCCACACCCTCAAAGATGTTAAAACTTCTCCTCTTCTCCCTGATTTCTTCCATTTTAAGGAAGAGCTCAGCCATGTTCTATCAAGCTTTAGAAGCATGAGTGTGTCTGCATGGCATAGGTAGGAAAGTTTTCAAGGCCCAGACTTGGTCTGCAACTGTGTTCCAGGCAAGACTACCTCATACAGGTCTGCTTTTAATAAAACACCAAGGCAAGTCCCACAGGATCTTTAAAATCCTGTGGCAGCCCAGAATACTCCTCAGACTGTACAGGGGGGTCTGGAGTCGTGCCAGACAATTTTGGAACTCGAGACTAAAGCACAGAACTCTATGCTTGAGCCGTGTCATCGGAGAACACTGTCCACATTGAGAGATGAAATGCAAAATAGAAAGAAAGTGTGTAATTAGCTTATCTTATCACTGGGTGAATGTAGGTTTTAGATTTATGGAGGTATGAGAGAAAAAAGCAAACATGGAGGGCAAAGGGCAGTGCCCCTTCTCCTTCCTGTTTCTTCTCTCTCCTCCATCTTCTGCTGTGACGATGGTGATGGGTGTTGGTGGAGGTAGCACTGTCATGTTAAGAAAAGGTAGAAATTAATTGGGAAAAATTGATAAACAGTCATACGTTGTAGAGCTTGGTTGGTTTTCCTGAAAGAGATAAAAAGGTAAAGACAGCCTTCTCAGGCGTCACTCCTGCTGTGAATTCTGGCGGAGTGGGTCATGCTGTCCCTGCTCCAGACTCTGAGAGATAAGAAACAATAAACAACTTGAACACGGATCGGCAGGAGTGTCCAATCTCTTGGCTCGGGCTTGGGACTTTTTAACATCAAGAAACAGCCATAAAAAACTCAAAAAGATAAATAATAAAATCCAAACCTGGATCAGATGGTAATCCCCACTTAGCAGAGCCTTACATCTCTTCTCCTCAGCACTGGCACTGCCATGGGGACAGGCTGGGCACAGGGGCAGCTTCAGAGAGGCTTTCTCCACCTTTTGGCAAATTTCATTTGGCAACTGGTCACAGGAAAGATGGAAACTGAGTTAAAGAATATGTAGTCACTCTCCTCACTGCGTAAAGGGCTGTGTGTGTTGGGGTGGGAGAAGGTGAAAGGATAGTTGGAACTGTGAAGTTTGAAGGTGAAAAAAGTCTTTATATCTGGATTAGTGGAGTCCTGGGGCTTTCAAAAATAGTTAAAATTCCCTTTTTGAGTAATGGAGAAGTAGTTTGCATTGATCTTAAGAATTTGCTTATAGTTTTCCCTGGAGTTCAATGTACTGGGGAGTGCAAAGCTGACACAGCTCAAAAGTTTTATGAACCTCAGGTAACAGCGTGAAAGGAAATTTTAATAAATATTACATTTATTTAAATTTAATTTCTTTCCTTGTTAATAATAAAAGCCAACCTTGGTCTTCTGGGCTTTTCTCATATGCCTGCTTAATACAGCAGCGAAATCGTGGAATTATTTATATTTTAACTTCATTTTCAGTAAATCGTCAATCATTCACCTTTCAAAAGCATTAAATTCAGAGACGAACAGCAGGGGAGAGGGAGACTGAAAAATAAATATTGACTTTCAGGGGTTTGTTTTGGGTTTTTTTAAACACAGGGTTAGAAATAGAAGCTGTTGTGGGTGATGAGTAAAAGCACAGAAAAAGCAAAAGATATTTGTGCCTATAGATTTCTCCCCATCATAGTCCTGCAACTCTTTCTGCTTTGTTTGCAGGAAGCTACAGCAGTACCTATGGGTAGTGGTCCTTGATGGCTTAAAGAGGCACTTGGCTGAAAATTTTGGGTCTGTTTATCCTTGGGAAAATACACAGGACACTCACTACTAGCCATAGACACTGCTGTTGTCAGCAGCAGAGATCCCAAGAAAAACCCAAGAAAAGAGGCATGACAGAATTGAGAAACCCACCAGGACTGCAATATAGTGACACTTATGCCATGTGAAGATGCCACAGCTTCTTCCTTCCAAGTTCAGTAGCCCAATTGATGCTTAAAGATAATGACAGCCTCTTGCTACTGGTCTCTCCTGTCCTCTGAGACAGAAGGACTACAGCCAGCTGCCCCCTTGGGTGCTCTAGAAGTCTTCTGTAGGGTTCTTGCTGCTCTGTGAATGACGGCATCTCTTTAATGCCCAAGTAACATCCACCCTCTGCACCAAACTCATCTACTATTCCTCCCCCTAAACCACCTGAAATCCCAGCCCATGCAGGCGAAAATGCATCAAGAGGGGCTGAACATGGCCTGGAAGGTGTGTGGAGAGCAGGCCAAGGCCATACATCACGAGTTGTGCTGATGACCCCCTCAGGGGACACTCAAGTCAGAGCCAAGGACCACAGCAAGAGGAGCCCAGCCCTCTCTCTCAGGCTTCACAGCACCCCAGGGAGCCACCTGATAGACTGGGTTCAGCTTCAGCCACACAGCCTTGCTTCAAAGACAGGTGAAATCTCTTTCAAGACCTTTGGCAATTTGTTCCTAGAGATAACGACCAACACAAGGAGTGCCCAGATCCCTGCTCATGTGTATTTGAGTTTGGCTTGTGGGCACCAGTCTGTCTTGTGCCTTTCTTTCTCTCTGAGGTTTAAGAGTCCTCTACAGCAGGTGCACACACACAGCAAGCTGCCACTCGAGCTTGCTGATGAGCTGAACAAATTGCTCTCTTGGAAGCATTTTCTCCAGCCCAGATTTGTGTGGGTTTCTGCATCCTCTCCAATTTCTTGTTTTCCTGAGATGACAAAGCACATGTCCCCAGACTGGAGATGGGTTTCTGCTGTTCGACCCCTTCCAAAAGTAAAATTAGTCCTATCCTTTCACCAGTCTCCTTCAAGCTGACATCAGCTGGTCCCACCACCCTACTGAGAACACAGGTCCAGATGAAGGACCTTCCTTAAGGACCTCTTAATCTCCTTCAGAGTTGTTGCCTTCCAGAGGCACTCTGCACACTGGGACTGGGCAGCTGGAAAGCAGCTTGGCAGAGAAGGACCTGGGGGTCCTGGTGAGCACCAAGCTGACCACGAGCCATCAACGTGCCCCTGTCACAAACAAGGCCAACAGGGCTGCATTAGGCTGATCACTGCCAGCAGGTGGAGGGAGGAGATCCTTCTCCTCTACTCAGCACGGGTGGGACAGGCCTGGAGTGCTGTGTCCAGCTCCAGTACCAGACAGTGAACAGCGTATGGGAACAAGTCCCACAAAGGGCCACAAAAAAAAATGAATTAACTGGGGCATCTGATGTGTGAGGAAAGACTGAGAGCTGCACTAGCCAGTGTGTTGAAGAGAAGGGGATCTTAAAAGGATCTTATCAATAAGTATAAATACCTGGTGGGTGCAAGTAAAGAAAATAGATCCAGAGTCTTCTCAGTGGTGCCAGGGAAAGGTCAAGAAACACAAACTGAAATACAGGAAATTCCATTTAAATGCAAGAAAAAGCTCTTTTAAGTGTGGTCATGCTAAAACACTGCAACAATTTTCTAGAGAGGTTGTAGAGTCTCCATCTTTGGACATATTCAAAACCCAACTGGATGTGGTCCTGAGCAACCTGCTCTGGCTGCCCCTATTCTGAGCAGAAGGGGTTGGAGTAGATGATACCCAGAGATGCCTTCCAACCTCAGCTTCTGTGTGATGCTGTCCATACTAGTCCATACTTCCACCTGTCCTCCTGGTTCCTAATCTCTCTCCCAGTTTGATGCTGTGAAAATGTATGTTCTACATGTCTGGACTGCTGATGTCCTTTACACACATCCTCAAGCCGTATTAATCACTCCTCCAAACTTAAGGTTATCTGTACAATTTAGCCAGCAGTGTTGTTTTTATGTATTTCCAGACCATTGATGGAAACATTAATTTGCATCTAAGTTATGACTGCCTTCTCAGGAATGCCATAGGAAAGTGCTCATTAAACAGATTTCCTGCTCATAATTTCTGTCCAAGATCTGTCAACTACCCATTGCTCGATCAAACATCAGCACATAAAAGAAACATAGATTTCCAGTCCATATAGTCTTTATGTCCTATTTCTCTCCATTTAACAGCAACAGAGACCTAGGGAATGACTGCAAGAACTGCAACACATCCACACCCCCACATATTCTCCATGCTTCTGGCAGTTGGATGTTTAGGAGCAGCAATGGCAACCAAACTATTGGGTCCTACAGTCAGCAGTGGACCTGAATTACTCTACTTTTTAAATTGTTTGCATGTCAGTTGTTCACTGTCACAATGAATTTCCTAACAGGATTGTATGCCCCAAGAAAAACAACTTCCCCCTTTTTTTTTTAAACTTTTATGTGATATTTTCACTGGATGTTCTCTCCTCTCTGCCACATGGGAAGCAGTGAGTCATTTTGCCTTCTTCATGTGATCAGTAGCACTCAAGATTTCACAGCCTTCCATTCAGGCCACCTTGCTGAGACTTGTCAGCCTCGTTGTGTGACATACTTCCAAGGACGACATCCTCTCACTCCCACTCCTTCCTTGGAGCTGGTGCTAGATCTCTGCAGATAGCCAGGCAGGGTTTTGTCCTTTGCTGCCATCACACCACACTGCCTTTGCAGCTCCCGATGGCCTGAAACCAACCCTGTCTGGGTTGCATCCAGTTGGGACAACACATTTTCTTAGGAAGCAGGACCAGAACCTGTCTGGTTCACAAGGAAACAGAGGCTGGAGCCTTTACAAGCTTCTGCCCTTTGCACGAAAAGCATTCTCCTTCCCTGCTGCCCTCCCCAGGCAGGCAGGCAGCAACTCACCATGCGAGCAAGCAAGCAAAAGGGGAAACAGAAATTAAGCAGAGGTTAAGGGAATAGGAGAAGAAAAACAGATGACCCCCCGGAGTCTGGGTCTGAGCAGCACGAACAGTCGGAGCCCCTGGAAGCCAGCTCATCCATGCACACCGCCCTTGCTGCCTCCCCGTTCCCAGGAGGGGGCCTAATAAATTTTACAAAAGAGCAAACAGCTGAAAAATGCTCGTATTTAAAAATATATTGAGAGAATTTGCATGTTGTTCCCTTTTGTGTGGGGATGGCATTTATACACCCGGCGTTTCAGCAGCACCGCATCTCAGAGCACTTTACATAGCAATTAATTACACACTGGTAGTGGAGTGACTGTCTACAGGCAAACTCATCAGCCATTATCCACTCAGCAACATCCAGCATACAGCTGTGAACATTTGCATTAGCAGAAAGTCATCCTGGCTGCCATTAGCAGGGTGCAGGGTGTCAGCAAGGGTGAGAGGTGTCGGCTCACTCCCACTCCTTCCCAAAAAGCCTTTGACAGCCACCGTCACAGTTTTCACAGCCAAACTTGTGACCCTTCCCTCGTTTAACCCCAGGTTTGGACGAGAGAGATGCCATCAACTTACAGCACACTGCAGTCCAGGTCCCGCACCAAAATGCCAGCTTCTCCTACAAGATGGGAAACACTCTTGGAAGGGAGACTTCTGAGATAGCACATAAGAGTGCAGTCACGAAATCTGTGGAGCGGATGGCTTTATGGTATGAACTTTGTCCACAGCAGTGACAGTTTCTATTTCATTTCCTTCATGAAGCCTCTGTGCCTCAGGATTACCTTAAGCACTCCCCAGGTTTCTCTATAAAGCAGTCTGGAAAAACACTGAAGATCTGAAAGACCAGTGTCTGATAACTGCCGTGGCCTCAATGCTACTCTGAAGTACTTTGCAATGCCAGATTCCCTCCTGAGTCCCCTTCGCCTCTGTTTTGCCCACAGCATGGCAAAAGCGTGTGTGGCACCGCAACCAGGAGATCAGAGGAAACCTGTGGGCAAAGAAGAAGATCCCAGCAGTGCACTGACCTTCAGAGGGCACCTGAGGACAGGAGACCAACCAGCAAAACTCACAGAACCCAAAGATATTCTAGCTAAAGCATTAAAATAAATTTCTGTACTACATCTTTACCATCTGAATGGACGGTTGTGAAAATGTCCCTGGACATTAGAACTTGGTCTTCTGTATTGTAAGTTGTTAAAACACTACCTGGCATGTTTTTGGCACAATCCAGCTAGGATGCTCCCAAATGATGCCTAGACACAGCCTGGGAATTAGCACAGACTAGTGCCCATTCTCAGTAGGCAATTTGGATGCAATCCCCCTTTTTTGGAGGGTGAGAGAATTCAATAGTACAGATGCAGGATATCCTGTGCCAGCTGGCCTCTGCACAAGAGAGCAGACCTAGCTACAGTTCATTTACAGGTATAGATGCAGCCTCAGAGTCCTGGACAACATCCAGCCAATGATTGCACCCTCCTCCTTTCAATTTCACCAGCCTGAATTACAAAAGAAAGCCACAATGCTTCTAATCTTTAATTGCTCCTGTGGACCACTGAAATGGTTCTGTCTTTTGATCCTGGATAAGGTGATCTTTGAGTTTCTGAAAGTTAGAGTGTATGAAGTTTTTGGAGCTCCTTTGAAGGGCCACATGAGATATGACTGCAGCACAAACCACTAGGGTCTCTTCTATCTTGCTTGTGTTTCATGTGTGCTAAAATAGTCAAAACAATTATTCTTTTTGCAAGGCTGATGTGTCTTTCTTGCTGAGCCCACCAAGCCAGCTCTGGTCACCATGAGACCAGAGAGAGCAAACCACCAGGATCATTATTGCCATGTGGCAGGTAACAAATCTCAGCCAAGAAGGAGACGTAAGAACCACCCACAAACCCGTGCAGCACAGACCTCTTTGCAGTTTGTGCTTTTTAAGAACACAAGTCGGGTGGATCAGGAAGATCTAAGCGACTTGGGAAGATAAATATGGTCTTACAGAAGATGACTTTGGTGTGCAAACCCAGCTCTCCAGCTTGGAGTTTCCTCTCACTAAAAGTCCAGTAAACCAGGATTCTGGCAGGATGGACCATTGCCTGAAGGCACAAGAGAGTCTCTCTGCTCAACCTGCCTGCCCACTCCACATCCCAAACTTGCCATCCAGAGTTGCAGGACCTGTGGCACTAGAGGTGAGCAGACATGGTCTCTTCCCAGACGCTTTTGCAAAGAAGAGAAGGGAATCAATGTTTCAGTGCCTGGAGAGGGGGGAAGTTCTTCCAAGAAGGTTTACAGCAAAACCACAAAGTCTTTGGAAACAGAATAAGATAATCTCTCTGGGGTTTCCTTTATCTTGTCTTTGCTGCCAGATTTCTAACACTTCCTTGGGGTATGGACAGACACATTTTAATGAACTTCTGGGAGATGGGATCATTATCCTACTCTTTGATGAAGGCTGGATCTCATTCTGAGCTCTCCTCCTATCAAATTTATCTGCCTTTAATAACTCGTTTCCTGTGAGACTTCCCAAATTCTTTCCCAAACATATCCCAAACCCCAAACTCCTTTTGAAACCCTGGCAACCCCCAGAAAATGCTACCTGGTTTTTGAGGTTTCAGTGTTGTGTTGTTGTTCAGGGACTTCAACACAGGCAGTGAAAAAAGTCAGGAAATTGAGAAAGACATTCCTGAAGAAAGAGGAAATGGGAACAGTAAAGGCCACAGCTCTCTGTGCTCAGATGTCCAGGCAGACTTCCCCTGAGCCAGCAAACACCATGCTCAGCTTGGGATGCTCACTTCCCTTGGGCTCCTGGAAGCCTCTGCAGCCAAAGCAGCTTTTTTCACATTAGCGCTATAGGGACTTTTATGAGGTTTGTGCACTTTTTCTCCATCCCACGGCTGTAGGGAAGAGTGCCTGATCCCCTGGCCCTTATCTGCTGCTGGTATCCCTCTCCATAGCTGTCTCTCAGACAGAGGAGCAGAGCAGAAACTGCCTTTTCTGGGATGCACAGCCACATCCTGGGAAGCAGAGCTGCAAACCACCAGGCAATTTCACAGATTCCACTGGAGACCATTTCAGAGAAGCCACTGAGCTTGATAATGCTGATTTACATAGTGGTGCAGCTTCCCCTCAATGTGGGAATTGCTGGGTGGCATTTCCTGGCCTGCACGATGCCGGAGGTCAGGCTGCTGATCAGAGCGGTCCCATCTGGCCTGAAAATCTATAAATTCAGATCTGGATGAAATTGGGCAATTTTGGATTTGGATAGGCATTCATGAATTTAAATGAATAAATAATAATATAATAATAAATCATTCATCTCACTGTCTAGCGTGCGAGACCCCTCGAAGACCTGCAGTTCAGAAGCAGCCAAAGTTTGACTACCTCTGCAATTAAAGCCAATGAATTTCAAATGAGGGGGAGGGAGGGGTAAAAAATCAGGAGAAAAGAAATGTTTGGGGAGACCATTTATTCAAAGTGTCTTCCCCCTCCCTGCAGGCCATACAAGGACTGGATGCTAGCAAACTCATCCCGCTGCTGTCTCTGAGTAGTGGCACTGGTGAGAGCTTCCATATCCCACTACCTGTGCTCAAGACAAGCAGGATCCATAAGTCCAGTGAGTTCCAAATCTGCTACATTAATATAAAGTTTCCACTCCTCACATCTGGCTCACTGGGCTAGGCTCAAGATTCCCTGGTTCAATTCCAGGCAACCATGCCGGGCAATTACATTTCCTCTTGGTTGATTATTATGGAAAAGAGCTTTGGGATAGAGCAATGCTATGCTCTGCTCCAGGTCAGGCTGTCTCCCATGAGAGGCAAATCCATGGGCAGTTACCATGGTGGAGAGGAGACAACAGGCTGGGCTCCACTTCTGATGGGCAATCTCCACTCCTGACCTCTCTTACTGAGAGCTGTCTCCTCACTCCTACTGAGGGGCCTTTGCCAGCCCCTTGCTGTAAGAAAATTCCTAGCACTGTTCTATCCTTCTTTTCCTCACCTTTCTGACTGTTATATCCCCTTGAATCACCCCCAAACAAATTCTGTCCTGATTCTCCCTGGTGAGTTTCTGCCCTCCCCAAACCTTTGTGTTTAATTTCCTCTCTAAACCAGCTCTTGCAGCTTCCCCCAGTTCAGCCTCCTTCACTCATTTCATTAACATGCTGTTTACTTCTGCTTGTAGATCATTAGCAGCAATATTAAACAACTGGCAGCCTGCCCAGGAGGCTGCGATCTCCGGGGTTGATGACTTGTTTTATTTTCCCTCCCTGAGAGAGCTGCAAAAGCATCAGAGCTGGGTGGACATGGAAAGACCTGAGCCAGGAGCAGAGATAAGAGAGGCGGCCTTCTTGCCTTTCCTAGTAAATCTTCCACTCTGCTTTGCCATTAAATTCCTCACATGTGGAGGTCCTTCTCTCATGGGCATGCTTCTGATACCTTTACGTTGACCATTTTCTTGAAATAAGCCTTTGCCATCCTTCCTCCCCTTAAAATCCCTTGGTTTGGAATCAGTGAGTCCAAATCTGGGACTGAATTTTAGGTCAATCTCCTTTCAGGCCCATTGTATCACAAATTCCTTCTGTTTTCCTACTGAAGGATGAGACAACAAACTTACTGACTAATTTCAGCCTGTCATTTTACCTGCTCTGCCACAGGGATTTAACTCCTTACAGGACAACTCACCTCCACAACTCAGACTCTTGAGGTTCTCATGTGTTTCCCTCAGAAAATTCCTCTAAGGAGCTTTGCAGATGTGGGAAAAGTTTACATCTAACTCCGAAACTCAGATAATCTTTTTAGCAACCCAGACCAAGTATGAAATGAACCCAAGGCAATCTATGAAGCCAGGAGGAAGCTCAGACCAGGGCAAAGGGGCTTTGGTGCCTTGCAACAGCTATTCTGTAGTGAACAGAGCAGAGAACTGGCTGCATACTTTCATTAAATATTCATCCATTTTCTTTTTAAAATGAGGGGGTTTTTTCTGCCAGGGAAAGCTGAAGGGAAGGAAGGGTTAAAGGGAATGGGCACATTCAAAACCTTCCAATATCTGGCAAAAATGTCAACAGAAATGTCACTTGACAATTCTAATTCAGATGACTTCTATTGATCTCTGATCATATTTCCAGTGCCTCCACAGTGGCCCTTTGGGCTGTTGGCCATCTCGTCTTTGGACACCTAGGCTGTCCTGTCCGTACAGGACTTGCAGGGACCTGCTGTTGAACCTGCTTAGCCCCTGTCAGCACTGTAACAATTTCCACTGCTAGTACAGGGACATCCTCAGAACATGCTCCTTCTTTGCTCCTTCTTTTGTCCAGATCAGGCTGTTGTCAGCCATCATCACAAAAGCCTGGAAAACTACCTCTAGATTCCTCACACAAGGCACTTTTACATCAGTTTGTTCCTGTTCTAGCACTGCCACAAAGCATTTTCCTCCACTCTGCCCACGGGTGAATCTTTGGGGAATCACTGGGTCCCCTCTTGGCCCCCAGTTAGCTGGAAACCAAAGGAAACCAAACCTTTAGACCCTCTCTGCCTGAAGTGAAGTGACTCTTCTTCTAACCCATGGTCAGCAGATCCTGCCATTAGGAACTGACATAGTGAATTTGAGTAAAAAGCCTCCTTTCTGTTCAAGGAACTACCTCCCCGTGATGCGCTGCTATTTCAGATAGGCTTGATAGTGTTTTTCACTAAAAGGCCTTCCATCAAAGGCCACTCGTGGGGCACAGACTTTTTCGTAGTGTTTCAGGCATTCCTTATGATTTTACTCTCTCTCCACCTTGCTGCCTGTCTTCCCCACACCTTCCTGGCCAAAGGCATCACACACTGTTCCAGAGGTGTTCTCCTGTGCCCATCCCTCTAGGACACAGACTGCTGTGTCCCACCTTCAGGAGTGTGCAGCAGAGCTGTGTGACAGGTAGAAGCTGCATTTGCTCTTCACCCCCAGGCACTTAATGTCCCTACGTGGCCTTTTATCTCTGCTTCCCTGCCCACTTGTATTCACATTATTCCCAAGCCAAACATCAAGCTATAACTCCCTGCTTGTCTTTCCAGCCTCCCCAAATCTTTTTGTTTTACTTCCACTGTCCAAACCAGCCCCTCTAGCTCCTCCCAGTTTAGCTTCACCCACACATTTCATTAACATGTTGTTTATTCCCATTTCTAGGTGATTAGCAAAGACATTAAATGACTGGCAGCCTGCCCAGAGAGGCCATTACCTTTGGGGTTGATGACTTGTTTTATGCACCTCTCAGAGTGGTGAGAGCAGCAGCAGAGCTGGGGAGATCTGGAAGATCCTGAGCAGCACAGGGAAGATGCAGAGGAAGCTCCACATCTCCACATTTCCAGAACACTGGTGATCTCTGCCTTCCCCCCACCACCATGTGGAGCCACCATCTGCCCTGGGACAGCCCCAAGCAGGGACCTTTTAAGTGGGGGCAAGAGGACAGGAAGAAGAAAGTTGGTAGGGAACATGACTCTTTGTCAGGAATTTTTCTGCGACACAAAATAGGGGGGAAAGAAGGGTGGCAGCTAAACAAAAGCATGCAGGACATCCTCTGGCAATGCCACACAGTGCCCTTACCACCTGTAAGGGGTGGGGGACGATGTGACAGCATGGTGTTTGTCATTAAAATGCCACATTCCAGAGCATGTTTTAACTCTGATTGAGGTGAAAAAGGTTCTTTTGAGAAAACACCCACTGAGCACCAATGTCTCAGTGGTCTCAGTGGGGAGTTGGGTAAAATCCCCTCGCAGACCCTCTCTCAACCTTCATGAGCCCAAGTTTCAGCAGAGACAAAAGCTATCACATACACACTGTGGAGGGGATGGCTTTACCAGGCACCTGGTGAGTCCCAGGACAACTGTGAAAGCAGACACCTGCCTTGACCCCTGACCAGCTGCAGATCTCTGCTTCCCTTTCTCCAGTAGGAAAAACACTTGCCCTTGGAAAAGGTCCCCTTGCCAACGCAGTGCCCACCACAAAAAATCAAAAGGCAACTTACACCTGGGCAGCACATTTCCTGATGGTCACTTCACCTGCTTCAGTGATCTTTGGAGATCCTCACCCTTCCAGACTAGTCTGGACAGTCGGTGGAATACCTCAGAGCAATGATTTTGCTAAGCAGCTCCGAATGTAACAGTGGTTCCAGACCAGAGCCCTTCCCCACATGAGCAGTCACATTTTCACCAGCCAGGCTGCTTTCAGAGCTGGGAAGATGCTGGTCACCCTTACAGAAAAGCACTCTCTTTTGGGGCTTTTAGAAATACAGATCTTACCTGCCTTTTACACTCCTTTAAAGAACAAGATGCAAAGAGATCTTTTCCCCAATGAATAAAATCACTGAATTGAGAAAGGAAATGTACCAGGTGGCTCCCACTCTTTTCCACCTTTAAAAAAAAAAAAGGGAAGAAGAAGAAAAGAAAGTAAGAAAAAAGGCTTTGAGCCGTTCTTCAAAGGCTGTCTGATTTGCTTTGAATAATATAAAATGATGATGGAGGGAAAAAAGAGAATATTAAACTCAAGGCTGTAAAAGCTCTGTGCTCAGGCTGAGCCACTGAAAAAGATCCACGTACACTTCTCATGAAATAACTGCAATGATCCCCCCTTGTCTCTGTAGCATCTGGGGGATCAGCACCCATGCAAACCTGGGCCCAAACACAGCCTGGGTAACAAAAGCTTCCTCCCTGGAGATGTGTCCCCCCTGGACACATCCAAATGCCCCACACCTCACTGCGGATTTCTCCACCAGACTCCCCTGTGTGCCCCTGTCCTGGGGCAGAGCTCCCAGAGATGGGAGGCAGGAGGAAAGGAGGGACATGCAGAAAGAGAGGGGAAAATGAACAAAAAAGTATTTTCTTCTGAGCTCCCCCGAGAAAATTAGTGTGAAGCTGGAAGGAGCTGATTGCTGTCAAGGCCTGCCAGAGCCCAGATAGCCAGCTGCAGTCCCCAGGCACAAATGTGATAATAGCCAACAAGCTAAAATCATTAACAGTAACGATTGCCTCTGGAAAGACCCCAGCACCTAGGAGGAAAAACCAGTGACAGAGAGGGAGGGGAAAAAGAATTAAAAGGAAGCAATTGTAATTTCCTCTTAGCATTTCTGAACTCTGTTTTCCATAACCCTCTGATCCCAGTAAAGACTGCCTCACCTAGTTATGGCTCAGTCTGGCTTTCCCCAGCTGGACTCCAGTGCTCATTTCTTCTCCCTTTATTTGCCGGTGGGAGAGCAGAGGGAATGAGGGTGAGGGAGGAGAGGCAAATACTTGGTGAAAATAGCCTTCACCTTTAGCTGGCTCTTATGGATGTTAACTGCTGTAAAAAAGGGATCTTTGTAGCTTTGGCTGGATGAGCCAAGCCCATGTGATGAACATCTGGGGTGTCCCCACAGCCAATGGCATGTGACACGGAGGGAAAAAATCAGTTTCTCCAGCAGATCTCCAAAGTGCCAGAGACAATAGGAGTACTGGAGTGGTCTGTTCTGGGATCAGTCTGGATCAACTTCTTCAACAACAACTTGGAGAAGGGATGAGACTTTGCAAGTGGTGCCAGAATTAGGGGACTGCTCTGAGCTATGTGCAAAGAGACGTTTGGGATGGATACAAGAAAAAGTTTCTTCCCCATAAAGACAGTCAAGCACTTGCAAAGCTGCCCAGACAGCCTGTCCATCCCAGAGCCTATGGCATGCCCATCCCTAGAGGTTTACAAGAACCGTCAGGATAAAGCCCTGAGCACCTGGTCCAATCTCACAGCTGGCCCTGCCTTTAGGAGGGTGCACCAGAGACCTCCTGAGGTCCCTGCCAACCTGAATCATGCTGTGATCCAAATCAGACAGCAATGTCTCTGCTCTCTGGTCACCCAGCCAGCTTCACCACCCATGCTTAGTCAGCACATCTCTGCCTACTCCAGCATCCTGGATACTCCTGGGAATGGCTCTTTCCTCCGAGGAATTCTCTGTGACAACCAGAATTGGGAAGCAGGCCATAAGGAGTCTGTGTGCTCTGTGTCAAAATGAAACATTTTCAGCTAAGCCCCTTGACTGCAAGTCCCCTTAAATCTTCAGCAATTCACATTCTGCAAACCTCAGAAAATTTCTTCTTGCTTCCCGACTCCTTACCCTGTCCAGGCTTTCTCTTTTTCTAACCTCATCTCAAAGCAAACTCCAAGTGAGCAGCCCTTGGTCAATCAACTGCTTCTGCAAGGAAGGAAAATAACATCAGCTTTTAAAAGTAAAAACAACAGACTTTGGCTCCAGTTTTATTTGTGAGAACATTGGATTCATGCATAGGATTTCATGCTTTGTCTTGGTATAGCCCCTTGTACCAAGTGGGTGTATCTGATCCAGGGGTAAGCAATGGGAAGTGGGAAAATTAGGAGTTTGCCCCTGAACTATTTGGTCCAGAGCACACCCTGCCCAAGACAGTGTTAACAGTAGAGGGAGAGGAGTACATTCACCCTAAAAATCCCTGGTTTAATGCAAGGCTACATTTACCATGTTCTCTTTGGACTCATTTGCCTTTTTGCAAACAATTCTCTGCAGAGCCATGGCTGACATTCAGGAAAGAGCAACGAAGTGGAGCACTAGGAGCTTTTTGCACCAGCCAGTGAGCCCATTGCTAAGCTGCTTTGTGCAGAAGTTGTAGAAATCACATCCCATGCTGACACTCACCTTCTTGGGGAGCTGGCGGGGAGGACCACGTTCCTTTCCAAAGATTGTCAGGGCTCAGAGAAGCATTTAGCAAAGCCACACTGAACCTGTTCAGATGCAGCTGGAGTTTGTAAAATAGGGAGCTCTTCTTCCAAAATTAATTCCTGGCTTTGGATTTCTCTGATGTAAAGAGTTTAATTTTCCAGCTCAGAAAACTCTGTGCTGTTCCTCTAGTGAAGGGATAGGAAGGTCCCCTGCCTCCCTGCCCAGGACCAGCAAAAACACCAGTTCTCAGGCTGTTCCTGGGAGATTTCCTCCTGCACCTCTTTTCACCCACAGGATATCCTCTCACATCCTTCAGTCCCAGGCTCAGCGTTGTGGTGGGGGAACGTTGCACCAGTCCAGCAGCACTGACACAGGAGAGGCTGCGTGATCCTCAGGCCTGTGTGAGAGCAGACAGCGATCTGTGGGGTTTGTTCAAGCTCCCCCAGCACCTGCTACATGACCTTTAGCAAATCACTCTGGACACGCTGTCCTTAGCACCACCAGCCCCTCAAGGAACTTGTCAGTGTGGCACGACCCACTCAGGAATTTCAGAGACCCTGCCAGCCCTCACCATCCACATGGCTCCCCAGTGGCCTTGGCATGTCCCACCTTGACTGCCCTAGCTCTCCAAAGGACTATAAAGGCTGGCCCAGACCTCTTCCTGGCATTTTCTAGGAGGTGCTTAAGCAGTTCTTCTGCAAGTCTGCCTGCTGGGTTATGGATCAGGAGACATGTCAGTGGGTTTTGGGGTGGCAGGGTGGGAATCTGTCCCTCCCCAGCTGGACTTTACACTGAGGCCTACTGGAACATTCATGCCATGAGTGGCATCTTGAGCTCCGAGCTCCTCAGACACCTCACTCGAGAATTTAACAGCTTTATTTGGATATGAGAAAAATCCCATATGAATACACACTGGCACAAAGTTTGAAGGAACAATTTATGAGCTCCGCCTACTCTCACTACACTCTGAACCCCTCTGCTGCAGGAAGGTGAGCTGGGCAGTTCTCCTCTTAAAAAGAAGTGCCCATGGATACTTAGAGAGTGCCTCCAAGATAATGAGAGTAAATCACGTGCCAGATCCCCGGCTGGAAGAAAACAGAAGGGAGGGGAAAAAAAAAGATAAAAGTAAACAGAAAACTTCTTACACCCTGAAATGGGAACTAAAAGGTGGAGAAATCCCACATGAAGGACTCCATTCAGAAATCTGGCAGAGTTTCAGACATCAGACTTCACAGCCAAGTAACTGATGGCAGAGATAAGAAAAAGAAACTGTCAGAAGTGTACATAGTGCAGACATCACCTTGGTATCTAATTAGCTAAAGGAGTCTGAGTCTTTACTCAAAAGTAAAATTTTTCCCAGTGTACACAAAAGCTGATTAAACTTTAACCTCTCTGCTCCCCATAAATTAACAAAGAAGAGACCCCAACCAAAGTGAATAGAACAAAACTTGGTCAGACAACAGAAGTTTTGGGGCTCTTATCTCCAGTTTACCTTCTCCAGTTTACCTTCTCTGAGATTTCCCATCCTTGATGAAAGACTTCCGATTTTCATTTTTTTTTAAGGCGCATGTCTGTTGCTAAACCTCTGAAAGCTCCACGGTGTCACTGGACTCTGAACAGAACAAGCCTGATGGTCTCTTTTTATAGAGCAACCTGCATCTTACACACCTTCTGTCCCCTCACAGAACACCTGGGAAGGTGGATATTCCCAGTGTGATCACACCCAGTCTTAACGGCCCAGGTTTTGTCTACACTAGGTCGTTCAATCTGAATTAAATATATGAAAAAAGGACTGGTCACACCACACCAGCAGCACGTTCATTTGATGTCAAAGAGGTCTCTCATCACTTTTGGTTAATTGAAGGGGTCTTACTTCAACTTATCTTAATTCTGAGTGTTGAAACAGAGTCCTGATTCAGTTTAATTAATCCCCTTTAAAAATGAATTTGAGTTAATTCTCCCACAGGTCTCAAAGCAGAGAGGTGCCCAGAAATCACTATGTGGCTTAATGTTTAGAATGAGATGGAACTCTTTCAGGGTGAACTACTAAACCCCACCTGCAGATTTCATTTTCCTTATTACTGGAGATTGGAGGAAATGTTTTAATTCAGAAAGCAATTACGGGCAGTGCTGCCATGCCCATGGTTTGATCATAAGTTTGATGAAGTGGAAAGGTCACAGCTCTTGGAGTCAAGTGCTAGGGCGATATTCCCACATGTCACATAAGTTTATAACTGAAAAAACACTGAAAAAAAGCTTTGAAGCGTAATAATAAAAGCAAAAACAAGACCTCAAGTGCACTAGTATTTTTCCAAATCACGCATTTTTTCATACTTGTGGTTGGCAGTGTAACATCCAACAGCATCTGCAAAACACTAAGTACTATTTGAACAGACCAAATGCTTAGGAAGGGAGCCAGAAAAATGTTCATAGCAAAATTTACCAGCCCTTAAATTTAATTACAATTCCAGAACTAAAACTGTGTTCAATGAAAATTTCACTGTGGTGAGTGCAGTAGAGATGGGCCGGAGCCAAGAGGGAGCAAAGAAGCAAATCCAGACCTCAGGAGCCTGGACATTGTTCTGAGCTTCACAACTGTGGAACAGGGATGAAAGACCTGGACCTGAGCACCATTCAGTTTGGAGAATTCAAAACCTCTGTCAATCACCATGGGTAGCCAAAGAGCATTTTCAGAGCCAGGGGACATGGGCGCCGTGCCTGCACCACCTCCCTCCCTCCCTCCCAGGAGTGTCACCTCCAGCTCCAACGGGGATTGCCAGGGATTCTGCAAATATGAAATCCGGCAGTGCCACATGCACAGAGTGGGCAGACAAGTGAGATCTGGCATATACCAACAAATCCATACTGACAAACTCTTTTGAAGCAATCCCGGCCAACAAAAAAATCTGGCTTTTCCTGTTTCTTTCTTTTTCCATCCCTCCTGTACTTGCCCACCTTCCACCCAGTGGTAAGTCCATAAGGTTTTCAGCAACTTTGAGGAGGAGACGGGTTTTTTCATTTCTCCCTCCACCAGATCTGATGGAGGTTTGGCTGCCCAGTGTCTCTTTCCAGGGAAGTTGAAAGAAGAAAATGAAAAAGCAGAGGCTGGCCCCTGTGCCCATGGCAGCTGATGAGCCTCAGCTGTGGACAGCACCAGGCACTGGTCATGTGCATCCCTGTGGTGCAGAAATTCTGTCTCACAGGATAGATGCTCTTGTAGCTCTGCAACACTGTCTACATTTATTAAGTGAAATCACTGCCTGTTTTCTGCTGCATTAAAAGTGAGCTGGAGTACAATATATTTATTGATCTCTACTAAACACACCCTAGGCCTCCCTCCAGCTTCCTCTCTCCTGTTTATTCAAGCAGAGCTCAAAGCACACACACACACCTGCATCCCCAGGACAGGCTGTGCCCTGTCTGTGGAACAGGGAACCCAAAACTGCTGCCCCAGCCTCTGTGTTTCACCTCTCAGCGGTGGTGCACTCCCACACACAGGGGAGTTGAAATCACCAGGAAGGAGAGGGAGAGACGAGCTGGTGAAGGGACCACTGGGCAGGCAGGACACAGCTACTGGAACTGGCAGGAGGAAGCAACGGGTGTTGGACTCCTGGGATTAAAAGGAGAAGCACAGATGAGGAGGAGGCTGATGGAGGTATCTCTACAGCTTTCCCTGGGCTGCGTATCTGGAGGAGCAAGAGTCCTGCAAGAGGAACAGCTGCCAGAAAGGACACCCCAGCACCAGGGTGCAGTGGACACAGCAGAGAAGCCCAGGCTCAGGCACAACCCATAAGGCAGTGAATCCCATTTTGTTACTGCTCCTTGACACCCTGGGGACCCACGGCAGAGAAATGAGCCCCTGGATTTATCCCCCTTTTCCAATTAGCCTCATTTCCCCTCCTCCTATCCCTCCACCCTGCTGGAATCAATCCTTGTCCTGGCATTTTAAAGGGCAATGTGCACGTTTTATGGCTGTCCCCTATAAAACCATTCTACATGATAACACATCCAGCCCTTTATTAGGGACGTTTGGCAAGTTTATTGGCCAGACATTTTTCTGCGCTGACAGATGAGGTCCTTTCATCACTTCTCTGAGCATGAGAGGCCCTCTCCCGTCCCCTCCTCCCCTTCCCCGGGCTGTCCAACCCTGTGATGCCAGCAGTCCACAGATATCCTCAGTGCACCATCAGCCCTCCCCGGGCAGCTGAAGTCCTCAGTGTCCTACATCTCAACTGCAGCCAGGTGAGGAGCAGAAGCAGGGCCATCCCCGGGAGCAAGCAGCATCTAATAATCCTCTGCTACAGCCACACCCGCCAAAGACCCGTTAACCCTTCATGGCCAGGGAAATGCTCCTTCCTCCCAGCACAGGCACCCAGAGGGGCAGATTTTCACACCATGGTAGGTCGACTCCTCACTTCCCTACAGCAAGGCTGTGCCTTGAGGAGCTGGAAGGTTTTTAGGTATGTTGGGGGGTAACTGCTCTCATTAGATACTAGAAAACCAACTGGCTTTTGTAGTTTGGGCACTGTGATGCTTTGCCACAATCAACACGGATCCCAAGGTCATCACAAACATGAGACCTTGTTCCTGCAGCACTCCGTGATGAGATGAAGCTGAGACACAAGTTCAGCAGATGTTACATGGGGCACAGTGGCTCTGCTTCCCAAAAAAAGCCAAAACTGTGCTGCCAAAGAGGGTTTGTCTCAGCCCTTGGATGCTGACGCCACCGAGGCTCTGTCTGTGCCAGTTCCTCCTCCCTGCGAAGCTGGAAGGACTTGATGTAAAGCCTGCTGCAAGTTTTATTGTCCTGTGCTCACAGCTGTCCACGTGTGTAACCGTGAGCGAAAGGGTCAGCAGGGGTTTAATAGGGGGTCAGGGATTAAGAACAGAGACTGAAATTTATCTGAGTGCTTACCTGGTGCTTCCTCGCTGCACTCTAGGGCCACTGGCCACCACTGAGGGGTCTGCTTCCCACACACCAGCACAGCCAGAGGGGATGGGAAATCCCTGGGAAAAGGGAGCAAGCAAACCTCTGGCTCAGGTCACACCCCAGTCCGGCAGCTATTGGGCAGTTACCCTCCCAGGTCAGATGGTCCTTGTCACCTTTCAGGTGCTTTGATGGCAGGTTGCACATTAAAATGGGAAGCAAATACAAGGCCATGTTGTGATTCCCACCCTGCGTGAGCCTCCCACCAAGCTGTGCGTTTCACTCACTGATCCTGACCCACTGCTGCTGTTTAACCCTCGGCAGTGCCACTGGGATCAGTGGTGGGCTCCCTGCCCCTTCCAGCCCCCCTGCCCCATGTTGGTTCACATGTCACATTCCCAGGCTGTGTTATTCTTAAGTGCTGTAAATCTTTCACTATTATTCTCCCACTTGATATAGTGAACTGTGTCATTTTGAAAGGAAATACATAACAGTATATTAAAGAAATCATGGATCTCTTCATTCATGTTTAAAACAAATTTATTACAATGTAAGAAACCCTGAATAGCATGAATTTATTATAATGATTTAAGGCTCCTGGCACTTGAGTTAAAAATGTCTCTCAATAAATAACTTTCCCTTGAAAACACAGCAAATTAATATAGTTTACCATTTCCAAAGTTATATAAATCCAAGAGGCTTAAATCAACAGTACGCTGGATAAGATTACTGTTGCTCAGCCAGAGACTGGTATCACAGCTCAGAGGGATGGAAAAAGTGATGAAAAATGAATGGCTTTTTTTTCTTTCTTTTTTTTGGTCACCCTTCTCTCCTTTCCACCACCCTAGGCTATGTCTGCTCTGTGAAAGTCAGAGTAATGTGAAACGGATGACAGCAGCTGTGGCCCTTGCACACAGGTATCATTAAAACAGAGCGGCTACTCCGCCACCAGACTCAACAAGCACCGCTCTGATATTTCCCCAAAGTGCCTCCAACACACACAGCCCCGTTGCTTTCCATAGCAGTGTTTTAATTTGACTGCAGCCGAGGAGCTGAGATGTCTCCAGCCTGGCTGCCTCCAATCTTGCTGCAGTCTCCCAAGTCTAGAGCCAACCTGGGGCTCTAAAAAACTGCCTGGACACTGAGCCTGGCCCCTGTGCAGGAATACATATGCATGAGGTAGGAAGGGAAGTGAAACCCCACATGTGGCCGTAGCCATCAGTGGAACTGGCAGGTTTTTGCCTGGCCCAGAACTTTCTCTAAGAGCTGTGGAGCTCAGCAGCTGTTGGGGACAACAGCCTGTCCACATCTCTGTGTCCTGGGGAGCAGTGGTTTTGTTCAGCTGTGTGCACAGCTGGATGCCAGCTCACAGAGAAAAATTATCACATTTTCTCCCTCCTCATGGACCTTCCTTCTCCACAGGCCACCCTACAGGCAGCAGGAAGAGCTCGGCATCATCAGCTGAACAACCAGGCAGCCCTTCCCTCAGCAAGGTCTTCTATGGCTTTTTACTTTATGTAGGCCTAATTTTTTTCCCTTTACTGTCAGCATGTCAATTTTTTTCCACAACATGGTGATGACTACTTTTTTAAACAAAGTACAGTACCGGTGACATTCTGACAGTGCCAATACAGCCAGAGTACACCCACCTGAGCTTTTCAACACGGGAAGTTAGGGCTGTTAAGAGTCAGATTGACAGCCTCAGTAAATTCAAGTCCTCTGTTCAGCAGACGACAAGGAGTTATTAGAAGCAGACAAGGCTTTCAGGTCATCCAGTCCGTCTCCCACCCCACCTTTTAATTGTCTCTCTCACCCATGCTATAAATATCTGACTCTTCTCATCTTGTTTCCTCATTATGTCAATTATAGCAGTCCCTGATCATTTTTATTACTTCTCACTGAGATCTCTCCAATCTGCCAGTAAACTCTCTGGTAATGAGATCCCTGTGCTAAAGGCATGAGTGCAAATAGAGGGGGACCAGCTCCACTGACAAGGAGCCATTTGCTCTGCAATTCAGAGATGTCATCGCCTCCTCACCTGCAGCTCAAAAGTCTTCTTGTCTGTTTTTGTTGCCATCACCGCCTTGTGCTTTGTTCACTCTTCCCCTTTTCAGAGTTTGTGTTGTTTGGGTCTCCCCCATCCCATCAAGAATGTGTCTGGCAGATTGTTTCCACGGTGTTTGAGTTCACAGTTACTGCACCCGCAAGTTCATGCTCCATCTCAAGCTGGGTCCTGCAATCTTTTTCTTTCCTGCTTGGTATTTCTACTTTATGTTATTCTTTCCTCCTCAACTCTGCTAAATTCAGCAGGGTCTCCTGGTTTCACTTCTTACAGAATTTCTGCTTCAAGAAAACCAACCATGATCTGAAGAGCAACCAGACCAGGTAACCAGCCCAAAAAAAAGGAAGGCTCCTGGAAGTGGCAAAACGGAAAAGCTGTGCAGAAATGAGGCCACACTGTCACCATTTCACATCAGCAGCACTGGAACTGGGTTTCCTGCTCTAGTGTAAACCCTTCAAGATGCATAAATGCTAGAGAAAGTTCAGAAACAGGTTCTCTAAATCATCCACGCAATGGAAAAGACATTAGGACACAAGGCATAAGGGATGCCATCTCAACAAAGAGAAGGCTGGACCCGGAGCTTATTACTGCCTGTGGGGTACTTGCAGTTTGGCAATATGGCAACTTTGTAATCCTGCTTCCAGAGGCACAACAAAGTCCAGCAGCTGGAAATTCAAGGTAGATAACCTCAGCCTCAAATAAGGCAGTTTTGTAGCAGCAAGAATAATTGCATGCTGGAAGATTTTGACAAGGCACTTATAAAATTTCAATGCAACTTCCTTGCAGCCAACTCTAATTTGAGAATGAACTAGATTTTGTGTCTGAGAATCCATCTTGTCCTTTCCTTCATTATCCTCTCCTAGCAGAGGAGAGGAGCTCCCACACTGTTTTTAATGCTCACAATACTCAACACTTTGTGTATGAGCAAGTGCTTTAATCAAACCCATGCTTCAAGGTTTTACCATAGTTGCCAGTAAGCAACCAGGAAAAGTAACTTTTTTCCACTTTTCACTTTCCCCTTTTCTGTAGACAGGAGACCAGAAAGAATGAATTCAGACTGGTTACTGAATGCTCTCTGTGAAAATTATTTTGTTTTACATACTCAGGATGACTCCTGAATTAAGGAAACTGCAGTTTAGGATTAGTTTGTCTTCTGGGATCACCTGGGCATCTCTCACCTCATGTATGTCAGGACTTCACCTCTCAGTGACATCTCAGTGTCTCCAGTTTAGCTCCCCAATGCCTGAAATTACTCCTTCAAGCCTCAAAATACATGTAATCTGAGAGCTTCAGCTTCTGTTCAGTCAGAATGTCTGGCCCATATGCTTCTGCTCTTACAGATCACAGTTCACAAATTGTTGGTGGATACCTCCAGTGCCTTCTGCTGTGGGCACTTACATAAGTTACAGCCCCTCTGAGATGTGGCACTAAACAGTTCAGCACAGAACTCACAGCATGCTGTAGAGGGAGGCAAACTGGCTTCCCCAGAGCTGGGAAACAAATCCAGTTCCCCTCCAGCCCACCCTTTTCCTGCAGTTGGGATGCTCTTCCATCCGTTCACAAATGTGGGAGTCCTCAAGCACCAACACTACCCAGGCCACGTCGGGTTTCTTGCTCTTTTTTAGATGAATTCTGCTTTCAAACACCCTTGTCAGGGATCACCGTGAAAGCTCTGCTACACAGCCATGCTAGAGATGCTCAAGGTAGTTGTCTCTCAGCTACACGAAGTCACAATATTGCAAAACATTTATTGTTGCTGTGAGCAGACAAGCCTTCAAATGATGCAGAAAGCAGCTCTGGATCGGGAGAGGCATTTTCCAGAGGAAAGCCACCCAGTCAGAGCAGACTTCTTTGCTTCTGCTGGTTTAAATCACCTCATTCAATATTCTGTGTTGTCTTACGTAGCATGCAGTTATGTAAATTTATAAATCATACACTAATTAGCACACAATTTCATAAATTTAGTAACAGTGAAAAAGGAGGTTTCTAACTAACCAGGCTGTGCTCTCTCCCCACAGATGGCACAAATTTAAACACAGCCTGGAGAACGTATTTGAGAAAATGTCTGCTGCAACTTTTGCAGTTTAACCCCAGACTCACGTGCACTTTCAAGGACTGTCTTTTGGATATCTCAGGCTCAATCTCTCTGAAGTGCAGCTAAGCCCCTTTCCCTCCTTCCTTAATACCAAACCTCCACAGCTCACTGCAAATTTTATATGTTTATTCTGATTCTTGCTATATCCAGTCACACATTCTTCAGTCATCTAAGTCACCATCCCTTGCTAGCAATTAAATTCAGTCCATGCCCTGGGTTATACCTGGGTTTGGCACGATTGCTCTCCATGTGCTCTGGCCTCCCCGTCCAGCTGCTCTAAAGGGGGAGGCTACAGGTAGGTCAAGTTAATTTCCTTCTTTCCCTCATTTGCCAAGCATCCCCTGGACAGTAGTTCCCCAAATGCAGGAACATGATTTAGATAAGGGTGTGGAATTATAAGGCTCTTACGGGAACCAGTGTTTGAAGACATTTCTCACTTTAAGATACAAGCATACAATTCTCCTTTGTCAGCTTATTATAGTTTAACAACTCATCCCTGCCCTCTGGCTCACTCCCACTTCATCTCCACTTTTGGTCATCCTTTGGTACAGTTCTCTGCCTTGCATCTTTGTCCTTTCTTGCCTTCACCTCCATCCTTTCTTCCTTGCTCTTTAATTTTTTGTCCCAAAGCATGGTGCTGGCTCTCCAATTCTCTTCTCCTTTGTATTTTAAGACCTCTCCCCTACTTCCTGCTCCAAAGAATGCCTTGTTCCTTCTCACAGCAAGACTCATGTCCTGAAGAGGAAGAGGAAGCTTAAGACAAGTTTCTCATATATCTTAGCAAACTGGAGACTCACAACATACATGATGTGATGATGTGGGAGGTGGAACACATTGTCAATGGCAGTATTGACATCTGAGCTGGACAAAAATCAGAAGATAAGCCAAATAAAAGTCTGGAAGAATAAATTAAAACCCCAGATAATTTATTAGATTAAGACCTCACATACACATATAAATACGTGCTCAAAATGGGATTCAACAGCAAGACTGGAGAGGCTAGAAATGAAAAGGGTGTGATTATTACAGGTCTGTGATGTGCAAGGTGCACAAAAGCAGTAACTACACAAACAGCCAGCAAGTGTGTGTGCACGAACCATGTGGGAAGAACACAAACTGGAGGCGTGGGTAGGAGCCTTAGCAGCAGTCATGTTACTCCACAAAGCCTCACGTAAAACCCAGCCTGATGTGTAGCTGAGGGATATTCACTGGGAACACTCTGGACAAACAGTTGAAGGCTGGACCAACCCCCCAGCAGCAGCTCCCCACACAGAAGCTCAAACTTAAAAGGACACTGTCACGTCATTTCTTTTGCTAGTTTAAGTTTTGCGTTTCCTCTACTGTTTTAGCAGATGGAAAACAACTCCCCTCCCAGTACCAACTACTGATTTTGTCCTTTCCTATTTGACAATCATTGATTTTTTTTTTCTAAGGCTATAAATGTTTTAATAACTTCAACTTTGTAGTGCCTCGTGGCAAAATATCTTTGCTTGCACTGACTGCTAAACACTATTCCTAATGTACTGCTGATAACTAGAGCAGGAGCCAGCATTATAAAAAATGATTTTCCACAGGGTCTACGAAATTAATAGCTTTTGTTTCTTTTGTCCACATCTCATAGAGAGTCAAAGCATACAGCTCTTCACCCATCAGTTGTTTCAACCATCTTTACACTAGAAAACTTTGCTTCACAAAAGTGTGCCCCCTGTGTAGGTCTGACTGATGGACAACACCTTGAGCAGAGCCCACAACCCTGACAATGTCCTTTTAAAAAGAGCTACAACCAAAAAATACAGATTCAAGCCAAAAGTCACCTTCAGAACTAGAGATTTTATGGACGAAGTGATCATAAAGAATCCTAAAGCAGTTAAATATTAGCACCCTCAAAAGAGTCAAAGAACAGAATGGTCCCACAGAGTGTTCTCAACTGGGTACACAAAGGCACCTTTCAAGAAATATATATGTATTTTTTGCTGTTTTGAAAGGTCAGTTAGCATTTATTAGAAAAGGCAATTAAAGTTTCAGTCAAACTGGAAAAGAGACGAGAAGCAATTGGACTGAAATCAGAGAACTGTTTCTCTATAAATGCCAACACTTAGAACACCAACAAAGCTAAAAAAACCCACCATAAAACAACCCCAAACCCTAAGATCTATGTGACGGTTATCCCCAAGTTTCCTGCCAGTTCTTGTACATTTTTGTCTTCTTTCTACTCCTTTTTCCTGCCCTCTTTAAGTAGCAGACTACTCAGCCAACAGAATGAGAAAACTTATGTCCCCATCTGCTCTGCTTGGGCCAGGGCACTGAATGCATCTTTGGGGCTCTTAGCAGAAACCCAGGCCTTCACAGGCTCAGGGAGTAGAACAAGAGGGACATTGAACAGCAGATGGACATACTCCAAAAAACTGTAACACTTCACTAAAAGCAGGACAGACCATGCAAGGACTTTCCACAGTAGTAATTTTCTGGTCCAGCAATGCTGCTTGCCTCCTTTAAACTCCAAGCAGCTTTTAAAATTCAGCTGGGATGCACAGAGAGGATATCACCTAATTTGTGATTAAGCCTGGGCCTGAATGAAGCAGCCTAGAGTAACCTGAGGTTCTTCTTCCCCTTCACTCTCCTTTTGTTCCACTGACAGAGGAGCACGGTGCTGCCAGGGGCTCTCGTCTGAGATCCACCTCGCAGAGCATCACACACTGCACAGGAGCAGCGTGGGGAGGCAGGCAGCAGCCATCCCCCAAGCATCGGTACAGCAACTCAACCCAGCCATTAAGATAAGCAGAGTTCCCTAAAGAGACTATCTGAAAAGCAGTACTGGCCCATGAAGTGGTGTTTGGGAGCAAATGGCCTAGAACTTGCCTGTACTGGATCAATTCTACCTTTCCCTTGCTGCAATTTTACTGTGCAAAATGAGTATTTTAGTCTCATATTTCTAGGAACACATGCCGGTGGCTACTGTTACAATAAAATATGAACACCGCATTGTGGAGAAAATGACCATTAATCCTGTAATGTGCAGTCATTTTTACCAATTCGGCACATTTCTTTAAATAACCAAGTACATGCAGTAGATGGAAATGCATTTAAATAAACTGAAATAGATACAGCATGAATAATTAAAGCTGGCAGGAAAGTGTGCATTGTGAGCTGCTAGTGGAAATAATTACTGATTTGTCTTATTTACAGTGGAGCCTGGATGCAGGATCAAAATAGTGCAAGTTAGTGAAAATGTCTTAAGACTGCTCTTATACTAGCACTACTGTGTATTTCATCTTGAAAAGTACATCAAATAGGTTTTGGATCTCTACAATGTCTGACTCTGTTCTGCTATTTCAGGGTTACGTTACCCAGCACATAAACTCTGTCAAATAGCACTGATTTAAAGAGGAATATAATTCAAACCTGTGCCTAGTACATCAACCTGCAACATCATCTATTAACATTATCAGACACTGTAGAGTTGAGCTTACGATATATCCCCTAAAAACTCAGCGTGTTAAATATCAGACTGTTGAAGGAAAAACTAGATCATAAAATCAGTGAAAAAGTACTAAAGTGCTTGTACCTTTATAATATGCCAGGTTTTAAACAGACTTGTTTAATTAGAAAATAATCTACTTTGAACATGCTGGTTCTTGAATGTTAGGCAGTTCTTGCAAACTGCTTTAGAGCCAAAAAAATCAATAATGAAATATACTTCCGATATAAGGCTGGCAAAACTGTGACTTCAATCTATTAGAAAATGTTGTAGATTAAAAAAAATGCTCTTTTAAATTGATTACTTGGCACATGAAAGGTGTAGGAAAAAAAGTTAACACTTTCTGATTGGCCTACCCCAACAATATACTTGCATCATGATTACTAAATCCAAAATGGACCTGGATGCTAATTAGCTATGTTTTAGAAGAGGGAAAACAAGCAGTGATCACTCAAAGAATTTAAGAGTGGCTGTAGACCAAGGAGTTGTGTCAAATGAAGAAGATCTCCTCGAGGAGCCGGCTCTCCTCCAGCTCATCTGTTCTGCTCCTGGGGCTGCAGGGGGTCTGGCTCCAAGACAAGGACAGCCTGTGGCTCGCACAGCAGGGCGTGTGCGGATTGCTCCTGTCACAAGGTTCTCGGCAGAGGTGTCCCAGGGCTGACACTGGGTTCATAGCTTCCACCAGGTCAAGGAGAGAGGCTTCGTACCTACAGAAACACAGTGAGAAAATGCAGCTCCATTAAGATGACAGCACCATGCAGGAATTGAATCCAGTTTCCCTGCCTCCATAAATCAGACTAGACCTAGATTTGTCTGACAGGGGCCATTGGCACAGAACGAATTTTGCTGTATGGAGTCCTGTCAGTAAGGACAACACAGAGGTACTGAAAAAGAGACAAACAAAGCGTGGGTGCTCAGGCTGTTTTAGGCTGTTTCATCAGCTTTTCCATTTGAGGTGTGTAATGTCTTAGTTGCACTCTGGAGACTGAACACAGACCTCAAAGAGATGACAGCCAAATACACCAAACAGGTACAAGGCAGACCCACGCCAGTAATGGTAAAGTGACTTATAAACATGCTGCACTCTTNTTTTTTTTTTTTTTTGAATAGACCTCTACACTTGATTTAGTTTCTCAGGGATTTGAAAACAGCAGAAGATTTTATTATTATTGCCACAAACTACATGTACTTCCTGTAAATCTCTGTGTACTATATGGAGTCTGTCTGGTAGAAGCACTGAAGGAATAGAATCTAAGCAAAGCAATACAAAATCAACACTTGCGGCACCAAGAGAAAAGGCAAAGGTGCCAACCATCACTCAGGCTGTCCTTTAAGTGCAAGTGCAGACGTGGGGGAAGGTTGCAAGCCTGTGTTATCTGGTAATGCGCACTGAATAATGGCAGGTACTTCAGACAGGGACTTTCTATTAATATTCACAGGAGACAAGACCTGATCTAAATACCAGCACAGGATTGATCATTACAATATATTTCCTCCTGTCCAATTTTAAATGTCTTAAACAATACCATTTCCACTGCTTTCCCAGGGAGACTGTTCTCCAGTGATCTCTCAGTGATAAGTAAGAGATATGGCTCCAGAGTTTTACACAAAAGTCCCTTTTGTTCCATGCTGTTGTTAGCATCAACCTACCTGATGTTCCCAACCCTGAATTTACACGTTCAAAGATTTTCATGCACAAAATATTATTCACATTATTCACCCAAACAAAACTATCAGCACAGGTGATTGGATCCATAGGGTACCTCTCTTGTAAGCAAAAAGAGCTCATCCATAGCATGAGGAAACATCTCAAGCTGTTCTCTGCTTTGAGAAAAGCCTCTGATTCTTCTTTCACGACTGTAGCAACCTAGAAAGACTAAGCAACTAAGACAGCTGGGGGAGGTTCCTCAACTCAGATGGGATGCAAAATTCTTAAGAACAAATGTTTACAGCAGTTTATGGATGTGAGAGATTAGCAGTAGCCAGTGCACCTCCTAAAGGCAGACCCCCACCTGTGCTGTCCAACAGCCTTGTGCAGCAGCAGCAGGCAAAAGGTTTTCCTTCCCTGAACTAGCCATGCCATGAAAAACACCCTTCTTTATCTCCACAAGTGCTACGTCCCATCTGTCATCAGAACATTGTCACAGAATCATTTAGACTGGAAAAGACCTCCAAGGCCATCGAGTCCAGCCTTTGACTGGTAATTGCCCTGCCAACCAGACCAGAGCACCGACTGCCACGTTCAGTCATTTCTTGAAAGCCACCAGGGATGGTGACTCCACCACCTTCCTGGGAAGCCCATTCTAGTGCTTGACATGACAAGTTACTTTGTCCATGACAAAGTAACTCGTTGTTATGTCTGAGACAGAACTACTCCCTCAGCTCAAAGGAGGTAGCAGTGGTACTGATAGTAATCTGATGGTAATGGTGACTACTGAAGTTATGCTATAAAAGCTTTTATTTCCTTCAATTTTTATTGTTTATTTCAATCTGATGGTCAGCATCATTTCTAATGCAGTCTGACTTGACATTACTGCCTCACAGGACTCTCTTCTCTGTTTGACTACAGATGACTATTTTCCTACAGAGGTGCTAGCTTGAATCTCACTCACAATCCAAAAGCCAATTTGCACATTTCTTTTCCACATTTAAAGCTTGTCTACATGTCTTTCTATTATCTGTCTAAGTAGCAAAAAAGAGTGACTTAAAATGAAAATACAACTTTTGTTCCAATTGGATCTTGTTCATGGCTAACCTTAAGTAAATGTGATGTCTTTCACTTATCCTAACCAAAAAGTTCAGAAGGACACGGAGTTTTGGGTAGCCAAACCAGATAATTTTAGAGAACTCTGTTGTTTGTACTAGCATTCAGAAAGAACCCTTTAAAAACTGAAACTCCTTAAAGATATCTCCAACATAAAATGGAGTAAGCCGCACTGATAGCAAGAACTAGCACACAGATATATGAGACTTTTCACATGGAGAAAGTTTAGGACTAGACTCTATATAGATACACATATATGGTTTGAACCCCAAGGAAACCCAGTTAACACATACACTGCTTTCATTAGCCACACCTAAAACTTCTTTTTAGATTAATCTATTCTAGCATACAAATGCTTATCTCCTCTGACAGTAGTGCTATCATAAAATTTCAATTTCTCCAGCAGCCACATTCAATCACAGATTAAGCAGGGGAAACCAGACCAGTCACTGCTTTTACAGCAAACATGTAGGCCCTAGATTTCAGCAGTACCTTCGAGTTCATTTCTTCTGCAAGTTTATCTAAGTTTTACAGCATTTCTGCTATCAGGAAGGCTGAATGATTTGGCAGATTACAAGTGCAGCAAATAGCAAAGATTATGTAAAAGACCAGGTGTTGTAAATCAGTCTATTTGACACCACAGTTATATATGCAATAAAGTGAATGAACTCTGCTAACAGAGCGCTATCTGATAAAGAGAATGCTCCTTGCAGGTATTTAGTGTTTAATCCCAGGATAATGGTTTGCCCTGGTTTGCCTAAGTAACATCAGACAGTATCTGGCTGGAGGCAACAGAGTAGACCTAGAATAGTTTGAAACTTGCAAAGACAATTTTCTCACCATTTATTTGTATTGTAATATTTAAAGAGACACAGTCAGAATGCTCGAATGCTGAAATACAACTTTCTCTAAAACAAGGGTATGTATCTTTTGCATGACTTGAATAAAACATAAGTAAAGCTAGGCTTCATCATTATTATTATTATTATTATTATTATTATTATTATTATTATTATTATTATTATTAT
>VYXC01004491.1:178471-225096 GCA_013397175.1 Platysteira castanea | reverse complement strand
GGGGGGGGGGGGGCTTTCATTCCTCTGGTGGAAGGCCCCAGAAACGAGTCTGGGGACACTTTGGGGGTTTTTGATAGTTTATGATCCCTTCTCAGCTGCCTCTCAGTTGAGCTGATAATGCCCCATCCAATCCTCCCCGGGGGGAAGGGGGCAGTTTAACAACTGAGGGAGTTATGTAAGGAAGACCAATTAGATGAGCAAGAAGCACCATCTTGCCTTGCAGGAGCAAGGCTGTGATAGTTCAGCTCTTCTGTCTCATGCAGACTAGACACATACACACCCAAAAACTCACCTCCTCCCTTGAGGTATGCAAACCTGGCCTCCGCAAAGCACCCTGGCACCTCCACAAACAGGCAAATGTTTTGAGTCATTAATCATTAATAGTCCAGTCTCTCACAGCACCTCAGCAACAGACTGGAAAATAATCTCTTTTTTTGACACTTCCCCCACATATACTTTTTCATCTAACTTTAATGAGCTTGAAAGTCTGCATGTTTCACCATGGGAGAAGAAAATTTGTAAGGTCTACAAGTTTGGATTAGAAGTCTGACTATTTAGATAGACAAAGTTTGGTGGAAGTCATCTTACCAAGTCTCCAAAAAATTCATCAGGAGAGGCAACACTAAGAATTAGTGTACAAAGCAGAAGGAAGGCAGGGCCATAGGCAAGAGGATAGAGATGACAATGGGGAGAACAGACCAAGGTAAGCTTTGAAACTCCTGAAATGAAGAAGTTTCACCTTTGCTTTTATTGTAGAACATAAAACTCAAATACAGCTCAGACAGCAGCACAGAGATGCCCAGTCTGAGAGGCTGGTACCACTGGGACCAAGCTGGTACAGCTGTGTCACAGCAGAACTGGTCAGGCATTGCACAGCGCTGTGACAGCATTCCCTTCACCTCCACTGTACTGCAAAAAAAAGGCTGCTAGAAATTTGTTTCTTCAGCCACTAAAACCCTTTTGGAAATTCTATTAGAAACTCTCAGCATTGGCTCTTAATTAAATAAGTATGTAGTAGAGTTTATAAACTCTTAATGTAAGAGTTTTGTAGTCTATCACTAAGATAACAAGAAGCATCATAAACCATTATGACTCAGAACAGATCATTAAGCGTTCACATTTTAAAAACGAAAACAAAAATAAACACAAGATGGCACAGACCCAAATCCCTCTTTCCAATGTTTCTTTTTCACTGCTCATGCAGCAGGAATATAGTTCTCTGAACACCTGCAGGTGCATCTTACTTTGTCCCATGTTTCCAAACTGAATGGGAAGGAAAGCTTTCACATTTTTTTGATGAACACACAAATATGGCTGATACTCTGGGAACCATAAGACTACTTATGCCCAGGATGGTTGGTGAGAAATCACCTGAAACCACTCAGTATTCCTTCTGATAAAACCTGCAGGGCAATCAGAGCTCAGACAGCCCCACAATGTACAGTACGAAAAAAATGGTCAGCTTATGCAAAGAGGGATGCACAGAACTCGTAACTGTGCAGGATATTAGAAAGAATAGTGCTCTTGAAGGTAACCGCAAAGCCTTCTTGCCTCAATTGGCTGAAGAGTGATGTTTATTTATTTAGACATTTGGGATATGCCAATGGATTTTTAATGTTTGTCAATTTCCCAGTGCTGGTAAAATATATTATATTTCTTACACGCTGTCCAATTTTTAAACTACACTATTGTATTTTCATATCATGCAGTCCCATTTAGCTAATAGTATCATTTGTTCCTTCCTGAAAAAAACCAGCACAACTTCATCAAGTTTGATATTTGAAGGAGTGGGAATCTCCTTATGAAGCGAAATAACTAAACTTTAGTTAGAGTCATAAATACTATGGCAGTAATATATATATATATTTCTTTAAACTAGAAGTGTCAGATATTATTTGATCACTATATTTAGAGACATCTTTTCATTTACAGTCTCTGAAAATTTATTCTTCGACCACAAACACGTAGAAAACATATGGAATGTATCTTTGCAAGGTGATGGCATTTCAACAAAGCATACTTGTAATATGGTTTTTAGCTGTATAGGCTTACTTTATTTAGCTGTATATACCAGAGGAAATAAAAAGGTTTATTTTTATACTACTGCTTATATTTTGAACATAAAGTTCAAAGTGATTTACTAATGTTACATGAATTGCCTTTGAATTACGGTACAGTATTGTGCCTAAGTACAAAGCCTAGCACTATTTTGTATTCATAAAACATCACCTGCCCCCGAGCACTTTACAAATGCTAAAAACAGCTAAAAACACATTTAAGGGGTAGGGAACAGACCCATTTTACAGAAAATTAAACAGTTTATTGTTATGATAGAGCAAATATCAAATCATTGTTTGACTGGAACAAACAGGGCAAATAAAAGCAGAGAAAAAACAGATGCACATAAGAAGTGGCCTGAGCAGTCAAAGTACCCGAAACCTGAAGACACCACACTAGTGATACATCCTGGGGTTATCTGGAAGAAACATCTAATCACCCACACCCAAGCTAACCCAAGCTCTACAGGTGAACGGAAGAACTCAACCCAAATTAAAGGGTCCTAAGCACTTTCTGGCATCTTTATTCTGGCATCCAAAATTACAGTATAATGTAATTTTGATGAGAGATTATCTCCATGGCTTGTCCTTTCAATATCCATGTATCAATGTATCATCCATGTATCAACCCACTGCCCATGAATTTGCCTAATTGTTTTTTCAACCTGCAGCTTCCACAACATCCTGTGGCAGCAAGCTCAGGAAGTTCACTGCTATTGACAGACATACTTTTGTTTTCTGTTTTAACATCTTCCTAGTGCTGCAAAGTGCTTTTTTAAAGGATTGACTGCAGTTACTCTCTTTCATGTGGTAGAATCTGATAAAAAACAGCTGCACATTCAATTTATCCACCACCTTCACAGTTTTGCACCCTTGATCATTTTCTCAGTCTTTTCCTATCCAAAGCACTGCTTCTTGGTCTCTCCTTAAATGGCAACTACTTTATCTTGCTGATCAAATGAATTGTGTTGTGTACCATTCATAGCCTCCACTACATCCTTCTTGAGAAGCAAAGACCAACTGGAATCAAAACATGGGTACAGCAAGACCTATGTATCCACAAGCTGTTGAAAAATTCCGGAAAGCTTTGAACTCCACAAACCCTCATTACCTGCTCTGAGTTCAGTATCATGTAGGCATGGTGTTGATGACTCTTCCCCAGATAAATCATAGTTTCAATCACTCAGTTTTGATGCCTTTTTGGAGTTGATTGCTACTGACATACCATTGGACTACCTGAAAGAATTAGTATCACACATAAATTTATGAGGTCACCCAGGAGATTTTGCTGTTCATTTCTCACTCTAGGTCACTGATGAAGAACAGCCCAGTTGGGTTCCTGAGGGATTCCTCTGCTAACTCTAAAAAATGAACATTAAGTCACTTTGCTTGCACCAGTAAATCCCTAGAAGGAACTGTCCTCCAATCCTACAGAAACTTAATTTCTTTAACAACTTTTGGTGTGGAACCTCGGCAAAAGCCTTTTGAAAATCCATAGGCCTGAGCTGATACCTCAGATTCTTTCTTCCCCACTCCCTGCTCTGTGAGAATAATCCAAGTTTTAACCAGCAGGATATTTGGCCCAGGAAACCTGAGATTAATATGTCAATGAACATTAGAGGCTGGTTGGGTAGGAAATGAAAGCTGAGAAAGAGAAGCTGACTTTGCAGTCATTCCCCAAAAGGCCACGCATCAAGATAAGGGAGCTTGTCTTTCATGTGTGAACTGCACCTTCAGTGACCAAAACACACCCTGGAGGGATATTCCCATGTACTGAATATCAAGACACCAAAACAGAAAAAAAAACAACATAGTGAAGGGCAATTCATGAGGCTGAAACACCAAGAGAAGGAACTAGATTAAACTGAGAATGAGAGAAAGGGACTGTGACAGCCTGAGATTCCCATTTTACTTTCAAGCAGCCTGGAACTCAGAAAAGATACTTCACTGTGGGATACAGGAGGAAGCAAATTTAATAGTACTATATATGTATTTAAACCAACTCCAGGTGGAGACATGCTTTTCACCTGCAACAGGTCTGTATCTTCCAAAAGCATTTCAGAGTTTCTTAATTCTTAGAGAAAAAGATCAGACTGCGGAATATTTCAAAGCAATTAAAAAAAGATCTGAGCCTTTTATTTAAAATATATCACACAATGTGAAACAGAATATATTTATACAGTGTCCTCAGCAAGGGCCTCCTGGAGTGCTGTAAAACCCACACCCACGTAATAGAGAGCTTACACTATCAGAGACTTTTAGAGAGCTCTCCAAGGCAGTATTCACAGAATCATAACCTAGAGAAGGAAAAGACTTATTAGATCATCCAGCCCTCTCCCTGCTGACAGAACTGCTCCCTACAGTGTGCTTCCTCACATTTGTTGCTAACAATCAGCCTCTCACTACTCTCCTTGGGAAGCCATTCCACAGCCAAATATATCTCATGCTATCATTACCATTATTACTTATTTATGGGCCACGGTATAACCTAAAGGCCTTGATCAGGATCAGGGGGACCAACTCTAGTACCACTTGTAAGAGCACTCCTCTCTCCAAAAGAGCACACACTCAAAAGAGATAAGTCAAAGCCCAGTGGGAAACATATAACATACTATTAAGGAGAACAGAATAGTATGGGAAGTGCCACAAATGTTCCATGAATTTTTGCTTCAGAGTTTGGTGGGAGGGAAAAGTACGTGTCACGAATAAGAACATGTTTCTGATAGTCACCTAGAGATAAACAAAGAGAATTTTCTTCCTCCAAACTTCACCCTGTTAGTTATAGCTAAAGATCTGGCATGATACTGAGAAATTAATCTTCTTTTTTTGGTGCAAATATACCTTAACTATATAAACAATGTTACATTTTTCTGTTCTGCTCCAGTCTCAGTCAACATTTATCTGAGCCACGCGTATTTTAATCTTCTCTCATAAATCAATACCTCCAGCATTGCAACAGATTTTGCCACTCTCCTTCCATCTTTGATGATTTTTTCCAGTAAGCAATCACCCAGAAATAAGCACCAAATTCCCCTGGAGGGGCTGCACAGAGAGAGAGGAGATCAGTTCCCTCCAGCACTCACGCAATGACTGTCTGTGCACAGTCAGCCTTTCTGCTGCTGCTTCCTTGCTCCACAGGTCCCTCCCTTACCTGCAGGTCTTGCAGAGCAGTGAATTCAGTGCCTCATTTTCTGGGGTTACTAACAATTATCACCAAATCTTGTGGAACGCAGCATCAGAGGTTACAGCCTTTGCACAGGAGAATTTGGAGGGAAGCAGCAGAACTGAGTATCACACCTTTGCAACTGAAATGTCCTGTGCTTGGCAGTGTTCTGGCACGAGCCGCCCTCCCCAGCATGGTAAACAGTAGCAAAGAGCTAAAGAGGACTTGGAATTGAGAGAGGCTGAGGACTATGGTTTGCCTCTGGCCTTTGCCTACCAAGTAGTGCCAGTGCTCTGAAGGACACCAGTTCCAGCAACAGCATCTCAAAAAACTTGTGCCCTAAGGCAGGGCTGATAAAGAGATTTTTTTCACCCCAGTTTTCACCCTGGCTTCACCTGTGATAGCATCCAAACAGCTGTCATTACTGAAACAAGAGTTACTGCTGCTCTCATTCCTCCTTGCTACACAAGCAGGACATTTTCACCTCCCCACTCATCAGAGACCAACATCTGCTTTCCTCACCTTTCCACGCTACCATCTCAATGCTCCCAGTCTTCAGTTATCCCACCTCTTTTTGCTCCTGGTAACTCAGCCTTTGTTATTTCCCCACTGGACTCAGACCCTGCTCCCATGTTACCAGACTGTCAAATACAATTGAAACTCCTGCTTCACTGGTTTTGTCTCTGTGTGTTTTTAGTAACTAAATAATAACTAACTAACTGACCAAAGACCAAGAATAAGAAACACCACAGATCATTTCTTTTAAGGTATGGCTGCAGGCTGCAGCTGAATTGGCATAACTGAGGTTGTAATAATTCTGGAAGGGGGAGGGTGAACAATGACATGAGCGCTGGGAAGTAAAGAAACCTTTTAAATCAGATCTGCCAGTGACAGAAGAATAATTTAGAATGAAGTTTTTGTACAAAAGAGTGAAATTACAGAACCAGGGAACTACCACAGAGTTTAACAACCACCTTCTGCAATCACTCTGTTTGTATTGTCCTTCTCTCCCCTCCCACACACCCGTTTCTGTGTCATCAAGTCTGAAAGCTCTTCAGATCAGAAAATGAACCTTGGTGTATGTACAGCACCTGGGGCCCTGATTCTCCTGTGATATTACATAATAACTTTGCACTTCAGAGCACACTTAGCTTTTATTCCCTTTAAGCACTCTGTCATCACAGCGTATCTTCAGCAAGATCTTCACCCTTTATTGTTCTGGGCCAAAACTAAGCTGTCATCATCTTTTCAGCCATACTTCATCCCCCTACATCCCCTGCCTTAACAGCCTTTCTTTTCAATTTTTTACTCTTACAAGTTTGTCCCCAAGCATCCTTCCCCTCAAAGCAAACTCTAATTCAATGAATCATCTTCAAAATTGTGCCTTTTCTTTTATAATGTACTAAAGCCTCTGACAAAGGGTTACATATATAAGCCATGGTACAATCCTGCACCTCCTCTCTGCCAGACTCAGTGTTGCTCCTTAGTTTTGATTGCTTTTCCCCCTTTCATCACTTCTTCCTAGCACGCTTTCAGCAAAGCTGGGACTACCTCTCCCTAGAACTTTGTGGGTATTAAATAACTACAAAACAATTTTAAGGGGCATGGCTTAGGGGAAAAAGAACCCCATCACATACAGCTTGCAAAGTCTATCACCATTTACATGGATTAGCAACCTGTCTTTTTCGCAAGCTCAGTCCAAATTCCCAGCCTGCCAGATAATAAATCAACTTTTTGCTTCAGTTGTACAGTCATTGGGAGATCTGCATAGTTTTAGGTCAAGCATTTATAACCATTTTATGATTCCAAAGTTTCTTACCTTGTCATTTAGTTACTGAACTGTGAGCTTTCATTGACTTTCTAACCATTGTCACAAGAACTGCGAGTAGCTGTGCAAGATTTAAAACCTCACTGAGCAGAGGAGCAAAATCAGACTGCAGTAATTTTAAGTATACATTGGGGTGGAATCATGACCCTATGGAAGCCAGTAGAAGTTCTGCCACCATTTCACTGGGGTTAACTTTCTTCCCTGCCATTTCCTGTGCTGGGGTGAGTAAGTATTGCAAGCTCTCTATTTCACACCCTGGAAATAAGATAGCTCAGAATGCTTGGAAATAGTTTATTTTACCATTCTATTTTCCTTTTCTTTTCCCCCTATCCTGGTAAAATATTTTACATCCAGTCAATTGCTATATCTAAACAGCAATTCTTCTTGTGGTTCTGCATGATCCTTCCTCTCCTGCTTGTCAGCTTAATTTCTTCTGCTGCGGCATGGAGTGTGTAATAGCAAATCTAGCACTCAAATTCTTCTGTTTCTTAATTATCTCTGCCCTGTCAGCTATATCAGTGAAAACAGGTTGGCATTAGACAATTCAGATACAAGTAAACATCAAGTTGTGATAATACGGAGTCCTGCATTACTGTCAGTATGGAAAAAGCTGTTTCAGGGAGGCTTAAAAAATTAAATAAGCCCAGCACTTCTAAATGGCCAAAAACCTAAGGATATCTAAATTATTCTTCGATATCTTAATCATCCTGGAGAATCATGATCTTATATAATGGCCATTTTAAATGAAAGGTTTGCTGCTCTGCACAGTTACCACTTCCTTTCTAATTATGAATTAAAGTATAATTTAGGGTGGCTGTATGCCAACTGGACTAGAAAAATTTAGACAGTAATTCTGGTTGAAAAAGGGGCAGAAAAGCAGTTAGATTTCTTTAAGTAATAGAAAATCACTCACTAAGTTGTACTTTAAAACAAAACACTAGAATTTTAACTTGACAAACTGACTTGAATTAAACCACAGAAAAAAGTGCTTGCACTGTAAATCTTACAGGGCAAAAGTAATGGTAGGTTATCATTCTGTTTATTAGCATGCACTTTGGAGAGTTCAGGGCAAGTATGGATACACATTCATTCCATTTTATGCTGCACATTACTGAAAACACATTCCTCATAAATAATTCATAAATGCATTGTCTGAAATTTCAGATTCCAAAAATACAACATCGTTTTCAACTTTATGGTTGCTTGGTCTTCAAAACAGAAACAGACAATTGGATGGATGGACTTCACAAACCTGATAAGAACCCATCAGTCAGAATTGTACTACAGAGGTAAATGCAAACATTTCCCAGCCTCTGATCCCTGGAAGCAAGGCCATGATGATAGACTCTGTGCTTGTGCTAGCAGTCTCTTGGTAAGGAACAGGGAGAAAAAGGGAAAGGGCAGAAGTAACCACACAGTGAGGTGTGACAGAGAGCTAGTAAGTTGAAATTGGGTAGAAATCCAGAGGAATTTAAATTTAAGGTAGATTAACAGCCAAAATACAAAGACTGAATATAGCTTGTCTTGCAAAAAGCCCATTTTTCAGACCAGACTGAACTACAAACTGGAGCTTTGCTTGTTGTTCTCTGTTTTTAATTGGTATTGCTTTGTTTATGACATAGTAACTGGCATCATCTTTAAGCCAGCTATGCTGGCATCAGAGAGGTGAAGAGGTTCTTGCAGTTCATTTAAAGTCTAATTCCTGCAGGGAGCAGAGTGACCACAACACACACAGAAGAAACTGAAGTATGCTTCATAGGCTAGAGTGCTTAGGGTTTATATACACTGTAATCTTGCTGATATTATATATGTAGCTTATACTCAGTTGCTTTTTTATCTTCATACCATGCTCAGAAGCCTGACATCAGATAGCAACTGCTTTTCAGGTAGATTTGCATTCACTTGCTCTGTTCTGCTCACCGCCCAGCAACAGGCACACACAATTTTGGGTAGCTTATCTAGAGAAACCTTTGGTGCCCAGCTCCTAACAGAACAACAGCCCATGATCTCCCTATGCGCCAGCTCTTTGTATGAACTCATTTCCTCCAATTTGCCTAAGAACAAACATTGCAACTGAGCTCAAATACTTGGCATCCCATAACGTTGACTGCTTGGGTGCAGACCATATGTGAAAAAACAAAGCTCTCATAAAAACTGTATTCCAGTACCCAACTGCTGTAAAACTTCCTACTCAGTGCTCCAGTGTGGAAAGACTGGGACTATCTGTCACTCTGTTCATTTCCAGGTGTGCTGAACTCTCTGGGGTAATATTTAAATCAGCTGAGATTTCATACATCAAAGATGAGGATACATAATTCAAGAGGAGCCACTGAGATAAAACAGTAGCTGTAAAAAATACGGCGTGTTGGTGGTGCCTGGTTTAGCATGTCAAAGAGGGGCCACTGCTGGCAAGGAGCCGCACGCCGCCGGCACTGGAGCAGGTCCTGTGGCAGAGCAGGCGCAGCCGCTGTAAACTTCACAGGGACACGGCCACTGAGCAGGTCTGACACTGTGCAAGTACCGGGTTGTAAGGCACCCTACAGAAAAAAACAGCTGTGAGGCACGGAGCACGAGGCGCTCAGGCCCGGTGTCCCTTGGCTATAGTCATCACACGCTAACAACCTCTTTCAAAAACTTTACACAGGTGGTAGGTGTCCCACTGAGATAAATTACCTACTTTCAGCTGCTGAACAGATGGGCAGGGAAGTGAAATTTTAGTTTGTTCATTCCCAGCAGTAACTAGCAAAGATGATCTCGGCTGCTGCAGGATTACTTTTCGATACCCACACACCTGTGAACAGTCCATGATTCTGTTAGGAACTACATAAGGTCATTAATACACTACAAAATACGGCAGGGCACTTAACAGCTCAAGAAACTAATGCTAAGTCTCTCATTCCCATATTCTTCAGAATATACTCTAGGCTGAAAGAAGCCAGAAAGTGTACAGAGAGGGACCTCAACAGGCAGGAGAGATGGGTTCACAAGCATCTCACAACATGCAGCAACAGGAAATGCCTGGTCCTGTATTTGGGGAGGAATATCCCCAGGCACCAGCACATGGCAGGTTTGATGGGCTAGAAGGCAGCTTTGCAGAGAAAGACTAGGATACTTCTTGTCCTGGTACACAAAAGCTCTGAACAGAAGCCAGCAAAGGCCAGAACTGCTGGAGGATTGAGGGAGTTGATCTTCCTTCTCAACTCAGCACTGGTGGGGCAGAGCTGGAGTGCTGTGTCCTGTGCTGGACTCTCCAGTATAAGAGACATGGACCCAATGAAGATGATTAAGACTTCAGTGTGTGTGACACAAAAGTAATAAGTGAGAAAGCTGGGACTGTTCAAGCTGGAGCAAATGCAGCTCAGGGTGATCTCACCAATGGGTATAAATACTTGATATTGGGAGGAAAGAAGATGGAGCCAGGCTCTTCTCTGGAGTGCCCAGTGAAAGGAAAATAGGGAATGGGCACAAACTGAAATACAAGAAATTCAATTCAAATGGAAATAAAAAGGTTTTCTTGCTATCGAGGTGGTTGAACATTGGCAGAGACTGCCCAGAGAGGTTGTTCATCAACATGGACCAAAAGGGCAAAGACTGACTACCAAGGGCTGGACGCTGACCTACCCATGCAGTGCAGGCATGATACAAACAGGGAAGCTTAAAATATCAATGCCTGCAAACCAGGAATCTCCAGAAACAAATCCAAACACTAACCAAGGACTTCTGCCCAGAAAAGTTTGCAACTCATGAAAACCAGGATTATGGGAAATCTGATGATATATTTATCACAGAGTAGCCCAAATGCCATACACATTTTTTTCTTTTTTAATAAGATGGTAATAGCCACATTGTAAAAAACTTCACAAAAAATAGTTTTAGTATTTGCCCTTTAAGCTTGCAAATATTTTCCTGGCAGAAGTCCTCAGCTAACTTTACAGCAAGATCTCTCAAAGGAAACAGAACTTAAAAAAAAAAAACCCTGAAAAAAAAATACACTATGAATGTGACTAAGGGACTTACCCTTCTATGCAACAACACGATCAGAGTGCACAGAGACAGTGAAGTCCGCAGGGCGTGAAATTAAAATTTTCACACAGATACAATGAAATAATGATACAATGTTACAACCTTGGCACAAAAATCTTCTGGTGTGAGTAAAGTCAATGTCACATGATGTTACAGTTTGTGCACTGGTAGAAAGGGTCTGCTGCGAAAAAGTTCATAACAAAACAGAAGAAGCAAAAGCAAGAAAATTGTACAGCTGATTACAATAGACCTGTACATTCTAGCGATCCAGACATCCCTTAAGATACTCATCACAGTCAAATCTGGCTGTCAGTGAAGGCTGAGTTAAGAAAACACACTTTTCTTTCATGTCTAGAAATCTAGATGCTGAGAGGCCATTAGGAGATAAGAAAAAGATTGGCAAGGAAGGGGGAGGGAGAGAACAACTCTCTTATGAGGCCGGTTCGTTGTCTACAAACAAGGTAGATATACAGGTTCAAAATTCCAAGCATATGGATAAGAACAGGGATGCACAGAGCAATTAACAGAGTCAAGCAGAAGCTGGGATGAGCAGCAGCTGGAGCACTGTTAAAGTCCTTCTAGGAATTGCTTCACCTGTTACAGTAAAAAGAAAAGGCAGTGCTGGAAGAACACTGTCTCCTCAGCAAGGACAAGGTCATCAGCACAAGAGAGGATCTTGAAAAATCAGGCAGAACCAGGCACAGGAGCACAGACACGTTGGAAGACTGTGCCACATCAGAGTGGACACCTGCAAAGCAAGCAACCTTCGTACTGTGGATACAGCAACACAGTCCCACAGGAAATCACCAGATAATCTGCAGGGAGCAGGAAGCATTTTATTTCTAAGAGTATGGAAAAGTCTCTCATAAATCATAAAGTTGCTTGTACATTAGGATGTTTCAGAGAGACCCAACAGACTAACAGACAAACATGTGTTCTATAAAATATATTTACAGGCCTGTATTATTGGGGGAAGAATTGGAATTCAGTAATACTGCTCATCTCAAACCACAATTTTGAGATCACAGGCACAGAAGTTAACACACGTAAAGAACTACTGGCAATGAATTTCTAGTAACCCTTCTGGAAATGTAACAGAGAAAGTAAGTCTAACAGTGCAGAGGTCATTCCTTACAAGACATGTTTCTCATCCTACTGATCCAAGACGGTACACACAGAGGAACATACAGCCAAATGTGACTTAATAAAAACTTCAAGTCTTCATCTTATTAATTTTTTTTTTTAATTTTTCTCATTTCATTCCAGTGATTTCATTAGGTTAGACTTCTTCATCTTTATTATAAAATAATCAGAACTGAAATGTTTCAATAAACCCAATTTCTGTTTTAAGTAGTAAAAGATGATTCAACGCAGATGAAGCAAAAACGAAAGTTAAAAGTACAATGGCATTAGAGGCTTTGAGAATATACTTTAAAAGCTGTTAAATCCATAAATTATTTATTAGTACTCTAAAATGTCTTTGATTGTTTTTTTACATAAAGAAAAGAACTGTATCAACAATATTTTTCCTTAGAATAATAGAATAGTTTGCGTCAGAATTAAAGGTCATCCAGTCCAATCCCCTGTAATAAGCAGGGACATCTAAACTAGGTAATTTTCACTATGTTCTCCGGCAGTATGGAACAAAGCAAAATATTTCAAACCTTACAGGTAGGAAGAAACAAAGGTGAAAAACAACACTTAAATCACCACCATTAAAAGAGAGCCAGCTAACTTAGTTCACGGCAGAAACAAAGACAGATTATTTTCTTTTAAAGGTTTAGTTTTCATCATACTTCCAAATGATTTCCCTCCCAACACACACAGACTAAAAGAAATTCTTTTTTTCCCCCCTCAGAGGGCCATATTTTAAGTACCATCCCAAAACAGATCAAAATTAACGTACATGGCCCCAAACTACTGGGAGCTAGAAGCATGTTGCATTGAGAAATTTGAATGTTAAATATAATCAGGATCTACAATTAAATAAATGATGAAAAAACCCACCAAGATACTGTTTTCCTTAAAGATTATCTAAATGTTGGAGAGATAGCTTCAGTGCTCTAGTCACAGCCCATCACAAAGCCAAACTTAACAATGATCAATAGCATGTGTTTTTGAAAAGGAAATGTGGCCTAGGAAGAAAAATGTCACACCTACAGTAAAAACTGGTGCACTCAGCTTGAACAAAGATCTGTAACCAGAGACTACAACATCACCTCTGTTTCCTCCATCTCTGTATTAGAAAGCTAAAGGCATCTTACATGATTCACGGTTCCCCAAAGTAAAGCCTACAGAACAAAAGCATATTCAGTTCAGCAGTTCAAAATTCAATATTCTTTACACTGAAACACCACCTTTACTTTCCCTGAACAAATGTGGAAGATATCTTGGCTCTTTCATTACCCTACCCAGGAAAAATCAGGGCCCAAACTTTCTGTTATTATGTCCTATTGAACTCACGACAGTTATGCAACATTGTAAGACTGAGACATAAGCCCAGATACTGGGGTTTTCCCAATCAGAAATGTCTTTAAAAGGATGATAAGACACAGTATTTATTTGAAAATAGATAGCTCTTTAAAAATTATTATTATAATCCATATATTAAGGATTACCTTAAAAATCTGTATAAATTGGAGAAAATGACCATAACAGTCTTGAAATACATGGAGTTAAGTAACATAGTAATGATAAAAGGTTAGGATGCTAGCTCACTGCTGGTTTCTGTCTTCATTTACATCCTCCGAATGTGCCATCTCACAACTCTGTCTGATGACCGCTAGTTTTTCCTGTAGACAAGACAACAAAGAATTGTTCCCTACTCATTTTCTGCAGGTCACTTTTGATTTTATGAAATTCTAAAAGTATCCTAAACTTAGTCACCTCTTTTCCAAGCTGAAGAGTTCTAGTTCAGCTGTTCATTCCATAAAATCTCTCTCACATCTGCGAGCCATCCATGGCACTGCCCAGACGTGACAACCAAGACAGAGTAATCACTATTGAGCAAGATTTTGCTACAGCAGTCTTTCACTTCAGAAGTGGAGAAACAATATAAAAATGAGAAAGCTTGCTAAAAATAATAGTTTTACTAGGGCTCCAAAAATGGAGATTTAACCTATGAAGACTTCAGACAGATGAAAAGGAACCTTACCCACTTTAAGTGAAAGAGTAAACTGTCATCCAGTCAGGTCTAAATAAAGAAAATGGAACAAACAAATTGCTAGCTCAAGGAAAGAAAAAAAAAATACCACAAACCGGCAACCAAAAAGACCCCACAAAACCAAACCCCACAAAGAATTTCAGCCAAAGACTTAAGGGTTATTCAGCTGAAAGCATGAGGTCCAATAACAAATCCTGGGTTTAAGTATATAAAATACACTAAGTTTAAGTTAAAGCTAGGAGGAAATGAAGTTACAAAGGAACAGGATGATAAAGCCACAGCAGAAAAACTCAGTGAGATGAACATTCATTCACCATGTGGGAACTTATGAAGTTTCTGAAGCTACAGAGGACACAGAGAAAGACATGTTTGAAGCTGAAATGTCCTGCAAATAAATTACAGAACAAATCTACATGAATGAACAATAATGAATTGCTGGTATCAGCTGGTACTCACTCAAACTTCTGAAGGAGCTCAGGTATGAAATAGCTGAACATTTAACTGTAGCATGTAACTAATTGCCTAAAACTGCTTCAGTTCTGGGTAAAGGCAATTTTTTTTTTTAAGTGATCTGGAAAGATGCAGAAATCTACAAATGAAGAGATCTAATGTTTAGAACAAGCAGATTGATAGAAATTATAATAAGGAATCAATAAACTTGACATATTGGCAGAGACTTTATATTAAGTTTTCATTCACTGGGGACCTCTACAAGATTCATAAGATTATTATGCCTCTAAATAAAAGGAAAATACAGTTTATACAGTCTATCTGTTAGTTACAAAAGCCCTCCAGCAAGTCTATTACTAAAGACGTAAAAGTTGATATAAACTAAGGGAAAAATCCATTAATGGATAGATAACTGGTTAAAACTCAGGAAATTAAGAGAAAACATTAAAACTGGCCTGCTGTAAAGTGGCCAGAGAGGTCACCAGTGGAGCCTCACAGAAATCTCTTAGGGCCTGAACTCTTTAATGTATTCACAAGTGGCCTAGAGAAAGGACGAATAAGGAAGAGACATTTGCCGATGATACTATGCTGTTCATGGTAGCTCAAAGAAAAGCTGGATGTCATTATTGAGGCAGAAAACTAGAATATCACAAAGGCTTAAAAAAGTACATTAAAAACTGGAAATGGGGCAAATCAGACACTATAAAGCACTGATTTACTGTCCTTAAGTGACAGAGAGGCAGGAATTTATTTCTGAAGTAGTCAACTCATCAGCTGGAAATAACTGATGAAATACCTGAGAAGACAGAGCTGTGTCTGCCTGCTGAGACCATCCCGTGGTGCACGGCACTTCTGACCCTCAGGGATGGGACAGGACTGGTGCAAGGCCCTGCTCAGACCTGAAATCACTGCAGTACCGCAGTCACCAGTGTTCAAGTTACAGGGCGTCACCAGGTCACAACAGTTCAAAACAGGACTCGGCAAAGCAGCCAAACTTCCACCACCACAATTTTTATTGAACACGTTACTGCATCACAAGCTTATGTGCTGCTGAACCAGATGCTGCACGTTCACAAGCAGGCATATACACTCCCTCTCCCGGAGTGTAGGGCTTTATATCTTTGATGCCTAGGCCCTTCAATTTATAGTGCAAGCATTAAAAGTATATTAATAATCAGGGCAGTGACCATGCTGCACATAGGTTAACCCTGCATTTGCCTCCAATCCATAATGAAAATATGAATGACAAACAACTTATTTTTAGTTCATCATATTCAGCTACAAGAGGACTAAGGTGCCAATGCATGTTACTCCAGGCTTATTTTGCAGCTCACAGGACAACAGGTATCACCAAAAGGATATTTAGCTCGCTATGAAATAAATCACTGACCGTAAAAGGAGCTGAGGGTAACTAACTCAGTTGTCTCAAGAGAAGCAAGATGAACTCCACCCTAACTACATCACCATCAACAGTTAAACATCATTACTGCATGGATCAACCAAGCACTGAGATGTGCTGGGGCAAGATCCTGCTCTAAGGAGTTGACACCCTGAAAGGCCCAGGAAAGCAAAGGAGAGAAGAAAAAGGGAATTTATTAACACATAAGCAATATGGTGGAAGGATGGCAGGGGCATCTTCTGGGATAAAGGCTTCTTAAAGTAAGATGCAATTATCCTGTATATATTATTCATCAATTCCTCCCATTTCAAAAATAGAACAAACCTCAAAAAAATCAAGAGGGAATGCCTCTGAAAGATGAGAAGAGAAATTACTACAGTACTAGGAATGGAACACTTGCTTAGAGAACCATGAAGACAGGAATCAAGACTGATCTTACCTTGCGAAGCTCTGTAGAAATTGCCATCACAGTAATTCTAAAAAGGTTTTTAAAATTACAAGGCAGAACACTTCAAAGTATCAGTGCAGGAAAAAGAGACAGTAAAATAATTTTTTTTGATAATGGAGTAGAGGAAAATACAGAGGAATCTGAAAATATTTTGAGGCTGTTTTCATTGCTGTGATTACAAATGCAAACAGGAATCACATGCAATGAACCACCATTCTCTTAAGATTTAACATGGTATTTGAAAAACTGCAAATGCACGTGGGGAAAAATTGTAAAAAATAGTAATTAAAATAACAATGAAAATGATGCAAAGAGTTAAGTCAGTTTCATAACATGATTTGTACTCTATTTTCCTTTGCTTATTATTACTTTCAAACTACAATCAAGTTATTGTCATACCACTGAATGATGGAAACCTTGCCAACTACTTCAAAACTGACACGTTTTCTGTTGCACTGAGCATTCCCAGAAGACACTTCCCCTCATTTTAATACAAAATCCTGTCAGATCCATGGAGCTGCAAAAAAAAAAGTGTAAAGGATATGTAGCTGTAATAGACCTCCCCCAACTAGTCAAGTTTGGAATAAAAGACGATCAAAAAAGACTCAAAGATCCAGTGCTAGATTAATGCAAATATCTGCTTGTTTGCAAGTGTACTTTTTGATTAAACTGGCATACATCAAGTACAATTAGAAGGGTTATTTATAACTAAGAAATACATAATTATGCATTTTAATGAGGGTGACAATTACAGCCAACAGTTGGTAATTAACATTAATCCTTTTGCACTGCAAATCAGAATTTCCCAATATGATTTTCATTGTCAGCAATGGACACACCAAAACTGTTATTGCAAAGTAGCTATTAGGTATGCTGCTTTGACAGAAATAGGTGTTTCTGTTACACACAGTAAAGAAAGAAGGCAATGATGTGTTAAATTTGATAACCTCAGATGTAAATACAGAATGTCACTTCAAAATTTACTTGATGTCTACAACACAAAATATAATCAAGGCTTATCATTTTCATGGCCGAACCCAATTGCAGGTTTCCCAAGAGCCAGGCTTCACAGGTGAAATCTGATTTCAACAAAAGCTTGAAATCTCCCACTGTTAAATTTGGTTTAGATCCCAGCCCTGGGTTCACATCTGCATTTTCCTCCTGAGACTTCAAGCTTTCAGTGGTTGTAACCAAACAGAGCAGATATGGAGGAGCACTTGCCCAGTCAGTATCAGTTTCCAAAGCAGAACTCTGGCACAACTACTAAAGACAGGAATAATAACTACGGACGGATTTGCAACTGTAGCAAAACCTTATAGCAAATTCTCTCCTTAAGCAGGTTATCAATAAAATTTTGGTTCTCAAACCCACTGAATTTTAAATCCCAATCTTCCTAAATTGCTCTAACATATTGCTATTCATTGAGTAAAAATTTCTCTGTAAGTAAGTTTCATATCTATAATAAATGTTAAACTTATTAAACACTTCTGTTTCTGATATCTGGAATCCTCAAAGAGATTATTTAGATTTGCTATGTGTGTCTTTCCGAAAGAGAAAGTATTTCTGTTTTAGCCTCTTAGCTGCTGCCTTTGCAGCCAGAAGCAATAGAAAACTCTTTTCATACTGGTCTTTAATAGGAAACAAGACCTGGTCCAAATCCTATCTGAGGCACAATACCACAATGCAGCCATAAATGAAGCCTCTAGAAGAGTGCTGAGGTGTTCACCACCTGGGTCAGGCGACTGGAGGGGCATCAGTGTCAGATACAAGTAAATGAGAAGGTAGAAAAGGAGAACTGTAAGCCGTAAGCCAAGAAACCTACAATGCACTTCCTACAAAGAGCTGTAAAATTCACATTTCTTTTGTAAGTATGAGATAGATGGGTTATTTCTACATACAGAGGTGCCCAACTAAAATCAAGATAAGTGATATTAATGTCCTATGGTCAGTATTATTGAACCTCGAAAGCAATAAAGTATGAGTCGATAAATATTACATTTGCAACATAGTTAACATTCTTCTACTGTCTCTGGCACTTATTACACATTGTAACCGCAAGTCTACAATACATTATTCATATTTGGGGTGTCACTGAGTGATGGATTGCTGTAAGAGAGGCTGTCCTTTAAATAAATCAACAAATAAAAATGCAAATGTTAACATTTTCAGCCACAACTTTTTCCATCTTGAATGGGGAATGAAAATTTCACATTATATCGACAGCCAGCAGAGAGAACAATTAACAACCTACACTGTGAATAAGAGAGATTAATTTGCCAGTGTCTGGTTTTATCACTTGCATATGGAACTACATTGGACTTTTTGCACTGCTGGCTTTCTCAGGGAGAAGGCAAAACTTGCGTCTCCTACCACATTCAGAAACGAACTCACCACCCCACTCCAAACACACTTTTAATCTCTTTAAATGTTCCAAAGTTAAATCTGGAATGAAAGTTTTCTCCTCTTTTTGAATCCTGAGTGGTGTCTGATCCTAAGGGCAAAAAAAGCAATTCTATTTCTTTGGCAGTGCCTGCTTACACTCTGCAGTATAAGGAACTTCAACTTAAGTTGATATCCATATTTAAGCATTCCAAATGCAAAGATGTGAAAATCAACTAGCACATAAGTAAGACAAAACCTTGAATCTCATCACTGTCCTATTTCCTAACAATCAGCACAACAGATCTACTCTAGACTATTCCAGTGTGCATTATTAAGTATACAATTCTGCACATTATATTTTACATCAGATATTAATTTGCTTAAAAGTCCCTGAATACACATTCACACGAGATGTGCTGGGCAACTGGGTAAATAGTTTTGTTTTTAACATGTCCCTAAACACAAATTTACACAATACAATCTGTTTATAAGAATTCCAACAGGCCACTGTAGTCTAACAGATAATAACACAGCTCAAATACAGCATTCATACTGCAAGAACTTCTAAATCACTTCTTTTAATGGCTACAATAAACTTCGCTCCAAGACGATGCATTCAGCAAGTATGAAAGCTTTGATTTGAAATTGCAACCAAAAACCACAGACTAAATGCTGAAATCCCAGACTATCACACAGTCCCTTAATTTACCTAACTGTTCTTAAATTCGCTTTGTCCAAAGTGAAAAATGCTACAGGAGAAATATCTGTTTCCATGGTGAGCAGAACAAACTTTACCTGTGTATTTTTAAGTGCTTAATTTCTGCAGTGTTATAGTACTTACTGTGCCAAACTCAACACTACGTGGGGAGAGCCTGACAATTGCAACAGGGCTGTAATCAAATTAAATGGTATTTCAGAATGTACAATTTATAACTTCCTTTTTTTCCCTCCAAAAATAGCTGAATACTTTAATTCAGAGTAGTTTCGTTTCTGTATGCAATACAACATTTGTTTTGCTAAAATCAGTACCTGATTATAGCTAAGGTAAGACCTAGTTTATGTAAAAACTTCTTCATGACTAAATGAAAGCATCAGTATGCCACTACTTCCCCTGTCCAGCTCCCCTCCAGTTCACCAGAAACACAGACTCTCTCTTCTAGGCAAACACCAGTTATGAAAATATGTACCTGATCACCAAAAAGGTAACATTTAACACAATCAGAATAACCATGCTTTAGAAACAAACCTACTCTTCCGAATTTGCCCAGCCCCAGTCTTGCCTGTGCTATTTTTTCCCAAATATATTGGCTTTGGTCTGGATAAATAAAAACATGGAGTAGAAAAGTTTTCCAGACCTGCTGTGAATACAACTTCAAGGGCCTCATGCAGGTGTAGACACTTGGCTTAAGAACACTCGTGGTGTTTGGCCGTGTTATGGAAGGCAGCAACAGGCATGCACAGAAGCCTGACAGGCAAACAAATTCACACTATTAGCCCATCTCCAGATACCACATAAGGAAATGCTGGGGTTTTCTTTTTCTTTCAGAGATACAACTGAAATCACCTTCTGCACACTCATTTTGCAAGTCTGGTCCTTCTACAGGTGTAGCACTAAGGCTCTCAAGGTTTACATCTACCTTCCAGGGACACTTAATTCTTGTTCATGACATGATTCGTTCTGAGACAGAGAAGAAAGTAGGACTGCAGCAATTCTTTCTCAAGCAGGAGGTAGCTGTAACACACTGAAGCCTCCAGTTGAGCCCTGCCAAGGCAGGCTATCACGCCAACACATCTTCTACCTGCCATGCCTGCTTACCCAGCCAGCCCTTCCCAGAAGCTGTGCTAGCACCCTGATGCCTCTCGCTGCCAGGGAGCTTCTGTCGCTTTCCAACACCTTCTCCCTGGCAGGCTTTCCATTGCTGCTGCTGCTGGGTGCCAGGGTTTGTGCTAGTTAAAGCTGGCACAAACACGAGTTGAATCTAGTCCTATAAATTTAAATAGTCAAATGTAATTAGGTTTACACATACTGCTGAATAAATAAATTTGCTCTTAGGCTAGGGTTTTGTGTTGCAAGTTTCACATCTGTGCCAACTGTTGTGGTTAAGCTGTTAACCCCCCCAAATCACAGATCATAATGAACATGCTGACAAACCCTAACTTTAGTGGCACAAAAGCAGCAATAATTCTCAATATTGATTAATTTAGTTAGTTAAACCTGCAGTCTAAGCTTATAACCATTCAGTGATAAATTGAGACTGACCTGCTGCCCAAGCAGGTTTTTTGATGAAGGATAGAATCAGCTTTAGGTCTCCCCAGAAATACTTGTCCATTTACCATTTTCAATTAGAGAAGGCCAGGAGTAAGGGAAAGCACAACATGGCTGTTTAACCTAGTCAATTATACCTACAGCACCAGTGGTGAGAAAAAAAGGGAGGAAGCATGGGAGAAAGTGCCTAGAAATAGAGGATTTTTCATCAACCGGTAAAATACTTTAAGGATGACAGCTAATCAGACTCCTTTTACTGATCACTTTACCTGAAATGATTTCTAACAGCATATTTCAACAAATATTTTACTCCCCTCTGTGGAAAAGAATAGACCATCAGTCCTCTTGAATAAAATCCCTTTTTCTGAGCAGTCATTGTATGATGTGCATAATTACATCTACTCTTCAGTGTTTGAATGGAATCTCAACTTAGCACTATTAGACAGTATCAGGCAGTATCTTTACACACACTTATCTGCTATGACTGGCTTGCAAAGGTAACCATTGCTTCTAAGAGAAATTCTTAGGCAATTTTGTGGTTTCTCTTAGTTTAAACATACAGCTACTTGTGGGAAACAGCCCAATCTAACTCAGTTCTTAAATCCTCCAAGAATTATCATCCCTTCCATCAGAAGAAAAAAAAAAAAGTGTTTCCATAGCAAGTAAGTACAAATTTGTCAATATTGATAGTGATTTCTCACCTATTATATATCTCAAGTTCTCTCAGAAGATAGAAATAAACTGCCAGCTGCTGCCAAGAATACAGGGATGATATCAAGCATACATTTTCCAAGTCCACTGGGCCAAGAGAAGATTTAATCTGACTCTAGCCCTCTCATCCTCCAAGAAACATTTAACTCTTCTCATGAATGGATGCACATTCCTGTTATGCCATTGCACTGTTATCTAACTAGTGGTATAAAATACTTCAAGTTCATATTTCAATCTGCTTGTATTTTGTTGCTTAACTAAAGATTTTATTATGAGAAAATATGGGATATGACAAAGAAAAGCAGGGATTGTATGCTGTTCTTCTAGGCATTTACCACTAGAAATGTAATCCTGCCTAAAGAAGGTAAGTTGTTTCCAGTCTCCTAAGTGTAACAACAATGCTGCTTTCAGTTTTTTCATTGGAACAGAAGTGATAATGCTGCTTTTCCAGTGCATTTAGTGCAGATATATAGTATAATCAGGAATTGCTGACTTAATGTGATTTTGTTGCTTGTCATTAAACATAAAATAACTCTCATACAAAACATGTTAAAAGAAATGCCATTTGATAAAAATGGGAGTGGGGGAGGAGGCAGGCAAATGCAGAGGGATTAAAATCTTCAAGTGGATGCAAAACCTAACAGGGTTAACACTGTCCATTCAAATTATTTACAAAGGTATTTAATGTGTCAGGACTTGCAACATAAAATACTTTCTATTCAAAATCTAAGTAAAATTAAAATGTTAGAGCTTGGCATATTCTTGCTTTTCTTATTCTAACATGCAACTTAAGGCTTACTATAAATGTCAAAAGGATATGGCAGGTTTTAGTTTATATTATTCGGCTTGTGCTAATATGAAACATCATAGAAATTCAGTCACTTCCCTGCATCTGGGAGAATTTGATGGTTGTGTTTGCAGAATCTTAAACCAGAGATTACCCAGCAGCTTACCGTGAAGGGTCATGCTGAATCGGTGATATGGCTGTGGTTGCAAGTGCTTTGCTGCTGCCCATCAACCCAGGAGATACGGCTGCATCATTCCTAGGTCCTGAAGTTGTCCCTGTGGAATGAAGTGAAGACAAGCCAGGCATCAGAAGCTAGCAATTTTGGAATGAGATGTTTCTCAATTCTGCATTATTACAGAACATTGAGACGAAAAACTGAAACAGTTTTTGACTGACAAATATACATAGAGAAATGACAAAGAGCTCCTCAGTCAACAGTACTATGCACAGCATCCATTTCAGGACCATGCAGAATCAAATCTGTAGAATAAGACACACTCTACAGCCTCCATCTTACTGCCCAGAGTTTGACAGACTTGCACTGTTATCATTTCTTAAGTGGCCCACAGGATTCAGCTTGTTTCACAGATGCACTTCTCATGACATGCTGTAAGTCGTTAGTTTTCCAAGTGTAAATATCACTATATATACAGTATTTTTGTTTCAATAAAATAGAACTGAGAGTCCACTCCTTCTTCCCACCTCCAAATAACTCTTGAATTACAAAATAATCTAGGTTTAAAGGTGAAGTTTGGAGGTCATGTAGTTTAATTCTCCATTCAAACAGCATCAACAGGTTTCAGGCACTTGTCACATTACGTGCTGAATGGCTTCACTGATAGAACCTCTCTGGGCAACTCCTCTAGTCCCACTGTTTGACCACCCTCATAGTGAAAAATGTTTCCTGTATAGCTAATCAGAATCTTCTGAGTTGTGACTTTTTGCTGTTGTCTCTTGAGCAGCTGAAGATGACTTCCAAGAAGTCTTACTCCCTCTTCCCTACACCCTGTCCTAAGGTAGCTAAAGCAAGAAGGAAGAGCCAGGCTAAATCATCTCTTCTTAAGGCTGAATGCACTCAGCTTTCTCAGTCTCTCCGAGCAGGTCATACGCTTCAGCCCCATGGCTGTCCTGGCTGCCTCTGCCAGACTTCCTACAGTTTATAGTGTTGTCCGTGCACTGTGGAGTCCCAGACTGGACACAGCACTTATGAATACGGTCTCACAGAGCTGACTGGGGGAAGGCATCATTTCAGCACTCTGATGACCACAGTCGTGTGATTATGGCCCAGGAAGAGGTTCTGTTACTCACTCCATCACACAGGCACATCACTGACTCATTGCTGTTCAGCAGGACACCCCATTCTTTTCTGGCAAAACTGCTTTCAGGATTGTCCTCCTACATGAGATAGTTAACTCAGTTGAAGGAACTAGCATTTCCCTTTGCTGAACCTAAACAGGGTTCTGTCAAACCATTTTCCCAATCTGTTAAGGTCCCTTGAATACTGTGCCTCACTCTCCAGCATACTGACTGCTTCCCCAAGCCTGCAAACTTGCTGAAGGTGCATCCTGTCCCGCTGCCCAGGCTGTTGATGTTAAGCACTGTGAACTGGCTGCCAGCTGGACTGAAGACAACCCTTGAAGGCTGCTTGTACAGCCAACTTTTCACTTGCTCACCTGAGAACTGAGTTTCATTGATCAGACTTAGTAAGACAAATAGCAAACAGGTAAACGAGAGGTAAAGGGCAATAGGAAAATTCAGAGCTATCTGATCTACCACACAAAAGCCTGTGGATTTTTTAATCTAGTCTAATTAGTTGTGTGGAACCAACATCACTTAACTAAAGAGCTAGGATAGGGAAAACTAAATATCAGCAAAAAATTGAAGTCAAACAAGTGCTTAGCTCTTTATGTAACCCTGTAATGACCAAATATTTCTCAGTTCTGTAAACAGCAGCATTATCTATCAGCCATGCTGAAACATGAAGCAACACAAAGTTGTAATTCTGGCTTCAGTGCAAAATTTACACATGCCCAAGGAATTATTTAAAACACTGCACTGATCTAAGATTTATACGAATGTGTACAATTTAGTAAACCCACATGTTTTAAGATGCATTTTAGGGAGGCTAACAAAAAAATAGGTTATCACCCTTCCATAATGAACTGTGCTTCAGTACTGTTCAGTGAAAAAATCTTGCCAAAGAAAGAGTTAATTATCAGTGAAGGAAGTCTTGGAAATACCATGGGGATATATGCTGATTGTGTGTCCCTGGTAACTTGATAGTGTGCCAATCCATGATGAGAAGAGTGGGTATGCATATAAAGACTGGAAGCCTCTTGCTTAGAGCTTTGACGTTACGATCGAATAAGAGATATTTAGAAATCATTTCACGTGACAGTGGAATGAGGCAGCTGGATTTTAAGAAACTAATACTGAAGTAATAAAAACCTTGTTAACATGGGAGAAAATACAATTGCTAATACAAGAAAAGGCTGGCACATCATCAACATACTATATCCACAGAAAGTGGGATGTATTTCTGTGAAAAAAGACAATATATGGACTCAGAAGTGGCCAACACAACCTCAGGGACTGTTCAAAAGACTCAAGTTTGAAAATATTACCAGAGCTAGAAACAGAAAACAAGAAAAGGAACTCAGCAGGAATTTACTGAGGCTGTTAGGCTGCAGAGACACAAAGCAGGGGCATCAAGAAATCCAGAGTAAGTGTATATCTAGAAAAAAAAAATGTTTAAAAACACATGTTGGAAAAGGCATGCAAGTCTTTTGAGGGAAAAGAAACACTCAGGAACAAGCAAATATATAAAGATGATTAAATCAATAATATTCCCAATATTATGTCCAAACTACTACTAATTTTAAAATATGTTATGAGAAAAAAATCAAGGAAGGGAAAATTGGCAAGTAGAGGATAATGAAGACTCTGTTGATGTATAATACCTGCCTATATAAAGCTGATGAAAAGAAACTACCAGGGGAAAAAAAAAACATACAAAGTCTTTAGTCTGAGGGATATATATTTCAGGGCTAAAGGGAATTAGTTAATGAATTTATGAAGTGACTGGTAATTATTTATGAAAAGTCATAGAGAACTGGGGTGATACAAATGACAGCAAATTAATTAGAATGCAGGTGTTAGAAGACAGTATGAGACTGGAGACATTGCAGATGATCTAGAGAAACAAGAAACGTGGAAAACATTTACCCCTGGAAAAAAGAAAAAGCTCTTACATAGTGTGGTAATTTAAATCCTGACACCAATGGAAAGAACCTGGAGCAGCAAAGAATCGCAAAAAAACCCCTAGATATAAGCTTGCAAGGCAAGCTACCCCCGAAGCAATTATAAATGTCTCCTAAATGGTAATGTTAAGAATACTATTTTCAATTTGGCTAACTTGGTACAAGAATGATTTAAAGTAGACTAAAGAATCATTTGAGAAAACTCAAATAGCCATATATTTCTGCTTGAAAAACAGACAACTAACACATTATAAAACCGGGGAAATACAGCAGTCTATATTTTAAAAATGCAAACCCTAAGAAAGAAGAAATACGGTTGAGGGTGGTTCAAGCAGCAATGGAATGAAAGTAAGCAATGGGAAATCTAGGTTGATAATCATAAAAGAAATCTTTATGACTTGAATAAGAGTAATATTCATAAGACTTAACATTTATATAGTACTTCACATCTTCAAAGCACTTCACTAATATTAACTAATTGCTCTATTCAATTGTAGAAAAGAGTCTTCCCTCAAGGGAAGAAGTTCCAGATCCTGAATCCCTAAGAAGCTACATTAGAAAAACTACTGAAAAACAAACACTATCTAGAGAAATCAGCCCCTGGAAAAGTACAGGGCTAAAATGAGCTAAAATAATTTTCCTTCTCTGGCTTTTTCTTTTACATATGGAAAGGAACCTATGTATGCTATACAACATCATGCAGATGTTACGTCCAACAAGAATAAATAAAGGGAAAAATAGTTCTTTCATTTCAGTGCAGAGGTGTTTCAGGAGGGGTTCATAAAGAAGAATACTTTTAAACAGAAATGTAGAGAATTGCCCGATAGTGCACAGTGCAATGGATGTAAGTTTCCCAGCCCTACAGCAAAATTTTGCAGAGGAGAAACGAAGAGAAACACACATTTCTGTACTCCAGTGCTTTTTAACTAGACATGTTGTTAGATTTTAGTACACATTGACATAGCTGGTGGTGACACCAATAAAAACAATTTACTGCTGAAAGGATCTAAGGCTTCAGGTTTGCTTCAACTGCTTAAAGTTTTGCTGGTAAAACTACAGAAGTCTGACTCTAAAACACAAACACAGGAATGAAAACTAAGGAGCAAGCAGAAATAGAAGACAAAAAAGCAACAGTGAGGGAATAAAAATTGATTGCCTAAGTTGATCCACTGAGTTTCTACCCTGAAAAGAGAGCAGAAGTGACCCTTTCCACTCCAGGAAGTGAAGGGACCACATTAACAATGCTCTTCTCCTCATTACTCATCATCATCAGGGAGAAAGAAAAAGTGGATTTCTTAGGAAATCACCCTTTCCAAACCCACAGTTGTCACAGCAAGTGAGCAGTCCTGTAGGCAGGAAAGCCTTCCACTATTCCAGGATGGGGACAGCTTCCAGATTAATAAGTTTAAACCTGATACAAGTGCTTATGTTGCTCTGGAGGGACACTACTGACAAAGCCAGCATTCCTGGGTGGGATAGCAAGGTAACAATGCGCCCGAAGGCCCACATCAGCACTGGCACTGCACTAAGGTGTGCTTGGATAGAGCCACCATCCTGGAGAACATATAATTTAAATAGACCAGACTGATACAGGCATGAGAAAAAATAAACCTCTGTAGCAATAGGTTAGCATCTGATGGCTGAGAAGTTTTCAGCTGAACGTTTTTCTGTACACAGCACTGCTGTGTTCCAGCCAAAAGGCCACCTTCAGGTATGTAGCTGAATGACATCAACTTTCATGCCTCAAGATATCTCCTTGTGGACTTCATTCCCCTTTCTCATACTGCATTGAAACAGAAATCCCAGGTCGCAGCAGATGGGAATATCCAGCAAAATCAAGGACAGAGCCGACTAAGTCCAGGCTATCCAGAATTAAAAACCTTGACATTGTGTCCCAGTGATCCCCTAAGACAGAAAAAACACTTTGCAAGTATGTCTGAGTGCTTGCTAAAGGAGTCCAAATATATAACAGAAGGAAGCGAATTAAAAAGGTACTAAATACAGAAGACTTCAACTTCAGTGATTAGTGCTAGGTAATTTGCCTTGTGATAAACAACCATTCAAATCAGTAATAGACCTGAGGTTGTTCCACAGCTTGAAAGCATTCCTCTGAACTTTATCTGCTATCACAGCAAGTGCCAATGTTTATAAGTCAAATTTCGCCATGCAGCTCCACACCATAAAATCCCAGTAAATGCTTGCAAAAGATGCCCACCATCCTCAGAGATCAGGCTGACCACTACAATCACTAAACCAGCATATGTGCAGCTCAGTTGCTATGTCCAATAGCCAGATGCAGCTTCTCTTCAGTCCTACAAAATGAAATGAATGAATGAAGAAGAAACCAGGTTGGATATTTTCCCCTGAATCTATGGAAAATAGATTTTTGGGGACTATCCCCATTCAAGGAACAAAACCCATCATCCAGCTGTGAAAAATCCCAGTTTCATCACTACAGCATAAAGAAGGAGGGGGGCAGGATGAAGAGGAAAAGAGGAGGAAAAAAAATGATAGCTGAAAAAAAACCATAAAAGAAAACCATCAGTGAAAATTGCCCCTGAAACTTTGCAGAATTGTAACGGCTTTCTCTTGCTTAAATTGATTGGTGTAGCAATGTTATAAAATGACTATTAGGATTCATTGTGCACAACAGAAAGTGTGAAATGTCAGCAGACGATACAGCAAAAGTAATGGGTCCTGAACCCCTGTTAGTCAAAAATGATTTTGTTTCAAATTAGAAATTGATTTTTTTGGACACAAGCCCTTTACAGGCTTCCAACATTTGTAGCTGTGCCTTGGAAGAGATTAAACTCAGCCACTGTTTGGGTCCAGGCTGATGATACCCTTTTGAAAGTTTCTTCACAGGGACTGCTTTTTAATGTTGGTACGGTCTTAACCAATAACACAAGTTATTTGTTCCTTTGAGAACTGCACCACATTTCTTCTCATTTTGCCGTTTTCTTTATTTTTACGCTGACATATACGGCAAACTGGCTGACAAGTTAAAATAAAAAAATTTTTAAAAAGCGCTAGTTCATAATTGAACCAAGGATTATGTTCAAGGCTAAGCAGTGAAACATCCAAGCTGCTTTTGTTCCCAACCTCTTCTCTTCCTAAGAGAGAAAAGATTGCTTCTCTGCTCCTTAAGTGGAGGCACTAAGCTAAGGTCAGGATAGGTTCTAGCAGTACAGACATCCCTGTGTGGCAAAATAGCAGGTTGTGATGGTGAAGTCGTCACTCAAGGAGGAAAAGAATCCAAAGATTACATTTAAAGAGCAAACCCCACTGCATTTATTCTCACTGCCTTTTGGGAAAGTTAAAAAATAAATGAAGGAGCTTTCTGAGATTAAGGGGCTATTTTTTTCTCTTTCAGTAGGAACAGCAGACAAGATCACCATTTGTTATTTAAGATCTTTTTCATTGTTTTAAATGGAGCTACCACTTTCTCTTAGGTTGTTTTAAACATCTGCAAACCTCTTCTTTTAATTGGGCATTTTACTGATATCCTTTTGAACTCACCATGCACACTCATGGCCCTGCAATATAGTATGCTTCCCCTTACCTTTCCTGGACTTGGTGCCTTCCCTCCTGGTCTGCATTAGAGGGGTTTGCCCATCATCCACGTTTGCACCAAAGCCAACCATTTTCTTCCCTGAACTGCTCCCACGACTGCTCCCTGGTTTTCTGGAGTTTTTGCTCACTGGAGGTGTCCTCAGTAAGTAATCTTCATGTTTCGACACCGGGACACTGGGAGGAAAGAAAGATCGTGCTGTTACATGATGCATTCAGCCCATTAACACTGCACCCCGCTCTCTACCCTACTTTTAGTCTCCAAAAGCACAAACATGCTGCTGGTTGAGCTCTCTGTTGAACCCATTTATAATTTCTGAAAGCAGGACGCCTAAGGCTTGAAGAGTTAGCAACCCACTTTATCAGGAGTCTTTGGTTATCAGCAGCCAGCAGCATTCTGACAACTGTATTTGGAGTTTTGTGGCATTGGCTACATTCCTTAAAGCATTAGGTCCTGGATTTCTTGAGTGGTTATGACGGGACCAGTGGGATGAAGACATGCCAAGTACTTTGTCTAGCACAGTGGGCCAAAACTGGAAGAAAGAGTAGTTTAAAAGATGCTCACTTTGCTAGAATAAAGGGGAAACAGAGAAGATAATGTGAAGAGAGATCTGAAATCTTAGTTTGCAAAAGGAAAGCAGACCATAGAATCACAGAATCATTTTGATTGGAAAGGACCTTTGAGATCATCTGAGTACAACTGCCAAGACCACCACTAAACCACATCCCCAAGTGCCACATATACAGGTTTTTTAAAAGCCTCCAGGGATGGTGAGAAGCTGATTCAAGAAGAAAAAGGATGAGACGAGAGGAGACGAAGAGTTGAGATGAATGAACAGAGGTATTTTAAAAGAGGATAGAGAATGTATGAGCAAACTGGTGGGAGAGCATCTGGTGCAGAAGTGCAGCACTTCAAGTAAAGTAAGAAAAGAGAAAGTTAACCAGAATCATTATGGCTCAGGATGAACTTCAACAGAAGATCGTAAACACTGCATGGATAGAGGCAGGAGGCAAATCTTGTGATAGAGAGCAATCACAACCTTAAGCTCTGCAGACATGGGCATCTCAAAATGTTCTGGGCAGACAGGAGGCTATGAAGACCCATGTTTCTCTCAGTAAAGACAACCTACTGCTTTCAAATTCTGCTCTCTGGAAATAACTACTGCTTTAAATGACAATTCCCAACATATGTAAGTCATTAGTCCCTGTCATAAAAAGCCCCTTTATAAAAGAAATTAAAAATATTAAAAAGTATCTTTGTATTATCCACATGAAATAATACAATTTATCCCAAGATTATAGTGATCTACTTGCAATCACGGAAGTGACAAACAGCTTTCCTGAGTTATCAGAAGATTAAACAAATCTTAACAGCTGGACTCTATGATCCTAGAGGTCTTTTCCAACCGAAACCATTCTGTATTTCCATGATAAATCTTTTTGTGCATTTTACTGATATCCTTTTGAACACACCAGGCACACTCATGGTCCTGCAACACAGTAAATTTCCCCCTACTTTTCCTGTTTAAGTACCAATTTTACATTGGCAACCTGAAGACTGTCACTGAGCTTGTATAAGTTAGGATACAGCTTCATGGAGGCTGAATCACAAGAATCTTTTAACTAAAAGCTTGCACAATTTGCTGTAGAGCTGACGGAAAAGCAGGAAATGATAGCTAAATTAAAAGTTTCACATCAATGTGCTGTATAAGACATTGTTTAATAGGGCCCACTGAGCCTGTTGGACAATTAGTATTACTCCTGTATTATTAATGCAGAACAGTATATAACGGCTAATGACCTATAATAACTGACTGAAGTGTTGGATATAACTTCCCCAAATAACCTCAGTTTACTTTAGGGCTTCTAACTGTGTGACCACGAATAATACTGCAAAGTGTTTTTAAAATTTATGGTGGACTAAATTAGTATCTTATTTGAATTATATGAAATTATTAACCTACTAATTCCTGCAACCCCAAGAGCAACAAGAGGTGGTTTTGGATCCTAGCAACTGCTTAAAGAGGCTTAAAGGTGTAATACTTGACCAGATTTCTCTGATAAAACAGGACCTGATATCCCATTTGCCTGTACTTGAATGACTAACAGCATTTTAAAAAACAGTGAGGTTGTCATTATGTGGATGCTTTTTCAGTTGTTTAAAGCACATTTGATTACAGCCTACAGTCTTCATGTGAAGACAGTGACCTTTGGCTTGCAGATAAGGAGGTGATTACTCGACTGGTTTTTCTTCTGAATGCAGTATCTTCTACATGGTGCAGTTACCTCAAGAATACTGAGTTCCATTTTAAATAATGCAGCGGCAGAGGCAATTCAAACAGAAACAGACACCAAGAAGAAGTTACATAAACTAAGGTATAACGAATAACAAAAGTTGTTGTATTTGCATTTATAACTGCAATAAAAAATTACTTAGAGCCTTATTGTTTAGTATTTAATAGAAGACAGCTCATGCTACAGTTTTGCTCAAGTAAGGACAGAGTCTCAGATCTTAAAATGACACTTAATCTGAAAAGTGTGCAGACCAAGGAGGGTAAGGGATAATGCAGAGAGATAAAAAAATTCAGCATTAAGTATCTACCACAATTAAACAAAGAAAACATAAGGAAAAGGAAAATCAGTTTCAGAACATAATTACTCATTCACCTCTGGAATAATTAGTAAAACAAATGATGTGACTATTGCAACCTGGAAATTCAAACTCAACATATGGTCCAAAGGAATCAGCTATTTATATCTGGAGAGATTTAGCAGTAAAAGAGGTTCTTCTCCATTTTCAAATCCAACTACCCATCATGTCACTCAAAGGCACCATGGTTAGTAGGACTTCCTGCAGGGCACCACAATATCCAATGAATTTTCATGGCACTCCTTGAAAGTACACAACAGAGAGGACTTTCTAAATAAAGACCTTATTAACTTAGCTACCCTACATACCAAGGCACGAGATGTAGTGTCACCAGAAAAGATGTGAGTCTCAACACTGCTGCCTCATTATGAATATCCAAGCAGACCACCACCAAAGGAAAACACACCCCAAACACTCCTTCCATCCTGTTTGAGCCTCATATCGCGATATCCCTGCTGAGCGTGAATGGCAAATTTTAAATGTCATTCAGGACCCATTGAATACTGCTAGTATTTGCATTCCTTAAAAAGTAGAAAAACATTAACCTTTTGTTTTATTGAATTAAAATGCCATGGAAATGCTGATGTAGTCTTCAGAGACTGAAATACTTTTACAAAGAAGAATAGCTGTCATTTATTAGACACAAAGAACAATTACTTGATAGGATGCTTTCTGACAAAAAGCAGATTGGTATTCTCATCATAGAAAAGGCATTGTAAAAAAACCCGGCACAGACCTCTGAGACTTGAATAATTTAAAGCTGCATTTGGTGCAATTTGAATTTTTCTTTAGGGAGGCAAAGTTAAATACCTTTAATTTGTTCTAATTATTTCAAATTTGCAAGTTAATTATGGCTGATCATTAAATAACAAAAAGGACTATCGTCTCCATAGAGTTTTACCTCCTACCCTCTGCATTACTTAAGCTAGATTTTAGTATGCATGAATTAACTTTCTAAATAATCACACGGTTTGACTAAATGGCTCAGTAAAATGAGCTCTGATCCTCAGAATAAGCATTAATGGACATTAGAAAGGCTATTGGGACCCATGTTACTTACATTATAAGTATTTTTAATGGGGTCTTATTTACTAATCTTTATGTACTGTTCAAGTTAGGGCACCATATAGATACATTATTCTGCTTTAATAGAGGAAAGTCAGTTCTTTAAGATACTAAAATAAATGTCCACTTAGAGCCAACTAAATTCATTTGTAAGCTAATGCCGGAAAACTCTGATAGAATATAACTTGTTTTAGCTGCTGATTCTGATGAATCAATCCAACATAATGGCAGCCTTGGTCTGCAAATGGAGTTTTGCAGCTCTGTTGAATCGCTAAGCAACCCAAGCAGCTCAGGCTCTTGCCAGAGTCGTGCTTACTATCAGCATGTGATTTACCTCGCCCACGAGGTTTCCTCTCTTCCCTCCTCCACACCCAGAGCTCAGCTGACTGAGCTCCCAGTCTTCGATCCCAGATTTGGATGCTCACCTTTCACTGAACTCTGATCTTTGCGTGCATTTTTCAGTGCGGATCAGGCATCCAGAGAACAAGACTACGGTGCAACTACTCAGAAACCCAAAACGCGAGGCAATTCATGCCTCCAGTATGTATGTTCAACAGATGGCTGCCTTAATGGTACCCTACTGCACTCTGCTGAGGCAAGGGCTTGCGAGTTTAAGCATTATCAAACTAACAGATTGCTGTGGTAGGTTAGCTCCAAAAGCAAACATGTTGGAATGTTATTTTCCTGTTCCGTAATTTCTGTTTTAAAAATAAAATAATTAACAGTTCATGTGTGCAATCTGCTGCAATTATATCAGGCCAAGAATGCATAACACTTAATGATGCAAAACTGGTGATAAGTAGACAACCCAAGCAATACGTTTTTGTAGCTGGAACCTGAATTGCCATTTCAGATGCAGTTTGACAAACAGGCTGAAAATTGCTTCCTCCCCTGCCACTTTGGCTGGGAGTGCTTTCCAGCCAGATCAGTTTCCAGTGTCAGTTCAGTATAAAGCAGCAGCACTACAAGCACTGGGACAAAGGATAAGTTGTCATGATCATCTTTTCAGCAGGGGTCCAAATTTGTATCAGTTCACATCAAGCTTGTTATCAAACAGCACTTTTGAAAACTACCCGTTCCAAAGTGGGGCTGCTTGGGAGGTTGTTTGTCTGCATAGCAAATAAAAACAAATTTGCAGGAAGAAAAGAAGCACTGTAGGCTTTGGATGCATGGATCTGAAAACAAATGGCAGTGGTCTACTGAACAACCACAACTTTTCCAGTCCTCTCAAGTGGAGCTGAGGAGAAACACATCAGAATGCACGAGCCAGGAGAGCCCACAGGAAAGAGAAGGGAGATTGCTCTACTTGCTACTGCTTTGTGCAGGGTGTACAAATCCACAGGGCAGCTGAGCAGAGCTGGAAGGGAGGTAAGAGAGTTGCAGGTGAGGAGGAGAAGCACAGTGTGAACTTCAGGGCAATCTCTCATCCCTGAATAACATCATCCTTCATTTCCTTCCCACAAAACCGATCTGCTCATGTCAGCTGATCAACAACCTTAAAACCACACTCGTAAAAAATCTAAAGCCTATCTAATTTAAACATAGAACACTAGAGGAAAAGGAAAAAGCTTAGCATTTTTTCCTCGCTTTAAGATGCAGGAAAAGTCCTATTCTAATACAGACTTTGCAGACCATATTCAAGCCCAGAGTGAGATTTCATGGGCCAATTACGAAACCTGGCATTTTGAGGCTTACGTTAGATGCATCAGAATGTTAATGGCACTGCTGGGATCCAGTGAATGTCAATATGAAACAGCTGCTTTCTTTTCCAGAAAGCATGTGCATTTAAAGCTTTGAGATCACAGAATCAGAGAATAGTTTTGGTTAGAAGGGACCTTTTAAAGGTCACCTGGTCCAACCCCCTTGCAATGAGCAGGGACATCTTCAACTAGAACAGATTGCTCAGAGCGTATCCAAAGTGACTTTAAATGTTTCCAGGGATGGGGCATCCACCACCTTTCTGGGCAACCAGTACCAGTGTTTCACCACTCTCATAAGTCAAACGTTTCTTCATCACATCTAACTCGAATCTGTCCATTAAGTTGAAAAGTATAACCATTTGTCCTATCGTTGCAGACCCTGTTCAAAAGTCTGTCCCCATCTTTCTTAAAAGACCACTTTAACCACTGAAAAGGTGCAGTCAGGTTTCCCCAGCACCTTCTCTCCTCCAACTGTCTTCAGGACCACATCCATCTCCCTTCTCACACATTTTTTAGGCAAAAGGCAGGAAGACAGGGACAGGTAGGGAAACACTTCAGCAGTCAGTGAGAGTTCTGGAACTGAAATATAAATATTATCAAATCTGCTTGTAATAAAAGGATTTTTCATCACAGAAAATAGGCAGTGATTGCCTACAATCTACATGTTATTATGCAGACAGTATATTGCTGAGCTGTCATGCAGAGATTTCATCTCTTACAGCACTCTTCAGGCTCAATGCCCTTGAATCCAGTAATGCCCATGGCTGTGTCAGGTTTCTCTGTTGTTTTTTGGGTTTTTTCACCCCTGCTGAGCTCTCTCTCTTGAACCTACTGCATTTGGTTCACTTTTCTGTCATCTTGGAGGAGCTATACTGGTACCTACGCTAAAAATTTTTCTGTATCTGAAGGTGTACCAGGGTACAGCAATCCATAGCACAGCTTCGCCAGACCACTCTTTCCGAGATCAGTTCCTTCCCCATTCCTTCAGTGTCTGGTACTCAGATATTCCGCCAGCAAGAACTGAGGCTGCATATGCTCTTAATTAGCAATGACCTATTAGATCATACCAGCCATAGGTGAAACCCTAGCCCTATTGAATCAATCAGAATACTGTCTTTATCTTCAATGAACTCAGGACTTCACTTAATATACATGGTTAGAGGTCCATTTGTACCAAGTATTAAGCTAAATTTAACCTAGAATTATATTCATGCTTCCCTTTGAAGCCCTCTCCATCCTCTGGTTTAAGTTCACTACATTTCAACTCCCTACCCGCACCTTTCCAACTTACCTGAGCTTTCCTAATAAACAGCAAAATTATAGCTATGATTACTTTTCTATCTTCTTTTCTGAATTCAAAGAAAATTCTAGCATAAAGGTTTCCAGACAGTCACAGAGTAGTGGCCACAAGAAACAGACTGGCCAAGCTTTAGCACGGCAAAATGCTGTGATTGTGTGTTTGGCCTTTCTATAGAGCAGAGCAGAGCAGCTGTCGTTCCAGCAAACTCTGCTGTCAGCCTTCACAAAAGGAAGTCTTGTAAATGTCAAGTCACAGGTATAAAAACAATCCTTCCAAACAGTGTCTGTATATCTGAAAAGCCTGCCTGGCTGTCACCAGTCAAAGCACCACGAGGAATGACGCAAAACCCTGTTCAGGACAAAGTTTTTGAACTAAATCTAAACTTCTTCAGTACATCAGGCAGCATCACTCTCTCCCTCAGAAGGAGAATCACACACTTCAGCAAAGTGAATGCCAGTCTTAGTGCCTTATCCAGCATCACTAGCATTTGGCTGAGAGCCAGCCCCAATCACAAGATACCCATCGAAATGCCATATGCAAGCTATCTCCTGAACAAACACACCCCAAATTGCATTGCAATTTGGTTGTGATAAAGGCATAGAAGAACAACATATCATCTCTTCTCAATTTGGTTCACCCAGAACAAAAGGCTTCACAGTAGATGGGCTGCATTTCAAAACAGGCTGTGGCAGAGATGGGTCTGGGTGTGCAGGTAGCCACCTTATGTTTTCCTTTGCTAAGACTATCAGTACACAAGCACTCTCTCCTCTATAGAAGTTTCCAGACAGACTGATAGGTGTTGATAACAGCAGCTTTCAGTAAATGAGTAGCAATTGCAAAAGCCCTTTTTCTGATCATGGATCACATCATGGAGCAATCATTTGCTAAGGGTAAGTGACAATACAGCAGAGGAGGGACATAATCTGAGTTGAACAGTAGATACTCACAGGGTTTTCAGTATGCTCTACTAATAAGATATTCTGAGGAAATTCCTAATTGGCGCAATAGATATTTAAGATCACACTTTTTTTGTTGTGGGGATTCATAGCTATACGTGCACAGAAAATCTGGAGTTTTGGAGGATCAGAACAATTTATAAAGATATAACAACTACAGTTGCTTCTGTTCATTGACAAAGTTATACTTGATTGATGCTAAGTTTCAAAACTCAAGATACCAGTAGGATAAATTTTCATTCCTGGTTTCTAAGTGAGGAAATGAAGGAACAAAGTTTCTTCTCACACCAACAGCAATGAAAATTAATAGCCACTAAACTGGGCAAATACACACACCCTTAAGGATCCTGAGGTGACTTTCTGGGTCACTGACAGCTCCCCTGACATCAGGGAACATGTCGCAGGGAAAGCCTTTCATAAATGCATCAAATTCCATAACAAACACAATTAGAATTTTTATACTGTCCATTCTTCTGAGACTGCAGAATCTGATTTCTCTAACCAGGAACGATTACACCTGAAAACAACACAGCAGCACCCTTGCAGGACCCGTCTTTTTCCATTAAATTTCTGTCCTCTTATTCTAATCACCTTTACTTGTATCACAGGACGACTGAATTAAGCACGTTAAGCCAGGTTACTTAAGTTTTTAGGGTTATAGGTCTGTTAGCATCCAAGTCTTACAGCTCTTGGGAGTAATGTATATGGAAGCTGCAGTGCTTTTCTTGTTCCAAAAAGCCATTTGGCTCCTCTGCCAAATACAAACCTGACATGGGTTTTGATTTTTGTTTTATAATGATAAAAACAATCATGTTAGAATTTTGCCAGGCCTGTAACTACAAATGTTCACGGCATCCTAAATACTCTCACACTACAGCATCTTTTAAAATGGTGTCATGCACTATCCCAGATCAGTGAGAAACACCCTTCCTGATGCATCTTCACACTTCATTGGCCTTTTTTCCATGATTAAATCACATCTGTGGGACATGGTCACTCTATGATTAAAGAGTATATTAATGATTTACCACTACAATAGTACTCATCCATATTATATTGCTTAGTAAAATGAAAACACTGAGATTGTTTATTGATCTACTTTAAAAAAAAATCCTATAGCCTGAAATGAAGTAAATAGAGAAGTTGAGACTTTAGACTTTACTCTGATTAGTAGATTACCATGCCCAACAGATGCAGATTTGACAAGATAGCTGTTGGTAAAGATTTAAAATAACTTTTAGCCACTTCAGTTGCCCTAAATTCACTGAAGTTACATATTTCACAGAGCATGCTTGATGGCTAGTGACTGAAAAATCAAGTATTCATTGCAACAGCAATACAGACTTAGATGCCTAAATAATGGCATACAACTATAAAAACCATGGCCTGGGCCCCACAGAAAAACCAGCACACTGAAGATTTCCTTTCAGTGCATATATTTTACGTGAATTTGACAGCACCACCAAATATTGACTCAACCAGGATGTTTACGGAACAGATTTAAGGCGTTTTTGCACTCATATTTAGAAAACATTCAGATATAACAGAATTGAAACCAGACAGAAACCACTGCCTCACTAAAAGGCACATACCACTGAGATATGTACTGACATTGCTCTGATGTCCAGCATGAAGGGAAAGAACAAAGGGAAGAGATCCTGGCACAAGGCTATTTGTAGTGAAGCTTTGGGTTCTGGGCTGCCAGTTCCCAGCCTCTAGAAACCCTTTTGGTCCAGATATAAGTAATTTTTGGGCATGAAAGTCTACCTTCGCATAAGTTTGTTATAACCTGGTGGAAACATCTGTCCGGAGCAGATGCCATAACTGCTACTCTGACACCGTGACGTGGGTTCAGGGCTTTGCATGATTTGTGCTGCCAAACCATCTCAGCCCTACTGAGACCACAGCAGGTATATAAACTTAAACCATCCCTCAGAGACCTTGTTTTCTTGAAAAGGATGCAAAGATGTAAATGGAGATTAAAGGAACAGAGAGTTAAAAAAAAAGAAGGATTAACTATGCATCGATCAAACAGAAGGGCATGTAGTTATACAAAGAGGTGAAGCCTGGCACTATTGACAGAAGACTGAAGACACTTGCAAATTGTTTTGTTTCAAACTCTTGTGCGTGCTAGAAGCTACATGAAAATGTTTCTACAAAGAAGAGCTGATGACTTGTCACTGCAGTTGAGTTCTAATGCTTTTCTCCCCCAGGTCACCAATGAAATCTTTTGAGCATGGTGTAGATTTTACGTGGATTTATCAGGCAGAGACCATCTCTGTGATTAGTGCGAAGAAACACATTAGTTTGAAACTCAACAAATTAGGATTGAGGGTGGGGAGGGGAAAAAAGTACTCTAAAAAAGCTTAGGACAGAAAAAAAGAAAAAAAGAAAAAAAGAGCCCAAACTGGTAAAATGCAAAACAAGAAAGACATTGTCAGAACAGACAGATGGAGGCAGAAGTCACCATGACATGAGCCATTGGTTCCAAAAGACAGAAAGAATTAGGGAATGTAGTAGGAGCACATGGCTGAAAGTTAATCCCACGCACAACAAAACTCTGAGTGCCACATAACTGAAGGAGTAAAGAAGAGATGGTGGTAGAGCAAATAAAACAAGCAACAGCTTTATGACTTTTAACAGACAACTGGCCCCTGAAGGTGAGTTTAAGATCTGAATAAGCAGCCAAGATACCCACTTGGAAAAGCTACTTTGAAGTAGGTGAATGAATACTGAGTAGTGAAAGGGTGGCTACTTTAGAGCAGTCAAGGTGAGAGAAGAACGACAAGGTGTGTTGTTTTAACTGTTGATACACCAAAAGGATATTTTGGCTGAGAATAAGGAAGCTGCAATAGCTGTCAGCAGCCCAGATGACTGCAGAGAAGGAGAGTGACCCCAAGGTTATGAGTCTGAGTGGCAGGGAGGATGTGGAATTATCAAAATTAGAAGTGAAGAGAGATTCAGANACAGAAGGGCATGTAGTTATACAAAGAGGTGAAGCCTGGCACTATTGACAGAAGACTGAAGACACTTGCAAATTGTTTTGTTTCAAACTCTTGTGCGTGCTAGAAGCTACATGAAAATGTTTCTACAAAGAAGAGCTGATGACTTGTCACTGCAGTTGAGTTCTAATGCTTTTCTCCCCCAGGTCACCAATGAAATCTTTTGAGCATGGTGTAGATTTTACGTGGATTTATCAGGCAGAGACCATCTCTGTGATTAGTGCGAAGAAACACATTAGTTTGAAACTCAACAAATTAGGATTGAGGGTGGGGAGGGGAAAAAAGTACTCTAAAAAAGCTTAGGACAGAAAAAAAGAAAAAAAGAAAAAAAGAGCCCAAACTGGTAAAATGCAAAACAAGAAAGACATTGTCAGAACAGACAGATGGAGGCAGAAGTCACCATGACATGAGCCATTGGTTCCAAAAGACAGAAAGAATTAGGGAATGTAGTAGGAGCACATGGCTGAAAGTTAATCCCACGCACAACAAAACTCTGAGTGCCACATAACTGAAGGAGTAAAGAAGAGATGGTGGTAGAGCAAATAAAACAAGCAACAGCTTTATGACTTTTAACAGACAACTGGCCCCTGAAGGTGAGTTTAAGATCTGAATAAGCAGCCAAGATACCCACTTGGAAAAGCTACTTTGAAGTAGGTGAATGAATACTGAGTAGTGAAAGGGTGGCTACTTTAGAGCAGTCAAGGTGAGAGAAGAACGACAAGGTGTGTTGTTTTAACTGTTGATACACCAAAAGGATATTTTGGCTGAGAATAAGGAAGCTGCAATAGCTGTCAGCAGCCCAGATGACTGCAGAGAAGGAGAGTGACCCCAAGGTTATGAGTCTGAGTGGCAGGGAGGATGTGGAATTATCAAAATTAGAAGTGAAGAGAGATTCAGAAGAAAAAAGTAAGGAGTTCTGTTTTGGCCAGGTTAGGAATGATCTGAAGGCAAAACAACTGGGATTATGTGTCACAGAGGCAGTCAGATATGCAAGACTAGACGGAACAGAGCAGAGGGTTTAAGAGTTATTGGCAGGCAGATGATAGCCAAATCCGTGTAACAGGATGTTGTCATCCAGTGGGTACAGAAATCTCCAGTCAAATCAAGGAGTGACTAAATCCCTTCCCCACCACCTCACAGAGGTTCCTACCTAGTTTCAAATGAAATTATCTAAAATAGTGCTGCAAAAACATGCATAAAAAAACCTGACTTTCCATAAAATCTAAAGATCATACTGTTTCTAAAACTAGGGCAACCACTAAATGAAAGTTAACCTGAACAATAACTTTAGCTAAACTTCAGGTCACATGCATTTAATATAATGAGATGAGGAATATGAAAAGGCCATTCATAATGGAATTCATCGAGTTAGGAATGCCATGCTTAGCTGCCTTATAACATATAATTAATGATCCTATAAAAATCCAGCAGTACGAACTCTCCCGGCTGCCCGCAGAACTGTTCTTTATGCTGGGTAGGGCAAGCAAGCATCTGCTTCCACAAATACTGCCCTTTGAGAAGCTCAAAAGCTTTTTTCCCCCTGTTCCATCAGGGACCACGGTGCCATTTCCATGACACACTGAGCTTTGAACCATTACCCAAATCAAACTATAGCATTTGGCAACCCAGTACACATCTGTCATGATAGACTGGTTATTGGTCAAATGTTAAAGAAAAAGTCATTAACTCTCCTCCATTGCTTCTAATACCCCACCTTCCTCCAGATTATTTATAATCCCCACTAAACCCACCCTCTGTTTATAGTCTTCTAACACAACAGTCAACTACATGCCGTCTGGAGATCTGTCTTGCCTTATACCACTTCCAACCATTTGGTACAACAAAAGATGTTCTCTCTCCATCAAAAGGCCTGATCCCTCCTGAAGCATTGATGCTTGCATTCAAGGTTAAAGGATTAAGGCCTGAAGCACTGAGTACCAGAGGAAATGAAGCCAAATATCAAAAGAAACACAAAAATCAATCCTCTTCACCGCAGGAGCAGTGAGAAGAACAAATCAGCTGGGCTGAATCTAAAATTTTCTCTGCATGGCTCTCAAAAATTAGCACTTTTAAAAATATAATGGGTAGTTTTGCGAAGCCTCGGCACCCGTGCAAAGCCACGGAGTTAGACTCCATACATCAGTATGGTCTGGGAAGTTTTATGTCAGAATAATTCAGTGGCAAATACACAAAGTCCACTTCAGAGAGAGCAAGAGCTGAGAAGTGAGTTGAGAGCATGTGTGCTGTTATCTTTATATGTAGTCTGCAAATCTGCAAGCAGCAGAACCTAATATTTACTAAAGTTTGCCTTCTGCTTCAATTCTCTGTGCGCTGAAGTACAGCCAAGGTCACAGGAGGGGTGGGGGAGTGGGTTTTAGCTTAGTGCAGCTGTGATCATGGGCAGAACAGCAGGGTACAGAGGATTTCTTGCTTAACTTTGCAATATCAATAGCTTTTGTTCTTAGTCCTGACCCATCAGTTCTGATATAAGCTTTTAAATGGCATGAAAGTTGTGCGGGCGGGTTTAAAATTTCCTGATTTAAAACTATCTTCCAGAACATTTTGTTTTATAAGGTTTTTCTTAACTTTTCCAACTGATAAATTTCTGGGACATATGAATGTCTAGGTTAAACAAAATATTCTCTTCATCCAAGATCACACATAAAAATAAAACGTAACAAAATGGTACATCTGAAAAAGTATGCCACTCCAATTTATAAAAATAGAACTCAGGTTTTCAAAATTCAATTCAGGCGGTAAACTAACAGTGCCTACATTCTCCCATAAAGGAGGCATCTGCAAATGACTAGCAAAAATGTCTCTCACTGTCTGCAAGTGTTGGCAAGGAACAAATTCCTTCAGGAGATGCATGCATTTCAAATATTTCGACCCAAAGAAAATTCTCCAAGCATTTTCAGTTTTGATGTGGGATATTACCAAACCAAACCCATGCAGAACACTGACAGGAAATGCAAGCTTCGTGAAAATACAAAAGCACTTGTGTTTTAACAAGCCTGTTTTCACCAACTGCCCTCCTAAGTTTAGCAGCGTTTCTAACACCTGCGTGTCTGTGCTTTTTGAAGACCTCACCTACAGGGCTGGGTGTATCTGCCTATGGAAACCACTTACAGCATTTCCTGCTTACATCTTATACCTCCAGTCTCTCATTAGGCTTCCTGCTCAAGGTTACTGTGGACTGCAATGGGAATGATGTAATAACTGCTGTGTGCAGCAGACATGATCGTGAGAACAGAATCAGCATAATTCAGGTAAATGCGAGATAGGCAGCTTGAAATCACTGTTGCAGTTGAAAGTAAACCTGAAAATTAGATTAGTGAAGGAACCAGGTCAGCAGAAATGAACTCCTCTCTCTCCAGTCCGATAAGGATCACTGCCTACCCTAACAAAAAAACCCCAACATTAAATGCATGCATAGGTATATGTAAAAAATTGCCATACACTCCCATTTGTACTTTCAGTAACCACATCAGAACAAAAACCTTCACCCTGTGCAAGAAAACCTACTACTTTCAGAGTCTGCACGTGGCACTAATGAAGCAAAACTGTGTGTCTAACTCTGACTGTACTCTCCCATACGTCACAGCAGACTCCAGCAGCCATCTGTTGGAAGGATGCTGTGCTATATATAGCCAGACACCACCACGAGAAAAAGAAAAACTCGTATCTGCACCTAATTCAGCGTGTGCACTATTGGCAGATCTGCAAGCGCTTTTTTTTTTACAGGCCAAACAAGCATTTGCTCCACAAATATCCTATCTAAAAATGATACAAACTTCAATGTAAAATTATCTGGAACAAGAAAGTAACTTGGTTGTTAAAAAGAGCACTAACAGGTGGGTAAGCAGCTTCCAGATACACAGATTTTATGGGCCATTTGCAAGCACAGTTGATTTCATCCCAATTTAATGTGCCAGTCTGCCAAAACAGCAAATAGAAAAAAACAAAATTCCAACAGTATTCAGTACATTCCTAAAAGTTGGTCAAGTCCTTTATAGACACAGCTCAAGAGAGCAAGGACAACTCAGAGATGACCTGAAGCCTGGGAGTCTTGGACAATGAGCCAGTTGCAGCTCTGGTGACAGTTTCTCCTTAAGAGGCTCAGGTCCTGGACACATCTCAAGACCCAGGAGGTGACACGCTGGAATGAAGAACTGAGAAGAAAACTCCTCATAGGAAACAAAATGGGTGCTACCACTGTTTTTCAATTCTCTTCTCCTTAAAAACAGGAGTAATGGGGCCAGCAAAAGTCAGGTCAGCAGTGGCAGAGCCGTACAACTGCATATGACTTTTATTTTGTATTTAAATTATTTGGAGGGGGAAATTGTGTGAACAAACCTGGATATGCCTGGGACAGCAGGGGGAGCTGCGAGTCTGCATTCCTCTGCAGGTCTGTTTAATTGCACTGAATATTTGAACAAAAGCACGTAAGTGTGCTTGCACATCGCCACAGAAAGATGACTGCATGACTAACAAGCCTCAGAAAGGAGAGTTCATAACAAAGCATTAAACAAGGAGCAACAGATAATTGTCACCCTCTCTCACTAGATAATAAAAATAGTTACACCATAAACATAAAAATCTTTTAAAAGACCCCTGACAGCACTTCCTCCTGGAACTATCACCATAGCAATGAACATCCAAGTACAGGGGAAGTACTGCTGAATCCTGTGTTTGATATTTTCAAGTAACTAAAAATACAAACTGGCAAAAATACACACGGGTGATGTAGAATGAGGCACACAAACATAAAGAGCCTTCAGTGAAATTAAAGGTGGCAAATTCCACCTACAAATCTTTAATACACCAGGAAAGAATCCTTTCACCATATAGCACGCACTGAAAGGGTGCCTGCAGGTAACTGTAAACACATCTCATAGCTGCTGTATCCAACAATTTCTATTTAGAACGCTTTGCACAGGTTTGTGTAGAGGCTCAGTGGCAGAATCGTGTGAAATCTGAGGCAAAGATGCCCATTAGAGAGAAGGCAGTAAAAAGCCACACTGGCAGAGCCTTATAGGAAACCTAAGACTCAGAAAAACAGGGAATCTTGAATGTTAAGATTTAGGCACACAGCAGCGCTCTGGGGAGGGGTGCTTGCAAAGTAGAAAACTGCGTCTCCTCTAGCTGGTGCCATTAAATACAGCTTATTTCCATGCCATCCAGATCCAAAGTTAAGATGAAATGAAGGAGGGAAGAGTTTTAAAATTCCTTTCCCAGATGCAGATGTCAGGAGCACACACAAAAGCAGGTGCTGGGTGTATTGATCCTACTGAATACGCATGGAGTGGGTACTTGAGTATGTACCAAGCATCTGCGTCTGGGAGATGGAAAGCACTTTGTAAAAGGCTGTTTTATGCTAAACAAATGCATCAGGTTATGTTTTTATTTTGAATATTTTAAAGCATCTTGCACACTGGGGCAGACTTGAAAAGAAATTATACAGACAACTTGCCATTAATTGCACAAGCTACCATCTCCATAGCTGCAAATTGGCTGTGAGCTCACTTAGGAGCACTCCAAGCTACTCAATAAAACCTGCTCTGACTGCTGCACCTTAGAGAAATGGAGATCCTGCATTTGAAGATGGTTCAGGTCCCACATGCTGGCCCAGCTGCAAGTAGGCAAAGGGACAGGCACATTTCTTCTCAACGTGAGGGAAGGGACAAATCCAACACTGCAAATTCATACCAGACAGGTATTCCAATGGGCTGAGATGGACAATGCTTGCTGACAATGACAACAAAAAGACCTTAACAGCACAAGTAGAAGAGAAAACAAAACAGGCAGCCCTTTGAAAATCTGGCTATGATTTGTAGCAGCCCCTGAGATCAAAGTTTTCATTTTCACTAACAGACTATGAGGAAAATCTGTATTAGAAATCAAACTCTATACTGTATTTGCTTGTGGAATCTTTTTTGCTTTCTTCAATGAGGGAAAAAATTAATCCCTACAGGAGATGACAAGATGCCTTTTAAACTACGTACCTCATTTCTGACTACAATTACCTTTCAATAGTCTGGCACAGCTGCATGCTCCTATTTGCTTTTTTTTTTCATTAAGGGTTCCTCTATTATTTGTACCCATCCTGTAGCATTTATGCCTGGCAGTGATGCACATTCCCTTGTCTACAATTCTTCCCACAGATAGTAGAGGATAAATTGCAATTAGATTTTTATAATTGTAGATAATTAACTCAAAATGAGCTGTTAATTATATAAAAAACTATGTTTTTCAGTTCTTGATTATATTGTTTATTTTACTTTTCACTTCAGCAAGTTTCATATTTTAAAGGTATTTCACCATTTCCTCTAAAATTCCAGGATATTTTTAAGCTAAGTTTTGCTTATTTGAAGACTGAAATCAAGTTCTACGCTGTGAGATTTGCTAGAAGAGCTCTCATGAGCTGGAAGTCAGTGAGGGCTGA
>VYXC01004491.1:128479-178401 GCA_013397175.1 Platysteira castanea | reverse complement strand
GTTGAAAAGACAAGAAAAAAACAAAACACCACCCCTAAAAAAAAAAAAAAAAAAAAAAGCCCCCACACCATGGGGGAAAATAAATAAATAAATAAATAAATAAATAAAATAAAAAGGCAGGGAAAAATACCAGAAGAGACAGTTTAAAAAAGGATGTACGTCTACCAGCTCTTCCTCTTTTCTAAGACCCAGCCACACACTTACACACTCTCCCTCTCTATACTGAAGAAAACATCACTTACATATTCAAATGCATAAAAGAGACAAATGGACTTGTCTTCCACTGCCTCTTTAAGCCCTACATTAGAGTAAATTATTTAGGGACCATTCATCTGGTAACCTTTGCGAAACTGAAGATGGCATATATAGGAAGAAAAACTTCCAAACGTTTTTGCTGCCAAACTTTGTAACCACCTGGCATGGCACCTTGAGACTGCTCAAACACAGAATAACTTTGAAAAATTACAGTAAATTAAACCATGAATGAAGAAGAGGAATGAAGAGAGGGTGGGGAACCTTTTGAAATCTGGGACTCTCATTTTGTTAACAGCACAGGCTTTTCTCATTTTCCCTGTTTGGATACGTAGATAATTGCACATTTTTGGTAAACTGTTGCCAAGAAGCCCTACAGATGTTCTAGGTTACAGTTTTCCTCCAAGAGGCTTAATGCTACTGCATCTTAAACATGTCATGACTCTCCATCTTTTTGTTACGGTGATAATACTTTGATCACTTCAGTTTGTATGAAAATGAAAGAAAAAAGCATCAGAATACAACAAAGATATGCCAGTAACTCACGGCAGCCAAACACCTGGTTAAGCAGTGAAGTATTCCAAGGAAACTAACAACTCCTGCTGTTCTGAAGAAAAAAATGCTTATCCCTTTTCAGTGAAAAGGGATTTCAAAAAAAAAAATAAAATTAGTGTAACAAAATTAAAAAANGTATTTCACCATTTCCTCTAAAATTCCAGGATATTTTTAAGCTAAGTTTTGCTTATTTGAAGACTGAAATCAAGTTCTACGCTGTGAGATTTGCTAGAAGAGCTCTCATGAGCTGGAAGTCAGTGAGGGCTGATTTTCCATTAGCGTTCTGCTCGCATTTGCCGTAACAAGAACTGCTTGACAGGTCAGTCAAAAAGCAAACACCACCACNCTTTGAAAAATTACAGTAAATTAAACCATGAATGAAGAAGAGGAATGAAGAGAGGGTGGGGAACCTTTTGAAATCTGGGACTCTCATTTTGTTAACAGCACAGGCTTTTCTCATTTTCCCTGTTTGGATACGTAGATAATTGCACATTTTTGGTAAACTGTTGCCAAGAAGCCCTACAGATGTTCTAGGTTACAGTTTTCCTCCAAGAGGCTTAATGCTACTGCATCTTAAACATGTCATGACTCTCCATCTTTTTGTTACGGTGATAATACTTTGATCACTTCAGTTTGTATGAAAATGAAAGAAAAAAGCATCAGAATACAACAAAGATATGCCAGTAACTCACGGCAGCCAAACACCTGGTTAAGCAGTGAAGTATTCCAAGGAAACTAACAACTCCTGCTGTTCTGAAGAAAAAAATGCTTATCCCTTTTCAGTGAAAAGGGATTTCAAAAAAAAAAATAAAATTAGTGTAACAAAATTAAAAAATAAGAAAAAAGAAAGTATTGGACCCTTCGTTTACAAATTAATTATCAATTCTTCCAGTATTCTCAGAACAGAAAAGTTTATTATTTTGAGTTATATTCTCTTGTGGCTAAAGAAGGAGTCTTTCAAAGCCCAGCTGCTCATCTTGTCCATCCTTCTTTGGTCAAAAGAACACCTATAGTTGCAGCACAGAGCAAGAAGTTGTTACTTTCTGAGAAAAGGAGAAAACCCAGCCAAATCCACAGTTTTTATTTGTTGCTTTTCTAATAAGCCTGAATCTTCTTCCAGTGTTAACTTGAATGCGACAGGGTAGGGCAGAAGGAAAGTACAATAGTGCACTGATTGAAGTTTTAAATAGCAAGCAGGATGGAGATAAAAAGATAAATATTGGCTTAACTCTGCTTCCAGTTATTTCAGTGGTGGTTTGCTCTGATCACACTGAAGCAGAGGTGCAATGCAAAGGTATTTAAAAAACAAGTAACTGTCAACCAACCATGGAATATCAATCTGAGAGTTAAAGGATAATGTATTATTTACATCAGGTCCAAATAAAGACTAAAGAGATATTCTCATCTTAATTTAAAAACTAACAAGCAGCACCTAGAACAAAGAACTAAAACTAAGATTTTGTGAAAACTCCATTTTGCACCGGGTTAAGAGGTGGCACACAAAACCTGAAGCCTCTTCAGGATGTCAGCCCCTAAACTTTGAGTAATAACAGGTCAGTGTAACTATTGAGTTGACTCATAAAACACAGCAGTCAATGAATTTTACCCTCCTGCAGAAAAAAGCTCTTAATCTGAAACAAACACATGAACAAATACACTTGGCAGGCAACAGCACACTGTCAGTAAGATATACTGACCCTGTGAAGCACTTAGAAGTGAAAGGAGAAATTACCTCAGCCCCATGCTGCTGCCGTTCATCATCAGAGCAAGTTCTCCGGGTGCTTCAGCAATGGACACATCTTCTGAGCCAGGTACGTGGCCTCTAATCCTGGAAAAGAGAAGTTAGTTGGTTCTGCAGCCAGTAAAATCATCACACCAGGAACTTGCCACTCAAAGATGACCTACGTGTCTACAAATGGGGCACTTATACACGTTAAATGCAGAAGCTTTCACAATTACCTTCACACTTTCAAATATACTTTTGTGTTGGAAGGCTGGTTTAGGCCCAGGGCCTTTGCTTGTAAGGGTTACTATTGGGAAACAGGAAAGTTTCATTTACAGATTACAGCACTGGAGCTTAAGGGCATCATGTGCAAGATTCATAGAACATAATTTGTTTAAGATGGTTGTGTGTTCTCAAACTACGGGCCCACAAATGATGCTCCATTTTTAACACATCACTCCACCTTCTCCTTTCTCTCCAACAAAGATAGAAAAGTCGAGATAGAGATATTTCTTTTTTATTTGAATAAAATTCCTGTTTCCAAGCTTTGCTGTTACTGGCCTGCTCCAGTGAGGCTTGAACCAGGAGGAGCCACTGAACTACCCCTTGGCCTGCACATACACACCCTATTTTTGATAGCTGAGAAACTATTTCACATAGTTGAAAGTAAAACTGGAAGTACTATGGTCACATGAGGCTAAATAGGGAAATGTGGAAAATTAAAAGCAGTTATCATGCAGCATTGCCAAAAAAAGGGATCAAGTCACACATCAGATAGAAGATTAGAAAAGTTAAAAGCCAGTAATTGCAAATGGTCAAACCTCTTATTTGTCATTCAATGACAATGGACCTTAACCAGCACTCCACCCAGGCAGAAGGACAGACAAAAATAAACACTAGCTGGAAAAGGATTTTTCTTGTATTGTTTTTTATACTGTCATGATGTTCTAACTTGGTTAGAACCTCCTGACAACGAAGCAAAGGGTATTTGAGCTTAGCTAAACAAGTTCTTATTGTTAGTAGTATATAAAATTACCCTGTTACCAAGTGCAAAAGTGAATTATATATCTGGAACTGAAACAGAACTGTGATGCCTAAGAGATTTACCTCTAAATATAAAACACTTAATTCTAAAGATACTGAAATATTTTTAAGAGAAAGCACATTCTATTCTAGTTGTTTTCTTAGAGAAATATGGCAAATCTGACTTCACATGCACCTCTGAAAAGAGATCGCAAATATACCAAGTCCTCAGATTGATTATATATGATTTTTTTTCACAGAATTCTTTTTAAGTAACTAAAGCTTTGTAAACCATATAGGGTTTTTTTTCAAAAAAAAATTAGCTAAAATAGATATAATGATACTAACAACCACATCGTTACAGATATTTAAGGTGCATTTTTTTCTGGACTTATGCCTCCAAATCTGAAAAATTTCCATTAGAAAAAAAATCCACCAAAAACTCAGTTTGTGTGTCCTTCATATCTACTTGTTTTTCATTAGAGGGAGGCATGCATAGAATTAAGGTATTTGATGATTAAGACTCCATCTGTTCCTACTTAATTCTCACCTGAAGTCATAATACTTTGTTAGCGACCTCAGTCATTTTCAACACACACCATTGTGATTCCCACTAAGACAGGCACTTTTAAAGCCATATAAACACATTCTTTTCAATGCAAACAACAATCCAAGCAGACAAACAAAAGACCACCTAGATTACAGGACTCTTTTCTACAGTTTGAAAAGTAACTGGGGGGCTGAAATTAAGAAGAGAAAGTGATGTATTCCTCCATGGTGGTTATAGTACATGGATGTAGGAAGTGGCTCATCTAATGCACACTCTCATGGGATGCGGTCAGCAGCTGCCATATTAAAACAGTATAGAGATATCCATCCCTGTGAAACACTCCTGCTGCCTCTTCTAAAAAACTGCAGATTTTTCCCTATTGTTTTACCTTTCTAATGCTGAAATGCTAGTACTCAGCTGAGTTACAGTGGCTAATTTAACTTGCTCCCATTCACTGTTCCTTTCACTTTAGTAACATCATACCAAAAAACCAGTTGTTCCTTCTTTCTCAAAGACTCCATTTACATTGTCAGAAAAGTGTTACCGTCTGCAATAAACTCACAGGCCTTTCAAGCCACATCTCACATTTCTATGGCTGCTCCATTCTTTCCAAGTTTTAAGCATATATTGTGCCTCAGTCTTGGCATTCTCCCTTTTCACTAACACCCCTAAAAAAAAAAGTCCTTCCTACATGGTGCTCCTTTCCTCTTCCATAAATGTATGGGGGGAAAACATATAGTCCATATGTACAAAAAATATACACACACACACACATGTGCATGTATATATATGTAATGATCTCCATCTTTTCTGTAAAATACACTCCTTCCAGTCCTGACCTAGGAGGGTGCAACACTTCAAAACTGACCTTTCCAAGGAAAGAAGAGAGAATGCCACATCTATGTCACCCACGCTCACACTGCCCTCTTGACAAATGCCTGCATTCCTTTCAAGTGCCTGCACTAAGATCAACCTCTCATTTTCTTCTAGTGCTTCTCTTTTCCTACCTAGTCTTTTAGCAATGCTTTTCTTCTGCCTTTCTTTCTACCACATACTGTTTTCCTCTGCTGCTTTCCACAGCTGTCATGCTGCTTCCCAACAGTATACACTAACATACTAAAAAGTCTCCTCTCCTCTGAATCACTGTTAGAAATTGTGTCACAAGTCCTGCCTGTCTTGTTTTATTCCATCTATTGTTGCTTTGTTCTATTCTTCCACTTAAATCAACTACTGCCTATGTGCTCATTAATTTTTTTTTTTTAATTTTAAGTCTCAAAATCACCTGTTATAATCCATACGGGACTGGTGTAGTTGCTGTTGTTTTAGGAGCAGTTTTGCTTCTTGCTTAGTCAGTAAATGTTGGAGTCGTTCCTTTTCAATTTCCAGCTCCATTTTTTGCAGAAGCAGCTTTTGCCTTCTTTCTTCATACAACCTTTTAGCCAGCTCTGTTTCCTTAGGCCCTGAGTCCATGCTGTGATTCAGCCCAGAACCTCGACCGTGCCTGGAACCATCACAGGTTTTGTGAACTGTCCCAGAGTGTTTTCTAAGTACCTGGCTGACACAGCAGCTCTCTTCCATGCTCCCTGAGCTCCCCACATGCCTCCAGGCACAGCCATGACTCACTTGCTGAGGGCACGTGCTCTGAAATTCATTTGCTCTCTGGTCCAACTCCTGAGCATGCTTTACATGGTGAGGGCTCCTCTGCCTAGCTGGGGAAATCACGTTGTTGCACTTTCTGTGCAAATCATTTTCCATTGCATACTCCTTCAGATGCTCCTGATGGTTGTAATGCATTTCAGTCCTGTAATCATGGTTATTCCTGCAAGGCTGAGACAACACAGCATGGGCTGGGCTTCTAGCCTTTGGTGCTCCACTGTTCTTATGAAGTGTCCAAGGTTCCCCAACACCCAAGAAGGAGCTGTCCAGCCCCAAAGACGGCTGTTGGCATAAGCTCTTCTTACTTGATACCTGCAACAGGAGAAACAATTTCTTGTAAAATACTAAAATTCATCTTTGTTCACCGATTTCCCTTGGTAAACGAGCTCTCTTCGAAACAGAGCGGCTGGTCCAAATTGATGGACATACAGCCAAACCCAACAAAATGTTTACCAGAACACAGACACAAATCTGCTACCAAATCTATGTTTCATTCCATCTACACAAGTGTAATAAATGTGAAACTACTGTCTGCAGGATCCTCAGCATAAAATGAGTCACTTCAGAGTATCAAGTAGTTGTGAGCATCTAGGGTTACATAAAATCAACTTGAAGAGTGGCAAAAAACATTAAATGTTAAGGTTTGAAAATGTTTAATTTTGAATACTGAGCCAAAAAATCCATTCAGCAACTATAAATACTCTTTGATTGGCTATTACACAGCAGGAGATTTGATGTAAAACATTTCACCTTGCACTGAATGGGATATTACTTACTGCTGGAAATTTGATGAGAGTTTTTGAAATACCTTTACAGAAACACAGATAAAAACCAACTACTTTCTGTAAAAAATGGTTGTACATCAAAAGCTGTCATTTAAATACAAAACATGTTTAAATACAGCTATAAACGTAAGTGATTTTTCAATTAAGCTGGGCAAGTGATTATAGTCTGATAAAACTCTGAAGAAAGCAAGCAACTGTAATTCACATTTGTCAAGCCAGTACAAGCAAATTCTAGTGGTTTTGTTATAGTCATGGATATTATGTAATAGACATCACAATCCTAGTTACATCCTGGAGTATCTCTACACTGAGGTTCATCTAGGCAGCCAAGCATTTAAGCTTTTATGCACATCACAACAGCAGTGTATCAGGCACACTTTTGCTATCAGCCACATTTCTTTTGCTAGAACTGCGCATTAATTTCAATAAAAAACTGAATTTAAGCTCCTCCAGCCTTTGGGACCTTCCACAAAGATATGGGGCTTTTTAATTACAGAAGCCAGATTTGTTAAAGATAGCAAAACCATTGCAGTGTAAGTGGTTTAGCAGGGAAATTTGGAATCCACTGATGAAAAAAAAAAAGGTATTATTTGCCCTCTGGCAATGCTTACAATAGATATGTATTGTGCACACAGACTGCCAGACAGTCAGCCAGACCCAAAACAACTCAAATTTAGGAATGCAAGCAAGTGTCCAGAAATGATTAGAAGAGAGATAAAATACAAATCTATGCAGTATATGTATAATTTAGATTCTTTTTTTAATAAACCAACAAAATACCAAATATACTCAGCTGCCCTTCAAGACAACCAATTACAAGTTTCTTGTAGACTTCACAGAATCTAAATTAATGTGGATTAGCACCTGAATACTGATATTTTATTATTTCTAGTTTTGTGCATACAAATATATCCTCTCTGCCATGTGATTGAAAGCCAAGGATGTCATGTTTTGCCCCAAAGGGCCCAGTGACTTGGAGGCATTTGCATTAATGTCAGTGCTAAATGTCTGAGGAAAGTCTGGTGCTTGGACTGGGTGAAAAGTGCAGGACACTAAAATATTTTAAAGTCATAGGGGCTGGCAGGGCAACTGAGCAGAAATGCAACATGCTGCCAAAAAGATGGAGTCTTGTTATTTATTATTTGTAGCATGCCATCCTTGTCGGCAATATTTTCTAGAGAAATAAAGCCTACAGAGCCCTTTTAATCTAAATTAAGCAATACAGAAAAGGATGACACAGTCTCTCATTTCCCACATCACCTGCTTCCAGTTATAGAGCATTTATGGCACCTACAGGAAGAGGCTTTCAAGGTGGAAAGTTTCACAGTCCCCATGGACAGCAGAAGGTCTCAGACCTAAAGGTATTCTTAGAGCATCCTATCCAGGCTGGCAGTGTAGGGTGGTCTGCAGAAAGCAAACACCTGTCCTTCTGCAGCCCATAAATAGTAGTTAAAAAGAACACACCAGAAGAAAAGGAAACTCAAAAGATGAAACGTCTGAGAACACCTTTATTTTAGCAGTTTACCATCTGAAGAGAAAAGAGAATGTTAAGAAATCTAAGCACACGAATGAAGATGTTACAAAATAATCATCAGGTTTAAGAATAAAGGTCCACATCGCAAATTAACTTCATGGCTGAGACTCTATTAAGAGTCCCTGAAGGCCCTGAAAGAGAGGTACCAGTTAGCATTTGTTGACCTTGGCCACCATTAAGTCTGCCCTGATGGTCTTAGAAATGGCATTGACATTTAAAGACTTCATAACAAGGCAGAGAAACTTTAATGTTATTTCACAGTTACAATATGTTTGCAGGGGGGAAAATTCTCATTAATGTCATTGAATGTGACTGGGATTTTTTTATTCCTTTAGAAGGAGGAGGTTATGTTAGGCAGAAGACTGAGTTCCAACATGCCTTTGATAACTAGTCAGTACTTTGCAGGGTCTAACCCCAAAGAAAAATTAACTACTGGGAGTCAGAAACTAGTCAACAACTTTTTTAGTAATTGTGGGTTTTCTGCTAAAGCCTTAATTGAAAATACAGCTGTATGGTAGATGTTACAGGGAAAATAGACTGGCATTTATACATATGAGGGGTCGGAAGAGACTGCTACATGACATGACAGATCTGTAGGATACAGGATAGGTGAAGGGGAAAAGTAGAGAAAATAAATATTCCGAAGACACACCTACTACTGTGAGTGTAAAGACACACAAGCATAAGGAATCAGGTAATTTTACAAGATGAGTTTAAGAAAGATATTGCCTACGGGACACATGGAAACCATGACAGACCATGATGGAACAGCTGTGCTTTCTCCTTCATGGAGCTCTTCCAGGCTTGCTGTGCCGTATTTAAAGATACAAGTTCCTTTAACTGAGGCTTAAACAAACTCAGACTGCTCCTTGCAATGTAAGGAGTTAATAAGACTTGATCAGATGTGAAACTCTTGTGAAACAAGGAGATACTAAAAACTGTTTTAATAATCTTTAGAAGGATTTAAAGAGGGAAACACATGGAGGTCTACAAAGCCTTTACTGCAACCCCAGTAATTTTTGCTTAGGGATTCAGTGCAGAGCTTAAACAAACATCGAGTCCTTAAAACTTCCTATGAACAGACAAACAGTGCACCAGTTTTATGCATGCAGCATTATGATCTCTGCAAATTGTTCTTAAATGCAACTTGTGTGCTTTGCAGTTCTAATTCACAGCGCTGGCAGTGGAAGCAGTTACAGACTTACTCCAGCACAAAGGGCTTTGTACTGCAAGGGATGAACTAGTAACTGAAGAGATCTTTACAATCTCAGGACAACCAAGGTCCTGACAGATTTTACTGCACATATAAACAAGTTTAAGAAACAGCCCAAAATTATTAACTTGAGAAGTCCTGCACTTTGAGGGACAAAGACTGGGGTCCCAGTAAAATACAGAGCAGAGCAAAATTGGTAGAGAAGTTAACAGCATTAGGAGTTTAGCTCATAGCAGCTGGGTTTGTAGTTTTTAGCTGAAATACGTTTGAATACAGAAAAAGAGATAATGAAGTAAAATCATTCTCAGTTGTATCTTGAGAACATTTCTCTAATCTGGATTTTCAGCTCAGGGGTTTCTTTTGGTGAGGTAGAAACAGTGGAAGGAATACGCTGATTCAGAACTAGTCTCTTGTGCTGATATAAGTGGGGACTCTGAAGGAGAGGAGAATGAACATAAGTAGCAACCAGGGAAGAAATACAGAGATTTAAATATTTGTAAAGATTTTTTAAGATGAAGCAGAGGCTACCATACACAGAAACACCTTAAAGAGCACCGAGGGCACATACTTAGACTCTTCACCAGTGTAGCTGTTCTTTGGACATGATCAGTAAAATTTACTAGGAAAAATTTGTTCACTGAAAGCTTTGCCAAGCTCTGGCACTGGCACAGGACAGTGGTGGAGTCACCAGCCCTGGAGGTATTTAAGAGACATGCAGATGTGGTTGTTTACAGTGAGCTTTAGTGGTGGGCTTGGCAGTGCTGGGTTAATGGTTGGACTCAGAGGTGGTTTCCAACCTAAACAATTCAGTGATTCCGTCAGTGATCCCGCTGACACCCTCACTAGGGTATACAACCTAAACCTGGAACTCAGTCACCACTCTGCTCTGTTGATATTTGGATCTCATCTGAATAAAGCTTGGCTTTGGGTTTCAGGTCTGTTGACAATATAAGAACTTGCTTTTGTCAGCAAAATGAGGAGGATGTATTATAAATAAGCTCCGATAGGATATTGGGGCAACAGAAACGCTGTTTTTAATAACAATTACATCAAATTATAGGATTATTTGAAGTACATTACTAGTGATTAAGGAGGTATTCTTTCCAAAATTCTGTAAGAATTTATCAGGCAGAATGAAAATGGGTAAAGATTTTAAAGTATATTAGTAGGATCTACTGAAGTGTATAAATTTTTTTCTTTAAATCATATAATCCTTTGTTAAAATCTGTACCATAAATAACCCAATATCAGTTATTACAAAGTGCCATGTAATAGTACAACAACAGTCTCTGTCACTACCTAAGATAAATACAATAGATAACTCCTAAGGTAAGCCAACCATTTTTCAAGCAAGAAACAAAGCACTATTTTCTGTAGAAATTATGTATAGCTATGATTGCCGTATTCCACTGAATAAAACAAGTGGTTTCAAATGAAAGATATCGTGAATGACAGTCACCAACCTGTATTTTTCCTGTAAGAATCTACTGAACTAAACATACTGAGGAGGTGTAGCTAAAAAAAAGTAATATCACATCACAAAAAAGTGAATCTATAGCTGCTAGCTGACAGCAGAGGAACACCTCCTATGTTTGTGCTGCCTTCAGTATTTTTTCTCTTCTTTGTTAAGAGGGTTTGAGCTGGCATGCCAGGTGCACAAAAACCTGCATTCAAAGTAGCATGTGAGCATTGGCAGGCACTCAGATTTAAGTGTGTATTTTGCATTCATAAACATGTCACCCTTCTTCTCCAGCTACCCAAACACTGTAGATAATCTCTAACAAAGGCTCCCATTTCAGATCACCAGACTGGTTTTACACTGCCATTAAGGCAGTTAATAATACAATGCTCCAAGAAAACTAAAGCAAGGTGTCTGCATGCTGAGTCTTGGAAGTCACTGGGAGCAAAATGTCCATTAAGCCCACACGGTACCCACACATGGCAGTGCAATACCTGCCCACTAAATTTAAGCAAACATATTTGCTTTTCGAAACAAAACTGTATCATTCCTGTTTGCACTACAGAAAAATGCCACTACACTAATCTTGACAGCGCCAGGTCCAACTATTAAGATTCAATGCGCTGCCAACATTATTAAAAAAAAAAAAAATCCCAATCTTCTGACTTCAATTTTTTACTTCTGCCCTTTATTTTACTGAAGAATCAGTAGTTCAAGACCTAGATAAATATTTCAAAAACTATACTATTTGTGAGCAGAGCAGGTCACTACCATTTCCCAGTGCATTTGGAGTTCATGTGAAATAAGGGCAGAAGAGTGATGAGCTGCATTTTTAACATGGGCATATACAGAATAGTTGTCTAGCTGATAGAGAATGTGTAATGCAACATCTGCACCGTATGCCTTGCCAAAGCCCATCCCAAATAAATGTAGTGCATTCTCCCTAGTGCAATTAACTCTTGTACTCTGGCAGGTTGTGCTAGAAGATCATCAAGGTAGATTACCTTCCAGCATATGAACTAAATACTTACAGGTGTTATATCATCAGTTATTACTTACAAACTTCTGCATTTAACAAGACATCCAGGCAAATGAATGATCTAATTTATGAATTATTTATAAGAATTTCACAGCATGCTCCTGGCGTCATCCATGGCCTTTTCCAGGTCATATGACACCAATTAGAGCTGAATTTTAAATTATTCAATAACCTGAACTCTCTTGTCATTTAACATATAGATATCAATGCAGTAAACAAGTTAAGTCTAATGGGCCCTGGAGGTTTGCATTCCTCCACCCATCAGCAGCAGAGGCTGTATGCTACCACTGGAATAGAAAATCATAGAATGCAGCAGTCAAAAACATTTGCAAGGTTTTAATAAGTTATTTTGCCTCCCTTAGGGATTTTAGTATAACTTACAAGCCCTGAATCTAAAACATATTAAAGTCCTTAGCTATGTGCTTTTAAAACAAAATTAGGACATAGCAAAAGAGCAAGTCTGACACTAACCCTAATTTAGGCCTTAATTTGAAATGTAGTGGAAATTATGGAGTAAGCAAGATTCACTATGCACAACGCAGTACCTTCAGGCTCTCCTACAGTAGAGCCAAAAATAGCCCCTGCTTATAAAGATAAGGCTACAGAGAGGGAAATGGAAATGTTAATTTAACAGCTATCAGTTGACAGGTGTATCTTATATTCCTCACCATTTGGGTGGTAAAAAGACTTCCACCATTCTCCTGTCCCAACAGCACTGGAGACACCAGTGATCTAGAAACCCATCAGGATATGGGTACTCAGGATTTGGTACATCAGGATTTGGTTTTAAGACATAACACTTCAGAGAGGTTTAAGGTTGCACCACATCATAAAAAAAAAGGAAAGTGAATGTAACAGCCTCCGAAGCACAGATGCAATAAAAGCTATCTTAAAATCATGGTTTTCCATGATGACTGCAAGAAAAACAAGAAGGTATCACAACCAAGACGATGAAATTAACAGCACCATTAGATATTTCATTCTGCCTCAGTGTGAAGCCTGCAGGAAATGCATGGCAAGCATGCCGTGTCCTGGTTCCAAATCTCATGAGCCTGTGAGCATGACCCCCTGTCTACTGCTGATCCACCCTGAGAAGTCCAAGTCATATGGCAGAAAACTTCTGGGACTGGGTGTGCTCTGTACAAGCCTAAACTCTGCCTAGTACCAACAGACTCATGTTTACAGTACCTGTGCCTCAGCTTTCTGAAGACTGCTAAACTAAACCCCAGACATACTCCTCCCCATGGTCACTTGCAGAACCCTGTCTTGGAGGAACAAGCAACCCCACTCATCTGCATAGGCATTTCCTTTGCTCACTGCTTTGCAAGGATTAAAAAGTTTTCTGAGATCTATCCAACAGCAAAAGGAAAAGATAGAAAGGGAGATGCTCAGCTTATCCATTTAAACACTAGCAAGAAGTTCTCTAGCTACTGCTGTCAAGATAAATGCCAAAAAAATGATGTTGACAAAACATCATGCCGAATAAGTAAAAACACACCTATCCAAAATGTCTAGCCAGATTAGCAAGAATAAGGATTTAGATAAAGAACACAACATTGGATTTTCTGCTCCCTGACCTTATCATAGGAGGGTGTTGCAAAAGAGTTCTCCGTGGTTTTTTAAACTTTTTCAGAAAAATAGCAGAGAGGGGGAAAAAAGACAACTGCTTAATCTCTCAGCACACATTTTAAGAACATACAAAAATAGCTATAAGGGATTTTATTTTGGTTGGCAGCCAGATTTAGCTTCATTCCTACACCGGGCAGCATTTGATTATTTCACATTAAGGGTAGTAACATGTTGGATGATAAGAGGGAAGTTCATATTGGTTTTCATTAAAGAGTAATATCCACCATGTATTTGGTTCTTCAAGGTAACTTTTTCAAAGTTATTTTAAAAAGCAAACAGTTTTCCACTAGGAATCGCAAGTTTAGTATATCACAGGCTACACATGTTCCCAGCTATTGCCAGTCTCTTTAGAATTCAATGAACATTTGCTCCAAAGTCATGCTTTCGTAGCTCCAGACACAAGGGCAAATATACTGTGACCCTTCTAAATAGCCCTGATTACTGTGATCAAACAGAAGCCAGATACTTATGTGGATAAGAAGGTGCAGAGTTTGATGTGTGAAGATTACTGCAGAAGTAGACATTGAATCAGCATTTGCCAACATGCACCTCACCATGACAGCCAATATCACCTTTTCCCTATGTTTGCAGTAGGGATAATTCTGGTACCCACTGGGCAGGGATGAATTGTAAGTAACAGCTACTGTTCACTCAGGAAAATTACAGAAAGTTTTACTTCCTTCAGGTGTCTACTGCAGCATCCCTGGGGTATGGATGAAGGCTTTGAAATACTTTTGCTGCACAAAGAAGGAATAGGTGACATCTAGGAATTAAAAGCATGTTCAGAAGTAGGGACTGTGTCTTGGGGAAAAGAAGAAAAAAAAACCCACAAAACAACCAGGAAGTTATTTAAATAATAAAGAAATCCCACACAAGCAAAAGCAGAAAATCTTTTAAGAGTGGAAAGGTGTGCCCAAGCAAGCGCATTCTGTCAGGAGTGTCCTTGCACTAAGAGCTAGACAGCATTTAGATTCTGCTAATGATCCCATCTCTGGGAAATAATTCATAAAAAGTAAACAGTAATTTTCATATGCCTGCCCTTTTGATCTTACATTTGTAGGGAGTATCCTGAGGCTAGCTGTGGGTGCCCTCATGGCTCTGGCTGATTGACCTCTAATCTGCCCCTAAAGTAACGATCATGCCAAGGAATGACAACAAGAGTTGCAGACATTTCAGTGCAATCCCATTAAAGACAGGCTGACTCACTTCATCTTGTCAAAGAAGAAGTTTCACACAAGAAATAAAAGCTTTTTAGAAGGACTCTTTTATTTTGTAACGATGCTGTTCTTCAGAACAAAGACTGGAACAAGACTAATGCACAGGTCCTGACTGGTATAGGGCTTTACATTAACTGGCCAAATGCTGGTTCAAGACACAGCTACGTGGTAAACAGTCTTGGTAGTAGAAAATTAAGAGCATCTTCTAAAAGAATCAAGTCACAACCATGGTACTTGACCTCTCCACATTTCAAAAAAGTACATATACCATTTATAAAACAGCAGTTGTCTGACTGCTCACAGTCTCATCAGCCACACAGGCTGTGAGCTTTGAGATCCCAGCCTGTGTGGTTTTACTCCATGCTAACTCTTAGTAAACACAAGAGGGCTCCTTTTGTCTCTCTCACTGGGTATGAAGCTAAGAGGGGAAACAGTCCAGAGCAGCTGACATCCAGAAACTTGCTGTCATGCTGAAACTTGCTATCATGCCAAGGTAATTAAATTACCAAGGACAGCTTATTGAAATAAGGGAGTGAAGAAACTACAAATTAACCTGCTGGAAACCAAAGGAATGGGAGCACAGACTATTTCCTGTATTAGAGTAACACTGAGAAACCATGCATGTTCCCAACACACTGAAGGGTACAATGCAACAGAGAGATAAATGAATCAATAAAAAGGAAGCATTAGAGTTGCCACCAAAGTGCTTAGAATGCTAAGCCATCTCTGAAAGGTGGCACAACTCTTGTCATGGGCAGATATTACATGCATATCATGCTCCCGCTTCCTGCTTCAGTCTTTCCTTAGCTCATATCCCTGCTCTTGTCAGATTCTCTTGCCTTAGCAAGAAGTCAACATCTTAGATTACAGTTACGTAAGAAGAGCACTCCGCAAATTGAAAGGATGTGAACTTTTTTGACTAAGAACATATGCAGCTGAAAGTTTTGTGCAAAATACAACCAACCCTGAAGAAGTTCCACCTAAGCATGATATCTCATAATCTGTTACCTAATCTGACAGTCTCTGCATTGGACACGAGTCCCTGAGACCTCTGAGCAACACAGGCAAATGATCTCACAGGAGTCTGGAAGGCTCAGCTCGTGGAACATAAAATTCAAGGTTCTCCTGGCATACAGGCTGTGATTTCAGTGAGAGACTAAATGTTTTCTCTTTGGCAGGTTTGCAGTATCTCAAAAAGGTACACAAATTAACTACTGAAAGACTGCATGCAAAGTTGAATCAAGGAATAGGAGCAGGTATGGAGAAAACAGCAATCTCTCATTCCCAGGGTAAGCCAGCTGTTGCCTTTTGAAGCTCACCATGAAGATGCTGACTCCACAACACTCCCACCACACTTGAAATGCTGCAGTGGATGTCCCAGGAGACATTCCATGTATAGCTGAGGTTCTTTAAGAGCTGAGGGCATTCTGCAGTTGGTTTAGTACTGTTGAAGGTAGCAACTGCTGACAGAGGGAAACAACCTCTGATACATAAAGCTACAAAGCTCAACTTCCTCTTGACCTATGGAAATAGATCTTTTACAGTCCTACATAACACCATAAAGTATGGCAACACTGTCACGGCTATTATTTGCATAAAATGGTGCTGGATGTGTTGTAGAGCAGTTTTGACAGTCCAACCTGATGGGTCTCAGCTGCAGAACATTGATATAAAGGCTCTTCAATAGTAGCCATAGGCCATTAGGTTGTCTGAATGGACATCCATCACTACCAGCTTGTGTGAAGAAGAACATTAAGTTAAAAAGGCATGACCAGGAATAAACTGAAAGGTCCTCCACTACTCCAGGTCAGCAGTGATTTTGTGAGACAATTGCCTTCATTCTGGGGCACTGCAGTCTGGACAGACAGACCAAGGAAAACCCACCCACAGGTTTATTAAAGTGAGCTCAGTTTTGTAAAGCTCGCAAAGTCTCAGCAATTGCAAGGGCCAGAGGAAACTACATCCTTGCTCAAAGCTGGGCCTTGGTCATAAGCACACAAAAATATGTGAAAGAATTAAATATGTGATCATAGTCTCACATTAATAGTTAGCAAAACATTATGCCCTGCTTACAAGCTGCAGCACAGGAATGCAGAAGCACAGTTTCCAGCTGTGAACCCCTACACTAGTCTTTTCAAGTTGCAGATGTGGACCTTCCTTTCAATAGAGAACCATTATTTTGTTGTGTTGTGCCAATTTAAGAGCTCTATTGTGATGAACAGGCACTCCATACCTCTTTTGTGCCATTTCCAACCAGTATCCTAACAGACATGCATATAAAAAAGGAAAAATATCTTCCCCACATCATAGCAATTAACATAGCATATATGTAAGATAACCAAAATTTGACCTTAGTTATTCTCAAGTAGGCAACCAATTTTTGATGGGAATTTTTTCTCGCAGGGTAAAGCACAGAAGTTAGTGTTTTTGTATTTTACCTTTGCTTTGGTTTATCCTTCCCTACTTTGTGAGCTCAGTCTGTACAGTAAGTCTGCACAAATGCTGAAAGCAGAAATGGCCCATGATGCAGAAAGCAGAGACCATGATGCCAAAAGGTATAAATTTTTGAAGTTCTGACAAAATTCTAAGGCAAAGTTGAACCCTCTATCTGGGTTCCCAGGCCACTTCTTCGGATGGAGTTAGTTAATAAATGTATCCTGATTACGAGGCTTAAGCCTTTCTTATTCCATCTGAAAGAGCTGCACTTCAGCTCTCCTCCTTAAACGCTGGATTCAACAAAGAATAGTAATGCTTTGAGGCTGAAAATCTCTAAAACCACTCAGTGCCAACTTTAACAGGAGCAGAATTAGGTCAACAGGAAAATTCACTCCCTCCAGGAACAGAGTTTGAACCATCCAGTTGAGCAGAGAAGAAATTCTCACCACATGTTTCCGTATCTGTAAAGTCCCTTGGGATTTGTAAATAGTAAAAAAAGAGAGAGAGAGAGAAAAATTTCCAAATATTGTTGTAGAGCAGAAAGCTCTATCCTACTGGAGAAGTATAAAAAGAGATTGAGCCTCCCTCATAGTTACATATTAAATAAGTACATCTTTTGAAGTGTCACAAACTTGATGGGGGAAAAGACAAAGTCGCAAGTATTCAGAAGAACTGAGTGGGAGTGGAAAAAAAAGGAAGAAAAGAGTAAAGAAGAAACCCAAATCACATTGGTTCAGTCAGGTATTTAAAATGAGTTTTCTTTAATTAGCTGAACTGTAATGCAAATTAAAACTGAAGTTCTTGTTCACAGTATATTCATTGGAGGGGAGGGGATGCAGCTGGCTATTTCCAGAGCAGCTCAAGCTAAAACAGACTCAGTTCTGCAGGACTGAACAGGAGCCAGTTTCCGTCCTTCTCAAAAACACCAAAAAGCAACTTGGCAGCAGAGTGTCTGACTGCAAGCTCCATCTCAGAAATACTTATGAAGCACGACAAACCTATGGCAATTGTGACTGAACTCATTAAAATCACTACAGATTATTTAAAGTCTTCATGCCTGACATTCAAGTCCTTTATTATGTTTTAAATGCCCAGGAAAAGAAGCTGTAAACACAGGGCAGAAATGAAGGTTTTAATACCACAGTGGACCACTAAGTGATGAGTAAAAGGAGTTTGGTCCCACACTGTACTTTTGTCATGAAATGTTAAACTGGATTGATTACAGAATTTCCCCTTGTTTTTGAAATCTTTTGCTTTCTGATGGCAGAACTGTTGATGATACAAATGCCCAAGCCCAGCTTTCAGTCTCGATAATGACCAGAAGCAAAGTAATCAGATCTCTTGGATCAGTGTCTGTCTCATGATACGAGATAAGATTAATAGTTTCATGCTGATTTGCCATTTCCTAGAGTAATGTAAAATTACAAATTTACAGGGGGGTGGGAGGGAATGTGTACCATATGAAACTCTCAGAAAAGGGCAAAACCAAAGCACAGTTATCATAAGATAAAACCACAAAACAATCACAGCCCTTGGGGGACCAGAAGCTCTGTGCAGCCTCTCATGTGTTAGATCATCACAGGGTGCCTGGTTATTTCATGATAAGATTATCTAATGTTAATCTCATCACTAGAATTGTCTGCAATAAAAATGTTACCAACTTCCTAATTTTAATTATTGGGTTCCTGAAGGTAACTAATTCAATTCTGTTTGAAAAAAAAAAACCAAAAAAAACCAAAAAACCAAAAAAACCCCAAAAACACTCCCCACGCTTTCTTTGAAGCTGGGAGTATTTCAAATACCAAAACTGTGGATTTGATAATTTTCCATGTCTTTATTTCTGTGATTATTAACTCCTCTCTTCACTTCTATTTTCACCCAGTCATCCTGACACAGGACAGTAAGTGCTTATAAGATAACACTGTTTCTTCCATTTCATTTCACAAACTACATCAAAAAAAAGCACTAAGTACCTCAAAAGAAGAACAGAATGCACCTCTAAGTAGGCATTCTTGAAATAACACAGAAAGGGAAATTTTTCCTAACCAAAAACTGTCAATGTGATGACCTTAGAATTAGCTAGGAGAAGTGGCAACCCTGGCTGTAACAACTCCAACAGCAGAAGCATACGAGCTAATTCCCCGGAGAAGATTTCTGTGGAGCAATGTCTTCAGAATCTACCACTAATTTACTGAAGAGATAATCTCAGGGGTGTTACATTAACTGTTGTTACAACACATGCACACACACACATCCCCTCTCTTTGCATTGTAATTTTTATACTTGTAAAGCTTTTATGTGAATATCCCCCTCCCACTAGCCCAATGCACAGTGGCAAATGATTTACTGTCACAGGACTTCAAACTGCAGACAAGAACTTTCAAAAGGAAATACTGCGCAAAAACCCTCTGAGGAATTAACTTTTGGGGGCAGTGGGGTTCCTCAGGAACACAAAGGAAGTGCAGTATTAAATAGGAGGGAATAAAAAACAAGCACAAGGACTCAGACAAATTCAAGAACCTCCCATTGTATCAACTTCATCTGGTCCAAAACCACATTTCACCAGGGACCCTGGTTAACTCGTTAATAGTCTACATTTTGGGTCTGATTCTACATTTTTCATCAAACCTTACTATTACCAAATTAAGGTCTTCATGCTACAACAAAACAAGTTTCTCACAAGAGCTGCAACCTGGTAAAACCAAATAACTATGTCCTAATCACACTGCCTTTGGATACTATTCTACTGTTGTAATTTTCTGTAGATGAAACTAGAGAATAAGAATAGTTGAAGCAATTTAAAGAATAGATTTGTCCTTTTACCCACTGGTATGATACAATTTGCTTATACATCAGTTATTTTATATATGCATACATAATCCATTGTCTGCGTTTTCCTTGTGCTTTTAATATAAAATGGTTAGAGAAAAATCTAGATGTGTATTTCTCATGAGTTCACCAGTTCCTGCTGTTTGTTTCTCACCTGAAGTCATAATCCTGTCTTTGACATCATAATCATTTGCACAGCCACCAATTGAGATGTCACAAACAGAGGATTATGGCCAGGTGGGGAATAAGCAGCAGGAGCAGTTGAACTCTTAAGAAACAAAAATCTTGTTTTCATGCAAATGTCCTTCATAATAGAGAACAAAAGAACAAAGGGAGAAAGCTACAATGGAGAGAAAAACACTAGAAGCCAGATTGTTTCTAAATACATGATCTCCCTGAAGTTCCCTCTGAGGAGTCAGCTGCCAATTAACAACTGCACAAATCATTACAAAAATAAAACAAAACTTGACATCTGATGATTGAACTGCCCCCACTGCCCCCACTACACACATACACAGTTTTCTACTTAACATGAAATCAGCAGAAATACAAGGCACTTTGAGAGAACTTGTAACCTTTAAAGGTATTTATATATTCCTAGCAGTAACTAAGCACTCTTCTCCTTGTGCTATAGATGAAGACATCGAGGTCAAAGAATACACAGGACCTCTCTGAATCTCAGTCACAAACAGATTGCTGAAGACATTAGGTATTATAAAATTCAGAGCTGAAGTGGCACAAATTCTGGAGGAGCAGAAAAACCCATGGCTCCAGCTGCAGTCCAACGGGAGGCTGCTGCAGAAGGGCTACTCTGGTTTACCAGTTCCAAGGAGTTAAAAGAATTACAAACAATTTTTATATTTAAAAAAATCATTCATAAATTAATCTGTCTGAAATTGATAGCTAGAATCAATCTGAATGTCAATATAAAGTCACTGGGAAAAAAAATTAAATCAAAACTGCAATCTAAATCCAAAACAGTGACCTTATCAGTAAAGAGAAATCCAGTCAGCTACATTGATACTGCTCACTTTGTAACATTGCTGCAAAAACATCTACCAGGAATAATCCTGCTTTCATTTCTAGTTTCTTCTTTTACACAGGTTTGGGTAAGCAGCGCTAAACTGAAAAATGCTTGAATTGCCAAGTTCTTGGCATTGCTGCTATACCCTTATCAAGAAAATCAGTGTTTCTGCACCAGTCTAATTAAAAAATACAAGAAATTCATTTCTGAAGAAAGGGGGGAAAAAAGCACTGCTTCACATACTTGTGTTCTGCCTCACTATTGCTTGTGATGATACTGAATGTATGCCATTAAATGTGACAGCATAGATAGCCTACAGCTCAAACAATTCCATCATCTGCCTGTATTCTATTCCCACACAGTCTTTTGGACATATCCTGTCCAGATCTTGTCACAGCACAGCAGATGTGGCAGCTCATTTCCTCAGCAGTAGAGCAGGGTAGGAATATCAGCATGAAAACTGTGCCTTCTCTCCTCTTATTTTCCGATCTCTGATTTGTGGTGCTGAAGTATCAGGACTGTTTCAAGTTCATATGAATTGTCCAAGTAGCCTATCAGGAAATAAAAGTGCCATGGCCTGCCTCTAAAGTGCCATTTGATAAAGGAGTTAATTCAGCAGAAAAAACTCTTTGACTTTGCCACTAATCACTTTGTATTTTAGAACTAACTCCCTCTTTCCTCCAAATCTGAACAAAGTACAAGTAGGACTATAAAGAATACTCCAGCTTTTAGGCACTATCAAGCATTAGGGCAGACTGCTAAAAAACACAGAATAGTCTGGGTATCTGTACAAAACAATTGCACTTGAAAAAACACTAAGTAGTATATAAGAAATCTATCCATGACTTCTAGTAAAGGAGCTGCTAAGTAACTCTAAGATCACTTAGGATTTTACACCTGACGGACAAACCTCTAACTATCCTAACTACATTTTAAATAAACTGCTAACTGCTCTCAAGTTGCATTTAACTTTGAAATCTGATGTTTCTTTTCCAGATCTCAAAAGAACTTTGACTGTCCAGAACCCGATTAATTTTCCCAGGCTTATCAGTCTAGTTAAACAAAAAAGAGTAGGCCTACCTAGAAACGTTGTCCCACATTTGCTTTCACACCTATCCTGTATTTTATTTAACAGAAGCTATATTCATTCACAGTATTTCTAATCATCTTTAAACCTGTCACTTTAAGAGTCCAGATGGTAAAAGAATCTTTCTCTCCTGTACAAATTTATGTATTATGTATTAATAAGGCTCAAATTCTATATTCAGAAGGCAGATACAGATATTTATGAATAACTCAAAGAAAATTGCTTTACAGAAAATACATTTAAATTCCTCCCTTCATTTTTCATAAAGGATGACGGGTAGTTTGTTACACTAATAATCACTTGGAACATGCAAAGGGATGTTTAACTGTGTTCCTGTATCTTACTGGTGGCAGTTACCATTCTGACAAAACTTTTTCCATTCACACCAAAAAGACACAGACATAGGAGAACATAGTCAAGTTAAGAGCAGGTGAAAGTCATAGTTTTACCTTACCCGTACTGAAGCTTCTCATCTAATGGGAAAATGGATACTTTTAACGTGCCCTTCTCTAAAAATTTACACACCTGTACTGAAAGCAAAAGTTCCATCATCTTGGAAAGAGTAACACTGTGTTCATATTGAATCTTTACTTCTAGGTGGAGAGAACAGAGCATGGAATCAATTCTACACTAAATATACACCCAAACCCTGTATTTCCATAACACCTTCATAAGGTGAGCAGCACTCATGCTGAGAACTGCCTACTGAGAATTCCAAGACTCAGCCTTTAGATAACATACAGCAGCAATGGATAATGGACACTCTAGGAAGTGGCGGATATAAAAATGCCAGTTAAAATATTTTAACACCAAGGAGGCAACAAGCATTCAGAATGAAAAAAATCTCCTCTTAGAAACAAATCAGACAACTACAGTGTACTTTGTTCAAGGCAAAAAGAACAGAGGATGCAAAACCATGCATTTGAAACCAAGGACTGAAGGCCAGTCCAGCCACACCTCTGCATAGTCTGTAAGTAACAGCATTTCATTCCTAGAGGCCATTGGTGTCTGCTGTTAAAGTGAAGAAGTTTGGTAGGTAACAGTATAACTGATGTGTCTCCCAGCCAAAAATCCTTACTGTCATAAAACTGAGTGCTAAGCAGAGCTTTAAATAAAGTTTGGAAGTGAAATGTTCTTAAACATTAGCCTGTGATTTCTGAAATTAGAGGTCAACTCTATTACCCCTTGATGCTTGACTTCTGAAATTCCTTAAAATATGGCACTTGCTTCCCATTTTCAGGAACGCACCTCATGCAGTCAAGCATATGGAGTCAATAAAGGTGTCTCTTCATCTGCCATCTGAAGCTTTATTTTTTGCTCTTATAAATTGCAACTGGTTTTAGTAATAGCAATCCCTGCACACATTTGAAATGCACTTCCATTTTCCACATTGCAGAGCTATACGGCTTAGTAAATACATGCAATTTAGGTTCAAAACCATAGCTCCAGGCACTACATATCGAGAATTTTATCTTACTGAAAATTAATGCCTTTTTTGCATATGCTTGAGCAATAAATTAAAAAGCTGTGTCTTGTATGTATCAATTGGGATTTTCTTAGCCTTCATTTTTAAAAAGAATCATGCATACAGAGTTGCATTTCAGTTTCTTCTCTGGGCTTTTAGTAAGAGAATCTAACTTTATTTCAATTCATCAAAAGCAACTAACTAGAACTCTAGGAGTCTCATATTTTGTACCGAAATTTGTAGGTGTTCAACTGCATCAGTATCAACGTCTGAATTCAATTCTGCAACTGAAAAAAAACTGGCATCTGCGTGTACAGTACTCATGGCAGTACCCAAGTAGAATAATCGAAGTAATAGTCATAATTTCTTTCAGTACAGAAAACTGCAGTCCCCATATCAGAGTTGAGAGGAAAATAAATGAGGTTATGATAATTGCTGGAAGGGAGGCACCAGGACTAAATAATCCTTTGCTGCTGTTCCCTACTGGAGAGCGCTATTTCATCCTGAAATCTCCATTCTCCCATGTACATGGAGCAGAGACAAAGCCATGCATATTACTGAGTGCATATTGAAGGTGCATGAGAAACAGGGCAAGAGTCTTCTCTTGCCTCACTTCTTCCATGGCTTTCTCTTTCTTACCCCAGGCTGACCAGTGACCAAGGTGTGAATGCTGGAGTAAGCCACAGCTTAGGGGCTCTTCAAATTAAGGCTACAGTAGAAGTGGCCCAAGAGATGGCCAAGGAAGGGCCAACAGCTGTTGGTACTTACTCCTCCTCTCTTCAATATAGAAGGGAGAGCCTGGAGCCAATTTAACCTAGCTGGCTGGAATGCCAGACCACAGACTTGTGGGACAGAAAGCTTAATCATGAAAGCAGCAAGCTGTGTCAAAAAACACTTAAAACAAACATCTCACACAGAACTCATTTGGGAGAAGCCTTTCATTTTTGCTATACATAAACCATAAAGAAGGCAGAATTGGAGATAAACCTTTTCCTTCCTCTGTGTCTTACTTGCTTTACTTGCAATAGGCCTCTGCTCTAAATTCAGATTTAAACTTGGGGACGTCATGCTTCAGAGAGTAAAACTAATGCGGAAAAGATGAAAAAGAACTTCCAACATGCAATCTAATACACTTTTTACCTCCAAAGTAAAGATGGAAGAATCAATTCAATGAAACAATGGTAAGAGGAATCTCTTATCTTATTTCTCCGTGAGTCTTAGGAGTTCACATGCATTATTAGGAATTATACCATGTAATTTCACGAATTCCACTAATTTTAAAATGTATTATTTCATAAAAATCTACAAAAATAATTACATAAATTGGAAGAATTTGAAAAGAAGTAACACCTTCCACTTCACAAGAGCAATGAGTGAGCTAGGCTGCTTGCTTATAAAAGAGAGATCTAGAAAATTATAAACATTCTCATTACAACAGTTTTAACTCACCAATATTTGAAAGGAGCATATACAACTTGTACACAAGTAAAGTTCAAACTAAAGTTCTGGATTTGTTTGCTGGGGTTTTTTAAACCTTCAGTCTACAAAACCCACAGCACTGTATTTTGCTTGTGTGCTTCCAGCAGGGGGATCTCCCTGGAACTGGAACCATGCCAAACCCCTCCACTACCACAAGGCTTTATATTAGCAATGGAAGCCTTTCTGGAGTCACTTTTTGAAGGTAACTTTCAAAGTCTTTCCTACATTACAAATATACTAAATGCGCCAAAACATAATTTTCTCTAAACAAAATTATATTCATCAAATCTTCAACCTATTATCCCACATTCTCTTCTGGCACAGACATATCGATAGAACAGCATCGTCAATCAATCCAATAGATTTTGAGTGTATCCACTATGAATCTACTCTGCGATAAATTGGCTTGACTCATTTAAAAACTTCTATGTTAGGAGAAGAAAAATTATTATTTTGATCTACTCCTCCGCCCCTTAAAGCACCCTGGCCAAGGGCTAACCATTAAAAAGAAAAATAACCAACAGCTGTATTACAGCAATAAAGCCTAAATAAAAATGACTGATCAATCCAGAGGAGAAAATATAAAAGACAGCATTCTATATAAAATACATACAAAGATTTTAACTCAAAAGTTTTCAACTGTGTCAAATGTGTTATAGTAATTAAACAAGCAGACGGTGCAAAAGCTGCAGGTAGTTAGAACACCCACGTTTTCCCCCTTTTAAATCCTCCTGTAGTTTACTAAAGCATTTAAACTTGTATCCTTTCTCAAACACTGTTCTATTAAGATACTTAGCAAGAGCACTACAGGCAATGATGACCCATAAACCTGTATGTGGATCTCTCTGCTAATACCTACAGTACCACAAGAAGAGAGCCAGGATTCTCTCCTTCCTCCTTGCATTAGGCAGGAGTTTGCAATTCCTTTTCCAAAATGATTCCCATTACACTTCCTCCTCAATGCGTGTTGTATTTACTTCTCTTGGATGAATCCCAGCTATGTTGTGCTGCATCTCAGACTCCTATCAGCTCATCTTAAAAGATTGTTTTCCTTCATGAAATGGTTGGGCCTGAAAATACGTAATTCACTACAATTTCATCAAATGGCACTGAGCAATTGCTTAGCTCAAATTATAAAGAAAGAAGGTTCACCAGCAGGCAGTTTCTGCCGCCCATATAAAATACATTTCTGACATTTGAGCAATGCAATGGTTTGGAAAGGTGCTGAGGAGCTGAGTGCTTCCACCTTTCAACAATTTCAAAGAGTCAAGAACACTCAGCATCAGCAGTATTAGTTCAAGCCCATGTCAAATCACTTTATCTGGACATATATTTAAATATGTAAAGTAAGCTACAGCTATAACTGAAAATTGCACAGAACAGAATTAAGAGGGCCAGTTTCCCATGGCAGAGAATCACCTGCAAGGGAGTAGCAAATCACCCTTCAAAGAGCTAATGAAGAAGTCCTTCAGAAGAATCCCAAAGCAGTATTTCCTTATAACTGAAGGCACACAAACCTATTTCAAATACTTCTGCTACTGTAAGATCACCCTAAAAAGTTTCCCCAAAGTAACGTTTAGACTGCATCTATCATTCTGCTCAAATCAATTCTCTTCAATGCATTGCAGTAAGGAAGACTGGCTGAGATACGGCTGGCATCAATGACAGCACCATGAAAACTGAAAAATTACCTCTAAAAGCGTTTCAGAAGAAAATGCTCAGCACTGTATTTCATATCACAGAGCCTCAAACAGAGCATGTTGTTTATAATGCTTTCTTAAAGTACTACCATTAAAAAAAAAATTAAGATATATTAAGATACAGACAGCAATTTGTAACACCAGTGATCCAGTTAAAAGACAAACACCTAAAAAGAAAAACATAATGCACTAACAGGTTAATACCAAATAATAGGCAACAGTTATACAAGTTACTAAAAAGGGGTGTGAAATGATGAAATGGGAAATAAGGGCTACGAAAATGCCTTGTGAGAGCAAACCACAAAAGAAGCCTCCCATGGGAAGCAATGGAGACCAACTTTTATGCTATTTAGGCTGGACAAAAATGTTTAAAAGAAGACCTGGAAGGAGAAAAATCCTACAGTGGGAGTAAGGAGTCAAAGATGAAAATTTTGGTTACATACATAGATGGAGAATGCAAGAATAAGATAAATTACCAAAAGTAAAACTGGAAATTTGAGAGAAGCCCAGATCACTCTAGGTGGGAGGAGGGCAGAGAAGGAAAGGCTAGAGAAGTTCTTTGTCCCTAATATTTCTGATACTTACATCATTTTTCCAATTCAATGAAAGCAAGCAACAATCTCCAAGTAGAATTAACAAGCACACAGAAAGGCAATAAATATGGATTTAAAGTGGAACATCTAATAAGAAAAGAAAGTCTTTCTCTTTCCTGAAAATGGAGGATAATGACAATTTAAATAAAAAAACCCATAGCAAACCATATTCATAATATACAGTTTCTGCAGGCTACAAAAATCATTGCGAGGTGCTGTATACTGCAGAGTTTTATGACATTTTTTGGCTGAGTTGATGATTAGGAGATTACATAAACTGTTTATTACTTGCTGCAGCCTATGGAGCGCAAAAAAATGAACTGGTCATTTAATTTACACTAAATTTGTCCCAGATAGCAGAAAAAAGCAAAGCAACTCACTGAAGACAGAGCAAGCATTAAAATGCGGCAACTGAGAAAACAGCATGATTTTTCAATATCGCGTTGTACAGAGAAGAGAAGTAGTTTGGTAAAAGACAATTAGTATAAAAAAGCTCTTGAACTCTGGACCCATGGATTAATGCCTAGCAACAGAAATGTGTGCATGTGTATTCACTCGCACGCATGCATGAGCATTACAGTTGTGGATGGACCAGGGAAGAGCTCAAGAATGACATGGGGCAAGGGAGGAAAAGAATGGCAATTCAGTCTTCATGTTTCCTCAAAGTCTCAACTAGAACTAATCAAAATGAATTCATCTGAATGTCTGTGATGGCCAAGAATTTAGTCACACACAGTCTGGCTGTCCAAATGAATGGTGAGGAAAGGGCTCACATCAATCATCTTCATCTGAGAAGACTGGCACAACTTCAGTAGGGATTGACAGAGTTCAGTGTCTGCCAGACTGATGAGCCAAGCAACAAGCTGAAAATGTTCTGACTATTCATAACGACATTGCAGTCTAGGGCCTTTGATTAATTAATTCAGGAACCAAAGCATTCAGTTACTGTAAGAAGAACATTCCAGGTAGCTGTTTCTCTCCCCCCTTACTGTATATGAAACCCCACTGCTCTGCACTCAGGCCTGCACTGGTGCCATTACTGGAATGCCTTTGACTGCTCCTATGCTGGGTCTAATACACACTACAGCTCCGCCCCTCCATCAGACAATTTACTTTCCTGCAAAATAAATAAAGCCTTGCAAATGCTCAGTGCCTTGCCTTTGAGAGATTTTGCTAAATGAGCCTTCTTCAAGCCACAAAAGAAACATTTGTCTTAATTGTTACTAATAATGTTATCTTCCAGCTCTCTCCAAAAATCTCTGACCAACAGCAGGGCCCTCGCCAGGCACTGCTAAAAATGTCGCTAGGTAGCATTACACATGCAGGCAATTAACAGCTTAAAAAAAGAATGTTGATCATTTTATTGCATTATTGTTCAGACAGAAGAAAATTCATTTTCATTAAGATAAGACCTTTCTACTCATTCTCAGCCCTAAATCTGGTTAGACAAAGGCAAGGTGTCTGCTATATTAATGTATTCCAATTAAACACAATTGGGTAACACAAATAGGAAGCTTGAACAAGTTGTATTGAAGTTAGGGGGTGCTACTACACTTTCTTGGGCATGCAGTCAGTCACATCAACTGTGTTTAATGGTAACCTTGAAGGATGAAAGACATTATACCGAAGTCAGACAGAAAAAAATCCATGTATTCATCTCTCCTCAACCTAAATCATGTCACCAATATTGTCCATGTATTTGAACAGAGTAACCCATATACACTCAGTGTGTAGTTGTCCTTTCTGCTTTCCAGTGTGCATCACTTTTCTGCTTAGCAATGGTGCTCTCTGTAGCATGATATTTCCCTAAAGTATCCATCTGCACTGAAAAATATTTTAAAGGGAAGCAACAAACTTGACATAAAGAGTAGAAGTGAGATCCCAGAAAAACAGCAGCAAGGAAAAAAAAACAAGGATTAAATTTGGGACAGGTTATTAATTGACCTTATTCCTCACTTTGCATCCAGTGTGCATTTATTTTTTGAAACTCCCATTTGTTCAAAAATAATACTTGCAAGCCTTTTGCTGGAAGAAAGTCAATCATCAACAAGACTGTGGCGTAGGTAAATGAAGAAATTCAGCTATAGTAATATATGTGCTGCTTTATTGAGAAAGTGAAGAGGCATTTCCTTAGTTTTCATGCCCATTTAAGCAATCTCTTTGTTCTAGAGTAAGTCTCATCTGGCAGAAGACCATTAAGCTACAAAGCACAGAGGATTCACAAAGCAGTAGCATGAAGGGCCCTTACAGGCCACATACAACGAATCCCTAGTGGAAATACACCTGGCAACAGAGTATGCAGTAAACTCACCAGATTCACAAACTACACCGTTCTCCAAATTACAAACCATTTGTAAGGGACACACAAAGACTACAAGGCCTATTATAATCCAAAAGCTGTATTTATAGGCTTGGGGCTGTTCACAGCTTTCAATTTAGATTCAGCTTTCAATTTAGATTCAAAACTCCAGTTTTGCTCCTGTAGTGAATAAAATATTCCATATAAAGACTATTTTCTCCTTCTTAGCACTGGGAAATACGACCTTTAGGACATTCTGGCTTAGTTCAAGTGATTTAGCTGCATTTCTCCCTTCTCTCGTTCCATTTCAATAGAAGATTATATAACTCAACTTCATCTGCAAAGCCCGGGGAAGCCTATACATAGAGAACAATGTACTGATATGTTATAAAGCAGTAGCTGGTAAACAACTTTTTACTTTCTCTTAACATTTAAACAAGTCCTCTGCAGTAGTTTCATGTATGAAATAAGATTTTTCATGCCAGGACCTAATTCTGAAAATCAACTGAAAAAATCAACTACAAGGAGAGCAACAGTTATTTCAAAGCTGAAAGACATGTACAAGACACTCAGGGAAACAAAAAGTCTGCTAATTTGAACTGAGTCACTGAGATCCAGAGTCTCAATGAAATGACACCATCAGTGACTGAAGCAAAGCCGTCCCACCCAAAATGTCTATACACAAACCTCTACTCATTTTGTTTCGGTCATACATAAGGTGACACCTTCCACTTCACTGCTAACAGCTGACATGGAGAAGAGACTTAACATCTTTCATCCCTCCTTCTATCCTGTTGTCACTGCTGTGCATTTCAGTCTGCCTGGCCCTTGGCACAGTCACCTCTATGAAAGCCACAGAAGTATTGCAAATTGACTAACAAGATTAGCAAATCCACGCTTGACTTGTTCAATAAGGTGTTGATGCATGCAGATATATTTGCCGAAATTACTTCATCCAGGAGTCATCAAATCTCATTGGAGCCCCTTCTATTTTCGGTCCCTAATCCCTAAACCTTTCTAACCTGCANCAGGAGTGCCTCCCCCAGCCCCTGCACATACAGTCAGTGCCAGCTGTAGGCCAATTAAACCCAGCCGCTCGCAGGTGTTCGCAGAAATGACTAACACAAAAGAAATTCGCACTTCAGAACTGCAATATTTAAAAGCTTTGAGGTGGAACCAAGAAAGATAAAAGCCCGAATTAAGTTTATTGCCACCTTGTGCTTCACTCTAATGCAGGTTTTGAACAGGGCCTCCCAATGGTATTAAAACTTGGATGAACATCTGCATTTAAAATACAGGAAACTGAGCACGTGAAGTGCTTTTAAAATGCCAGTTGCCATAGTAGATGGGGGTTTTAGTATATGTTCATTTATTATTATAGTTGTACAGCAATATGGTAAAATATATTTGCCAAGTGGGCAATACAAGCTCGACTCTAAGTCAACATAATATGCTAGATTGCTTAGATTTTCATAAATATTTTTGGTGCTTATTTTCCCTAAACATAACTCTCATTTCCCAAAATAACAATTTCTTAAATTTTTAATGAGAACAAAACCATGGCAAGATCTTACCATGCTCTCTTACATTCAGATTAAAAACCACAAGAGGGGAGAAAAAGGAAAAGAGAGGCAGCCCCCTCCATGTTTTCTTAAGTGGTCGAGTGACAGGAACTATCCGATAAGTGAATTCTTTCCCTCTCTCTGCAGAAGAGCAGCAGGCAAAGTATCTGTAAAATGAATTTCTCTTTGTGGTCCTATACCAAAAATAAGTATACAAATTAACATCCGAATGTCTTTAATTCCCATGATATGTCTATTAAGCAGTAATTCTCCATAAGGCTGTTTAGCTATCCAAACAGCAGCCTAAAATTATTATCTCTATAAGCTTTCCATAACTTATCACTCAGTTCCTATGAAAAGCCATTAATTTTGGCCTCTCTCTATCTTGGTCTCGCAGGAAATATTCTGCAAAGGGATGTAATAAAAATGTGATTTCTGCCATCATTTCATTAAAATTCCCTGTTAAATTTCTATCTGAACAGTGTACATAAGATAAAAAAACTCAAGGCTCTTATTAATGGTGCTGTTCCTTATGATTCGGACTTTAAAAAATAATGAACACCATTTCTTACTTGTAAGAATATTGTTCATTTTTCATTCCTATTAAAATTTAATCTGGAAGTTGTTTAAAAATGTTTAAGTTTCATTACATTTCAACATCTTAAGAAGAGGAAAGAGCTAGCAAGTTCATGAGCAGGAATGCTGTCACTCATCTGTCTCTTCCACTGATATCTCAACAGTAAATCACTCAACCCATCCATGACTCAAGATACCCATCTGTAACACTTTACTACTTATCTATCTTACGAAAGCGCTGTGAGGTAACGTTTGCTGAAGACCTTCAGCTCCATGGGTAGAGGATGATAGAGAACAGGAGCAAACTGGTTCCTCCACAGTATCTCTGAAGTTTTGGGAGAGGGTTTTTGGAGGTTTTTATTGGGGTTTTTGGTGCGGGTTATTTTGTTTTGATTTGATTTTTGGTGGGTAGTGGGTATTTCTGGAGGATTTAAGCAAGCTGAAATCAATGCAAAAACTTGTAGGCAATACACAATAAAAAAACACATTATAAGTTACCAAGTGTTCAATATGGGAGTATTCTTAGCAAACACATTACTGAGATGCAATCCCAAATTGCCTTTTAGAAACTGGAGAGTCAACTTGTGTAGAATGTTAGTCTGGTTCTCAAAAGTGGAAACCATGCAGCTTGTCCCCACAGCAACACCAGGTTACTTCACATTTTTAAGCGTTTTCTAGAAGGAATGAGAGATCTGACTTTCAATGGTCTTCCCTCTGCTTCCTCACTTGGAAATACTTGGTGGTAAGACACAGTTCCACCCACCAGAGTCGCTGTGCTGCAAGGGCACATCCCTGCACTCACTGCCATTCAACTCAACCAGCTTAAGTCAAGAGAACGAGACATTGTTCTGCAGCAAAGCTGAGTTAAATGAAGTGACAGTAACCCACCAAGAAAACTAAAATTAAACTATCAGAACTAGGGCATGCATCTCTTTACAAACACTGTGCTTAAGCACTTTCTACAATCAGGTCTTTTATTCAAGGGTTTAATTTTAGACATCTAAGTATAAAAATTCTGGCCCATACATTTAATGGAAGCGTGCGATTGCCAAGCTGAGAATGTTAAATCTAATTTTAGTTTTTCTTTGCGCACTTGTTTTTTCACACAATTTCTGCAACTGAATAGGAAAATATCTGTGATATTTTCTGGACTGTATTCACAATACTCAATTTAGTCGTTGCATGTGGTGTACTTATAAAGCCTACTCCAGTGAGTTGGAGCTTCTTATTATTGACAGTGAGACCAAAATTTAATTCTAAGCAATTGAAGTATTTTCTGGGGAACTTTTTCAGTTCTGAAAAGATTTCTATTAAAATTAAGGTTAATACATTGTGATCTGCACACATTCTAAATCAGAAACTAAAAGTTCACTGAAACCCTTCCTTTCAGATCTCTTTGTGCAATTATCACATAGTTATTGTGCTACAGGCAAATTTTTGAATTTTCTTCCTTACACAGATGGGCTCGTAACAGGGATATATTGATTTAAGCTAGTTTCATTACAACTAATGCTCTGCTAAATTTTTAAGACAATGCAATATTGAACAGAATAATATGTTCTATTAATAAGCATGCTATTGAAATACTGAGCAGATTTATTGCATTTGGATGTTCAAATAAACACTAAGATCATTTTATATATATCATCTCCTGCCCAAAAAGATGACTGAAATGGGATTTGATTTGAAAAACAATAATAAAAGCAACAAAAAATTGTTTGAATAATTAACCAATGGATTTTAATCAAAAAGAATATTCTCTAATCAGACATGTATGGGCCTTGTTTAAAGCAGCACTTATTCCTTACTCACGCAGATTAAAAGGACCTCTAAATGCACTGGCTGTAGCAAAAGTTTGAGGAAAGAAGTTTAAAAGGAGATTTAAGGTCTGTTTTGTAAATGAAATAAAGCAAAGACGGCAAAACTTTAGGTTCACACTGCACAGTGCTTGGCTCTTGCACACATACTTAAGCTGGCTCGGGAAGCAGAAGTTAAGTATCCATGTCAGTGCAGTATCTGCTTGAGCCTGCTAATTAAGCTTGCTGAGAAGAACTAATTACTGATGCAGCTCTACTGCTTCTGGGAGCTGAGCTAATACCACTATGTGGTACAACATATCAGTCTGTTCGGGGGGTACCTGACCAAAGCAGGGCACAACCGTGACCTCAAGTAATTCATTTCTGATAACAAACAACAAATAAAGATCCTGTTTCTTCACCGGTGACCCACCATGTGATCTCCCACAGGCCCTCTCCTCCGTGCCTCATCTGCCACATACGGAAAATACTCCTGCAAGACTGCCTGAGCAGGGAAAGACTTACTGAAAGACAGGAAAATAAGCACCTTCTGAGTGCTAGCATAACGGCAGCCAAGGGTTTGCACACACTGGAATCTTCTTCATTAACTCTGCTACAAAGTATCCTCATTTCCTGCATTCTTGATTGCCACAAATATTGTACTAAGTGCTCAGGTTAAAAGAGAATGCTTTAAGCCATTTTCCAGCACAAATTTGAGCTGTCATAAAACATTCGCTTCCTATCTTGCTCTAACAGTTCTCCATGAGAATATTGCTAAAATTACATGGGAATCCAAGCTGAGGCGGAAAAAAAAGTAAGATTGTAATCAGAATAGCAAGCCCTGCTAGGGCTAACAACTGCTGGTTACTACTGCTAGAAGATAACAGTGGGGTGGGCACAGAGCACCACTGTGCTCCCAGCAAGCATAGGGCAGTATGCTCTGTGGACATCCTTGTCTTTCCATCTCTGCTATCCCCACTACACATTTTTCTTTCATTTCTCTGTTCCTTGCACCCCAAACAATAAATTGGACAGGACAGGAACTCTGTTTTATTTACATGTGCAGCATCTGCCTAAATGATTCCAAGATCAATAACTGTGGCCCTGCCATTTTCCAGCACCTCTGCAGTGACACAAATACAGCAGAAAATCTGCATTTTGTTTCTAGTTTATTACAGCAGTTCACAAAACCTGACAGCTCCCTTGGCTGTCAGTGTGTATTTCCAGGCTCAGAACCCTGCTGCCCAGAACATCACCAGACTACCCAGTAAAGAGCCCACACACAGGTGTAAGCATCAAGCTGTGCTTCTGCAAAACTGCAGCATGGGCCAGAAATCTGTATCTTCCTTTAATATTGATGCTGTCCCTAACAGAATGGACCTTGATCTTCTAAACACTAACACAATACAAACAACCACACTAATTTTTTACAACCTGCCATTTCTGCTTGCACACACTGCATGGCCTACAAAAGGTTATGCATATACAATTGTTAGGTTACAGTTACTATCTTGTTAGAAAGAACATTTTAAGAGCATTTGAGGAATGAAAGGACTTTTTTTATTAATATTTCAGTAAAACTACAAGTGTGCAGTACTTGCTTCTGATGTATGAAAAACTAATTTCAATTCAGTAACGCAGCATAACTGCTACACCAAATCCCAACATGCCTCCAAAATCTTAGATATAAAACTGGGCCACAGTCAGACCCTAACCCAATCTTCATTAGTTCAGCAGAGATCTTCCACTGCCTAAACAAGCTCTCTAAGCACAGCTATGTAGAAATCTCTGCCTGTCAGATATTAAATCTTTTTAATCCCAGTACTGATTAAGTGTATTTTAAAATGTTCCCAACAATTATTGTCATTACAGAGGACCTCTCATTGACCCGTGCTGCATACTTTCTCCTGTTCCTCCAATCATTTTATTCCCTACCCACATGCTCTCTACAGCTTACCACAAAAGCATAAAAGTCTTTTTTAAATTAAATGATCTCATCTTTGATGGGCAGCTGAACTTGGCAAACTGAAGACACCTGCTGTGTAGCAAAGGCACATACTTACCCTTACTTCTAGAGTAAATGACAGAGTTTCTTCCAAGTTTGAGAGAAATAATCAGCTCTGGATATCCACAAAGCCCTCTGACCAACACTACATGCACTTGCAGATATTCTCCACAATCCCTATCTTAGAAGATTACCCTCTCAAGAAACAATAACCTGGATGAATTCTTCTTCTGGGAGTATCTACTGAAATAGCATTATCATAGTTCACAAGTATCAACAGAGCATGGCTACGTCATCGCCCTGTTCTTCCACTTGAACACATATCTCCTGGTTTCTACCCTTTGTATTCTGGTCTTACATTCCCATTTCACCCATTTACTGTTAATCTCCAGATAATAACTTCTGTAACAAACAAGTTACAATGCGTGCTTTAGGTAAACATTATGTAAATGTCAGAACTTTTCTGATTATCTTCAATCATTCTTAATCTATATTGTCTTACTAAGTAAAGTATTTGTTAACTGCTATGAGCCCTCTTCTCAATTATGCCCTGAAACAAACTTTAAAAACCAAGTTCATAAAAGAAATGAGGATTAAGCACCTCAAGTCTCACTAACATACAGTCCTTAGCTAGTCCCTCAAGATAGTTCCATGCTTTCTTCGTCAAAGGGTACACCCCTCTCAGCTGATGTGTTTCAAGATAACTTCCCCTAACCTTTTCAAATAACTGACTGGAACAATGATGAAATGAACCTTACCAAGTGCTCACTGGTCACTAGCTCACTACCTAGCCACACCTGTACCTGATGCTAACCTTTTGGTTTCCATTAACAGGCACAGTTCAGGCACAATACTGCACCCTCAGTTTAATTAGTTGTGAAAACTCGTGTCTCAGCTGGTGTTCTTATTTCTGGGCCTTTCTTATTATCAGCTGGGCCTTATTTCTGACCAAAATGAGACATAGTGCTCAAAAACAGCAACCTGAGGAGTCTAACAACCCTGCTGGTATTTAAATGGTTTGCCATTTTGCATTAACACTTCTTACGGCTATTTTATATCTCAAAAATAGAAAAGGGATAACAGACTTGATTCACCACTCTTACCCTCGCCCAACGGTTCTTATTTCAATAGAGGACTTCGGTACGAAGTGAGTAATGCCATTATGAATTATGATGGTGCTTTGTTCTTGTGGTTTTCAAGCACAGAACTTGAAAAGTTTTACAAGTGCTGGTGGGAAGCACTGTTGACCTTACTGTACAAATAGTGAGCTTAGGCACAGAAAGCTGAAGTAATTATCCAAAGGTCACAGAGTGAATCAGTAGCAGATGCAGGACAAGGAGCCACTTACATTCACTCCCAAATTCTGCCCCCCTCCTTACTGCAATGAAGTTATAAGTGTAAATCAATAACTGAGGTCACCAAAAACTTTCTGCATGCAGATTGCAGTGAAGTCACCCTCAGAGAAAGCAATGACAAAAGGGAAGGTGCTTAATGAATTTTTCAATGGTCCTTACATAAGGATACAACAATCCAGGAGGAGGTGAGAAGACTTTCACTCAGGAAGCCCTGTAACAAGGCTGCAGTGACAAATCATTACTCCCAGAACACTGCTCAAGGAAATGTAATGCTGCCGACTTCCAAATGCTGGGTTATAAAACCTTTCACACATACAATATTTAAAACCGTGAATTACACCTGAGAATGTATCCAAACACCTAACAGTATCAAGTCATGCTAATGGTTATCTGTTTATAGGTCGGAAGGGCAGTAAATTATTGCAATGGAAAGTAGTAAAGCCACATTGTATCCAGTTGTGCTGTTTAACAGGTGATAGTGAAAAGTAGGTGATGCATGGAAACTTCAAGTTTTTATAGCTCCTGCCTCTATCTATATTCACTTATATAAAGATGTCACATTTTTTAACATTTAAAAGTCAAATTGTCTGGAGAATAGATTCATATAAAATTTATTTTCAGAAACTGGTATTTAGCCTACTGCTACCAGAGTTGATTGCTCTTATGTATAAGCTTTATTCAAGTTTCTACAGGTTTGAAAATACAAAGACTGACATTTCAGATCCCATACTCAAGTGTGTCATTAACCAGAAACTGAAATGGGAACATTTCCACTTTCTCAGAAATACTCAGTTTGTTAGGGTGATAACTGCATGAACTGTTTTTGAGAAGCTACTAAATGTGACTCTATTTCAACACAGACAGGAAGGGGGAGTCACAACAGCAGAAGAAAAATCCCGAATTGGTTCCTTACCCAGCACAATATGCCCTGAGAATTAAATAGATTCAAAGCTCTGCCAAAATAGATATTTGTAAGTGGCTAATGGCAGAAATGTTTTATTCTGTTTATGTCAAAGACACGTTTGTCAGGCACTGGACAGCCAGACAAATCAGGGTCTAATTAGTTCAGTCAATTCCCTCAGTTTTATCCTTTCAGTCTACACTGAGTTATTAAAGCATCAGAAATAAAATGCTACTGAGACAGCAATAAGGGAAATAAGATGTCAGAACTCTATTAACAATGGCATTTTCAGGAAGCAATGTAAATAGAAAATCAAATTTATGCAAGAAATATATATCAGTAAGTAATACTTAATTTAATCATGCTGCATTTATCTTCAAAGCAGCTTTCATATCCAACTGATTTAAAAAAGAATACTTCAACACATCAACATTGTGACTTCTTTGGAACAGTGACCATCATTCAGATTCAAATTCAGATGCCTACCTAATACAAGAGGATACTGGTCCCCAGTCCAAATAGTACAGATATACAAATAACAGTATGTGAGTAATAATTTATTCCACCCTCGACATTTAGCCAGCTCAGAAAGAACGTGTGACAGTTAAGCAGTTGCAAGATAAAAAGAACCGGAAAATGCCACATTCAACTGAAATGACAGGAAATATTTAGGTAGACAGAATGTAATAAATTTGGCAGAATTATGGGAGTTTAATTGCCCCTTTGTGAAAAGAGATAAATACATGTAAAAACTGTAACTGTGAAGACCAGTTTCTGGGAGGAACAGCTTTCTGTTAGAGGTGTCTAAATCTTCATTGCTGGAATACGACCATCAGAGAAAGGAAATTTTCCAAACCCACAGTGGTGATGGTTGTGCTGACAGCAGCAGCTCACAGCTCTGTGCCTGGCTCTGTGCAGGCACCAGGGGAACAGTGGCCTCCTGTCCCAGAGGGTTTTCACATGTATCCACAACTTCCTGGCCTTGCACCGATTCACACCTGCTAGCACACACAGTGAGATCCTTCCTACTTCAAACAGCATCTGCCATCCAAATAACTGAGCCTTACTTGCTCACAGATGTCCCTGGGACAAACTTTTGTTCTGCTCTCTACCACTGTGAAATAGTGTATCTTATTGTGATGGCTGGCAAGTTCCACTTTAGCTCTCACTCAGGTCATCCTGTCCATCAAATCACGATATGGAAAGATTCCTCACTAACACAGAGAGAAAAAAAAACTAGTGATTACACCCAAAGTAAGAAGACGTTTCTCCTAGGCTTTTGGTAATTTAAAAAATGACCAGCCCTCCACTTTTCAGTGTTTCTGACATTTCAAAGTATTTTTGTAACATCCTTAAACTTTTTATTTAATGTTTATTTTAACAGAAGCATTAATCTCTTAATTAAATATTTTAACTTGCTTCTACTAGGGAAAAAATGGGTTAAAAGGGAGTATCAAAGATCCCTAGTTTTGCTAGGTCTGTTTGGCACCCTGCTATCTGGAATTTGTTCCCACACAGAAGTGCAGACTTATGGACTCAAACGGTTGAAGATAAATTAAAAGGAATACTTAAAATACTTACTAATTTTAAGAGAAGGGATTAGTTCAACATGTAAAGAGCCTTAGTAATATTCCTGAAAATCAAGAAGCCAGACCAGAAAAACACGTGGTCCTGCTTACTACTTAAAGTTGTCCACTTTAAGTGCAGGGTTGATCATCGTAGTGATGATGCCATCTAATCACTCATGAAAAAGTAAACGGAATATCTTGATATTTAATAAAAAATAACAAGGACTTCAGCAAGAGGATGCCCAGATTCATCTAAACTGAATCATCTGCTGGATTTGAGTAACTTTCTGCAGGTGCCTCACAACTTCACTCATGCCATGAATACAGGGACCCAAGAGTGACTGACATTGCTGCCACTCATCATTAGAAAGAAGGAATTGGGGAGTAACTTTCCAATATGTATGTGTCCACCAAGTTACAGAGCCTGACTGACAAAGCACTGAAAGGGAAAAGCTGTAAGTTTTCAAATACTTTTTATAAAGAAAATCTGTAGTCCTCTACATTTACTTCTTTTTAAATAAGCACACTATTACAACCACAGTGTTTTCAGTAAACTGTTATAATAGAATTAATCCTTAAATAAACTGATAATAAGAATGCGTAGGGGTATGTCTACCTAATAAAGGACTCCAGTCTTTTCTTCTTGTATTTTACTTACAGAAGCACATACTCTCCATTTCAGATGATGAGATTCTTTTTACCTCTGATGAATAAATACATCCATGAAATGGATCATATCATGTGTGTATCTGCCTTGTATCATATAGCATTGGAGGAAGGAGTTCTCCCCATGTTGAGTACTTGTTTTTTCTAACCCAGCACAAGCAAAAAGACTACCTTTTTTGTAAGAATTAACTTATGTATGGAGAAGTCCCAGGCTAACTGAGCTCTCCTTACGTTATCTTACAGCTAGACCTACAATTCAACTTTGCATTTACACAGCATTTTAGATTCACTGAGCTTACATTCTCTAACAAACACTGGGCATCATCTCCTATTTAAAGAGTCACAAACTAATCCAGAAAGCAATTAAATAACTTGATGGCAATACAGCAACAGAACAGAATTAGATCCCAATTCATCTGCTTGCCAGCCCTCACCTATCCGGTAGACCACAGTAGCAGTCCCAGCTGCACACCTGCATGCAGAGTTCTCATAGTCAGCACAAGTAATGAAAAATACTAATCAAAACTTCTCATGTCCCTTTAATGATATTCCCATGGAAAAAATGACAAACAATGGCCTAAATATTTAAAGACCTTTTTAAATGTGTTTCTGAACTCTCATTTCTGCAAGTGAAAAGGACTGCCTCTAGGCCTACTCCTGGCTCTGATTTTACCTGAAGCTTTGTAATCTACAGTAAGGGCGTAAGATAATGTTTCAAAAGGCTGACATCAGCTGATTAACCAGAATGTTCAAGTTATAAATAAATAAATAATTCTGAGACTTATTTCTGTGTTAAGATTTAGAAAAAGTAGAAAATACTACAGTCACACAACCAGAGAGAGTATTGTATTCAAACCTTGCTTACATGCATATCCAGTTCAAGTGGGAATGATGAACTTGTGCTCATGTTCCAGCCACAGGTTTGTATCTCCAATGGGTGCTAAACATGGGTTTGCTAAAAAAGAGGTTACTTACAAGTCAGTCGGTGTATTCATTCATGTGATGTTTGCATATGCACCCAGGTACACAGAAGAGGAGGCTTTTTGCACTGGCAGTGCTGGTCAGAAGCAAGTCCTTCCCACATGTCTGCTGATACTGGAACACCACTGTGCATCCCAGGTCCTCTAGCCCTCTCAACCGCAGTATCTCCAGGGACCTCAAGGATGTGTGCTCACACTTAATGCATAACTTACAGCTAAAAATAACCATTCTGTCTCCTTCAGCCCCATGCCTAAATGTGCACGCTCATTACAAGGGACACTCTCAAATTCACCAGAACCATAAATGACAAGGAGTCCCAGAGCGCCTAGATGAGCAAGTTCTGAAGGATAAGTATTCAAAAGGAAGCCACATTAACTGTGGAATGCTGCGCTTCATCTGAGGGGCGTATGGATCTCAGGAAAAGAAATGGTCTCCACAGCTGTCACTTAACATCCAAATGAGTGACTTCAGTTGCTCATGGGCAACTACCTTTGGAGTCTGGTGCTCTCACTTAATGATACAAGTTCTCCATTAAAATTTTCAGTCTCATTTTCTTTAACCATGAACATAAATGGTTCCTGACTAAAATGACGTTCTCAATATGACTGTGAATAAAAGCTTTTCTGCTGAGGTTTGAAAGTGACAGCCTGCAAGAGTAGGTCCTTGACCTAGTCACAGAAGGGACCAAGGCTTTTAGAATCAAACAACACTTTAGGTTGGAAAAGACACCTAAGATCATGAAGTCCAACCATTAATCCAGCATTGCCATGCTCACCACTAAACCATGTCCCCAGCTGCCACATGTACACATCTTCTATATGCTTGCAGGGATGGTGACTCCACCACTTCCCTGGACAGCCTGTTTTAATGACTGATCCCTCTTTCAGTGAAGAAATTTTTTCTCATATCCAACTTAAACCTGTCCTAGCACAACTTGAGGTCATTTGCTCTTGTCCAGTCACTTGTTACTCGGGAGAAGAGACTGACCCACACCTGGCTACACCCTCCTTTCAGGTCTTTGCAGCACGTGAGAAGGTCCCTGAGTCTCCTTTTCTTCAGACTGAGCCCCCACAGCTCCTTCAGCCACTCCTCATCAGACTTGTGCTGCACACCCTTCCCCACCTCCATTCCCTTCTCTGGACATGCTCCAGCACCTCAGTGTCCTTCTTGCTGTGAGGAAACAAAACTGAACACAGATTGGAGATGTGGCCTCACCAGTGCCCAGCACAGGGGGATGGGCACTGCCCTGGTCCTGCTGGCCACATTGTTGCTGACACAAACCCGGTGCCATTGGCCTTCTTGGCCACCTGGGCACACTCCAGCTCACGTTCAGCCACTGAAAACCAGCACCTCCAGGTTCGTTCCCACTCCGCAGCTTTCCAGCCGCTCTATCCCAGCCTGGAGCTGCAGGGGGTTGTTGTGACCTAAGGGCAGGACCCAGCACTTGGCCTTGTTGAACCTCACACAACTGGCCTCAGCCCATAGATTCAGCCTGTCCTGATCCCCCTGCAGAGCCTTCGTACCCTACAGCAGATCAACACTCACACCCAACTTGGTGTTGTTGTCAAACTGAGTGAAGGAGGCTCTTGATTCCCTCATTCAGATCATCAATAAAGATAAAAAACAGAGCTAGTCCCAGTACTGAGCCCTGGGGGACACCACTAGTGACCAGCCCCAGCTGGATATAATTCCATTCACCAACATTCTTTGGGCCAGGCCATCCAGCCATTTTTTTCCCCCACTCACCAGTGCACCCATCCAAGCTTTGAACAGCCAGTTTCTCCAGGAGAATGTTGCAAAAGACAGAGTCAAAAGCTTTACTAAATTCCAAGTAGACACCATCTCCAGCCTAATCCACCCAGCAGGTCTTCTTTGTGAAAATTCCTCTGAAGTTTTAGAGCAGACATTTATCAGATGCATCGTACAACTAAGGTACTGATGTTCATGACTCAGCTCTAGAGAGTAAAAGGACTTCTTGAAATTACACACCAGAAAACAGTAGACATCCTGACGGGTTTTTTTGTCTGCTCCAGTCAACAGAATTGCTACCATTTATGGAGAATTGATGGGGAAAGATTTAACATGGAATTAAATGTATCTATTAAAGATTAATGAGAAATTACTTTATTTCAAGGCAGAGACCAGCTTCAAGGTAATCCAGACTTCCAAGAGAGGTCAGAGGACATCATTCGCTTTCCTGTACTCTAAATCTTAGGAAGTAACTCAGTCAGCCTGAGAGCCCATGCATATGTGTGGGTAGCTTTGAATACTTTGGTTTCAGATTGACCATTTTCTTGCATAGACAGGAGAAACTCATGTATCCCTTTTTCTGGTGACGGTACTATGAAACGTCTTTGGCACCTGATGGCACTGGATGTCTACAGGATCTGTTTCTACCCACATTCCAAAATCTGGAATTATGCAGGCATGGTTTCAAAATGAAGAGCAATGTGTATTACTGTAAGTCAAAGAGAGACATCAGACATTTTCTGGCATTTGCCATAAATAGACGGCAACCAAAAACTGCTCTGCAATGATATTTGATGCATTCACTGGATCAGAGACAGGTAATCACACTGCTGTTAACCAAAAATCCCATGCAACATGTATGCAGACTTGCAGTAAATGCTGCAGATGCATGGTCTCTGCTAATGCCACCTCACCAGTTACATTCTGCTTATATAAGGAGATGAGTCCAGCTATCTCAAGAACTTAAGAAATTTGTGCTGTGATGGATAAAATCCCAGAAGGAGACTCCTTACAAACTTCAAATGGCAAACTGTGCATCAGAAAAACTTTTAAGTTTGAACTTTTTTGCAGCAGAAAATGAAAGACTCAAGCTAAATCTTAGGGTATTCAGAACAAACTCGAAGAGATATTTCTGCAGGCAATCATCCTGGTTCAGACAGATAACAAATTCCCACCTTCTTAGCTGAAAGAAAATTACACCCTCGGCTCTATGAAAAATCTTTCTGCCATACAAAGACCAACCTTTAGTGCCCTGAACTGATAATCACCTGGCTTTCATTAAATAAAGACACTTCTAATTAAACAACCTGATCAACACACAAAAATGTGTGCTTTGCAGGCAAGAGATGGCAAGCAATTTATCTTTCAATATAGTAATCACTTATATCACACTATCTGTAATCTACAGTGATGAATAAAGGTATTTAGATTATGAAATCCTAGATGAGCTACAGACTGTATTCATTTCAACACTAAGAAATGGCAACTCTAACTGTTTGTGTTTTCAGAAATAGGATTCCAACTGTTGGACTTGCCCAGAAGCATTTTCACTTTTTACTAAAATATGTTTCATGGGATGATCTCCCTCTTGAAGGGCTGGTGACAAGAAATACACAACGGTCACAGAAAAATTCAAGTTGGATGGGTACTGTCGTAGTTATCTGGTCTACACCTCACCAAAACAAGGCAAGCTTCGAAGTACATTAGGTTCCTGGTTTAACTGGGCTTTAAAAGCTGCCAGCACCGATTTTGCTGAAGTTCAGGAATGTAATGTTAATCACAATACAAAAGACATGACACAGTTGGAGGAATCAGACAAGTCTAGGAACTGGGAACTGGTGAATTGAGGATGTAAGTACATGAGAAACTGATTTTCAAGAGTCTCAAGTTTTGAAAAAGGCTAAATACTGCTGAATCAAAGGGCATCTGCATAGGTCAAATGGACTGTACAACAGTAATGCCAGCATATGGGTAGGCAGCTGGTGTGCTTACACTCCTAATGACTGCCAGGTAAACAGGTAATTCCACAAAGTGATGGATAGAATAGAAGTTTCCTTCCTCAAGGCCTGTAGCATAATACAAAATCTTTGACAGCAAGCGCATTCATATGCAGCCTTGAATCCACTGAAGAAAACCTTACTCCCACTTCAAAGTCAGAGGATACTGGTGAGTATGGCAAAATGCACTCTCCCAAGAGCCACTACAAGTTAGACTGGAGAAATTGCAATATCAGATCTAAGAGTTTGCAAAGTGCTTCTCAAGGACAGGCAGCTCTGCTGCAAATTTAAATTCTCATATAAATCCAGAGGTGACGTTTCACAAGTCTAACAGTATCATCAGAAGCCTACAAAGCCAAGAGGATGTTTTGATCTTGGAGAATGGAAAGGAAGGCACTGTCTTCTTTCCAGATTTATCCCCCAACAGAAGAATACACACCAGACACAACTGTTAACCCAAGGAAAAGATTTCCACAGGAGGGACAGTTTTTAAAGCTAAATGGATGAAACTTTGAAGAAAACAAAAGGAAAATCAAAATATCTTAAAAAGACTAGAGACAAGGCTGATTAGAGACTGTAGAACAAAGAGACGGTGAACTGGCACCCACCTCAGCTAAGCAGTGAACTGAGTGAGCTTAGAGTGAAGTATTTATCACCAGGAATACAGTGTCATTCACATCAAGAAAACAGACTGGGCAAGCCAAACAGTTCTACTCTGGGACACATTCCAGGGCATTGAGTGTGGGTGGAATTCTGTTGTGTTGTGAATGCTAGCAACACACAGGTATTGCAATACTGATATTTCCTTTTTGCTTAAATATTTATATCCATCTGCATTCCTGTTCAATGGTAACATTTTTTAGAAAAGACAGGTAAATTAACTATGACCTAGTATCTTAGAGGTAAAAGGAAAAAAACACTATTTTTCTTCATGCTATTACAGGGTAGTCTATTCCAGACCACCCTATGTTTGAAATATCACTGCTAATCACTTCGAACACCCATGAAAAAGCACCTGAAATCTGACATTCTCAGTAAAAAAGCATAAAGAATGAGGATAAAAACATTATCTCATTTTTACAGATAAGAGAGGCACAGAGAGAGATCAGAGGGTTTGCAGAAAGTAACACAGGTAAGGCAAGGCTATTCCTGACAGTTACTCATGCTAAAACTGTCTCTGTCTGGCCTTGCAAAATTATTCCAATACCCTCGAGTCCCCAGTGAAATTAGTTCTTTATTTATTATCCCAGTTTTCAAGTATCTTTCAGATGGGCTCATCCATTGTTCCCATACAGCTGGGCAAACAGAAAAAGTCAATTCTATCATGCAGGTTTACCTTATAGCATTCAAAACCCTTTGCGTATGTGGATTTCTTTTTTCTTTAATCAAGCTAAGAATGTGTTTAAAGGTGATCTGTGCTGAAAAAAAATGGAACTGGGGAAGTTTGGGGACAATCACAAAGGAAAGGCTTCTGAAGATTGGCATGTTTCAGTATCTTTTTCAAAGAAAAAAAATTTTAAATCAAATAAGTAATATTTGAAGCTTTAGTATGTAATCATCCTTATTAAGGCAAAAAAAGAAAATGGAGAAGAATCTTAGTTGCCAATATGAAAAAAAAGCAAGGCTTTCTAGTTTTCGCAGAAAAAGGCTTTTTACAGACTTTACTGTGAAATTATACAACTTCATTCAACAATTTTTAAGAAGCGATTCAAGAGAAATAGCAACATTAAAAAAAAAATTAAAAAAAAAAATAAGCCTTCCCAAAAGTCAATTTTGTTAGGATTTTACAATACGTCCAAAGCAGACCATGGCTTTCAGGATGCTTGCATGGTGCTTAGCATTGAACAGTACCTCATTCCTGACGAGGGCCACTGGCATACCCCAAAAGAAGGGGCAGACATCAGAACACAGAGGGAGAGGGGAAATGATTCACCATTGAAAAGAAATTCTTGATATTCCTTTCCACCTATAATCCCACTCCATATCCATGCTTTTTCTACACAAGGAAGAACTGAAGCCTCACACACACATACACACAAGAGTCTTTGTGAGTCAAGGGAATTGGCAGATGTGTTGGTAATCTTCCACAAATAAGAAACAAACGCTGCCAGCTGTACTTGTAAATTCAAAGATTAACATTAATAAGCAGTGCCAAGACTACAGGTATTATCTTTCTTTAAGGTGATAGAGTTCAAGAACCTCAGTTCTGCAGAAACTTAGCTGCCTGTCCAACTTTAGAGCCTCAAGTCCTACCCTACACTGCAGAACATCTACAGATTCATCAGCCAGAACTTGCCAAAGCAAACTGGATTCTTGCCACTGTTTGAGATGGCAGTGAAGTAGCGAGTATATAAACTAGGTCAGACATGATTACCTAGAACAAGGGCAATTTTCTTTACATGTCTGTGTAAAGCTTCTGAAAATGGCAAAGACTGAACATTTGCATAACTGCAAAGAGCATATCCAAAAATCATTTTTGATAGAAAAGTTTAACTACATTTTAATATGAATGATATTTTCTATTAACAGCAAGGCAGAAGCCTATTTTGCAGCAGAGCTCTTCCTTTACCAAAGTGCTATCTCTCTGAATCTGAGTCAACTTTAGTGACCACTTTAATATTCACTTTACAATTAATGCTTCTTTTTATGGGTTGGTAGAAGGTAAACCAATTTCAGTTCGGCTTCTAGGTATTGAATTTATTATAAAAAGTTATGTACTTAAAACTCCTATAATGAAAGCAGAGGCATCATGAGATATTAACCTAGAGTTAATGCTGAGAAGGCCAGTTTGAATAATTCAATTCATGTCACCTTAAGTATCTTTTCAAATGGAATTAACTTTATCTCACAAAAAAAAGGAAGTTCCATGTTCCAGTTACTGATTACTGACTCCACGAGAGTTCTGACTTAAATCATCTTACCACCATCTTCCCAGAAATTTTATTTCACTACTACCAGGATGCTTCTTTACATTTTGAGGGCTGACTTTCATTATAAAGAAGCAATATTAGCTAAGAGAAAAACATAGTTTCAGAGTTACTGCTATCATTAGGTGATACTAAAACAGACAAAAATAAAAGTTAACACCAAAGCATCTGCATTAGTTCAGTACAGCTACAAACCAGGGTTGCATTTCAGCCACATGCACACAGCTACCGCAGTTGTTTACATATGTAGAACTCCACCTCTTTTTATAACAATGGCATGGATGTTTGGTAATGCGGCAGTTCTCTTTACCTGTTAATTGTCATATTCTGACAGAAAACCCGGGATTTAAACACTGAAAGGAGATGTTTTCAAATACCTATCTAAGCCCAGGGGAAAGTGACAGCTCATGATCAGCATTATGGTACGGTAAGAATGAGGGAGACAGGTAGGTGAAAAGCAGAAGCAGGAGGTGTTAAGATATAGGTGTAGCACTAGAAATTACTCCATACAAACAAGGAAGAAAAAGAGGAGAAAATGAACAGAAACAAGAAAGAACAGCTCAAAATAGGCAGAACAAAGAAGGGCTTCATTGCAGAGTACAATCGTGCAGTCCAATGTTTCTGCAAGATACGGGAAAATCAGAACAACATCGTACATCGAAACACAAGACCCCAGTAAGATCAGCAGTGTCCTGAAACAGGAAACGCTGATCATGTCTCCTAGACAGTTCTACAAAGAGAAAACTATGTAGCAAGCTAGTTACCTTGCTTTAAACCCAGACAAATCCAAGATTTCCTCAACTCAGACAAAAACGAGCAATAAGGAAAAGATTTCAAATGGATCTGGATTCAAACAAAACTCAGGAAGACTTTCATTATCCTAATATTTCAGTAAGATGGCTCTTGCAAAAGTCCAGAAACGTAAAGGGAGAGCACAAAAGCTTCAGCGGGGCAGAAAGAGCTGGCGTGGACAGCAGTCAGAGCAGCAGGAAAGTGTTCTGGGCCTGTCCTCTTCCCATTCTTTCCTCTCAAAACTCCCTCCGTGCTGTGTTCCCCTGGGGCAGACCCCATTGAGGCAGACAGAACAATGCCAGCCTGAACTAATGTGTTAACACTCAAATAGAACAAAGAAGACACCCATCAGGACACCGAGAGCTCACAGTTCAGGTATTAAAAAATGTGTGAAAATAACACGTAAGTCCATCAAGAAGCAGCCCAGTGACCCTTTTTGGGTTTCGAAAGCTATCCCGTACCGGAGTGCGTAAGAGAAAGAATGGACAGAGTGGGGCAGTCCTGCTTACCTCTCCACAGTTTCTGAGCTGTGAGAAGAAACGGCACAAAATGCTTGTTTGGGTGAAAAATGGCAACAATTTATAAAGCCAAATGAAAAGAACAAGAAAATTGAAGAGGAAGGCTAGAAACATCAGAAACATTTTGCACACTATAAGAAAAACCAGTTGAAGCATGTTTTGACAGGTTTTTATCTATGCCTACAAAGCTTTGCACACAACAAGAGGGCTAGGTTAATTTCAGACCTGCTAGGCTGGAGCTGTAGAGTATGTAACCATAAATGAAATGTCACGGCAAACCTCAACATAATATCTGAATTTGCATTTGTAGACAAAAGTACCTGTAAGTATAGAGAAAAGAAATAATGGAATCAAAGACCAGCTTGATAGAACGTTGCACATGAAAACGGAAAATAACTTTAAAGAACTCTCTTTGTACTTACTGATAGTGATTAGGAAGACAGAAGAACAAGAGGAGATGAACATGGATTGTTGAACTGATTAGACAGTCAGTGGGCTAAATGTTTCCTATTATCTGCTTCCATGCTTTTATCCTGTAGATGTGATGACACCAGATCTATCAATACTAAGGTCTAACCTAGTACAGGATAAATGTATTTGAAGCTGAAAGGCTAGAGATAAAACATTCAGGGCAAAACCTGAAGGAAGGACTGGTATCACCCAAAACACAACTGCCACAGTGCTGTTGGACTACATGGACTCCTCTGGACTATTTTCCATGGAGAACCCCAGCAAGCTGCACACCATACAAGCAACGACACCGACATCATCCACTCTGGGAGAAGGACATTCTTGTTTTGAACTCAATGCCATCACAAAAATTGATGGCAGATACAAACACAAGAGAATGGAAAATCTTGTTTATATGAAAATGGAAATGAAAATGTTTATATGGAATGTTTAAATGAAATGTTCAATGGAAAATGAAATGTTTATAAAAGGTTAAAAGCCTGACAAACAGCTCAATGTCTCACAATGTCGG
>VYXC01004491.1:81968-128437 GCA_013397175.1 Platysteira castanea | reverse complement strand
CCATCATCAGGACGAAAAAAAACCCCCACTCCTGATGACAGTGAAGTCAGAGTATTGCTACCTGCTTCTGGAAGAGAATCAAAAGACTGCTTCCTGCACAGTCTCCAGTCTCCTGAGAAGTAGGATCTACCTGTATAATTCTAAAAGCAGGGAACAACTGAGATGCCAGAATCAGGCCTCCTTCTGGATACTCTGTGCTGATGACTTTGCTTCTAGCCCTGTTATAAATAAGCCTTTAAGACTGTTCCAGCAGAAGAGGGGATCAAGGGCATAACCTCTACAAAAAGGCATGGTCTTTTGTAGGATGGATTCTGGAGATCTGCAGATGGAAGCTGCTACCAGAGAACAGCAAGCAAGAACACGGGGTAGAGCACTTGCATAGGCAGTCTTCTCTTCCAGGGTATGATCTGCCATCAGCAGGGATGCAAACCAAGCACCTAGCTACCAGAAAAAAATCTCCAAGCAACCATGTTCTCAAGGTTTGGGCGCCTACATCAGAGAAACAGTTTACCACTTAATTTAACACATATCCCTAGCCAACGTTTTCTGGTCTTAACTGCATATAGAACTCTAGGTCTTCTATAAATAGCTCAAATCAAATGAGCTGCTTTACAGACTTGAGAAAGCTATTATTGACCAAATACATCATCTGTAATGCCCTTTTCAATCACGAAAAGCCACAGTGAAAATGTGAAAGGCTACATCTACAGTGACTGCAATTATTTTCCTGTTTCAATAACAGAACAGAAAACAGAAGAGTATCTTAACTTTTTCCTTGGCAAAGGTGTGGGTTCCCATGATTCCTACTCCATTACAACATGGTCAATTAACTTCACCCATTTTATTAACCCGAAACTTAAGGGTTTTTTTTGTTTTCCTGCAATCCATGTATTAAGGGAAGGACTCATGGGAAACCAATCACAAAACAGGATTCAACACTTTATGATGCAAGATAATACACTTACAGTAACAAAAAGATGTTTTGACTAGGGCATTAAAAAAAAATGAGATGGCAAAAAAGAACTTACCTTCTCCTCCTTTTCCTTGGCAGCACTGAGTTCGGAAAGGGAGTGTGATAGTTTTTCTTGCTGCTCAGCCAGGTACTTCTGATAGAGGCTCAAAAGTTCTTGGCATTCTCTGTACTGCTGCTGCAGAGGTGAGACATCAGAAGTTAAGGGAAAAACACTCTTTAGCGAACAGTTATAGCCAAATATATACCAACTTACTCAGTGTAAATCTGATTTAGATCCATAACAGTTCAATTTTAAAACAGATACCATGTGTTTGAGTAGTGCCTAATGATGATAAATCTGCTTAGAGATGAATGCTCAAGTACAACCTTCTTTCTACTCAGAGTGGAAAAAGAACTATTGCACCAAATTCTTTTATCACTGGAAAAGGGACAGCAGCAGGAGGCAGGTGATGACATTGTTTCAGCTGGAGCAACTACAAGCCTCTGATTTGTATTCAGCAAAGCCAGCCATTACCAGTGTTTATTTATAAATAAATAAATAGCCAGCCAAGTAAGTAAATAGTCCATTTTTAAGCACAGACATGGATTCACAAGCCCACATACCCAAATCCAATCTCTTTGCTTGAGCACCAATGGCTCAAAACCCCACAGCCACAGATGCAGTGCTACAGGCCTTTTACAGACCAGCAATAATTTTTGGACAGTAATCTGGAGAAGCAGCAACTGTGGTGTTTGCAAGGATATTAGCAACAGTGTCCTGCCTTGCTTGCAGCATTGAAATTCCAACAGGAGATAAATCTGCTCTTCACCTGTCATTGTGTAATTCCCTCCCTTGCTCATGTAGCATGGTAAACCATTTATGCTCCCCTCTCTCCCCCCTCACTTTTAATTATGCATGCAGATAGGATAAGGGCTCGCTGTCCAAAGAGATTACTCTGAATAAATACTTTAATAACAAGTCACTGCAATTAAGGTAGGGAACAAAAACTTCTTCAATCTATAAAACGGTGTTGAGTTAGAGATTTCCTTAACATTTTTATGATCTAATCATTGCTTCTGGGCAAATTCATGTTGCAATCACTTTTGCCAATCATGACTGCATAAATAACTCACTGCTTTGTTATTCCCTGTTATGACCCTAAGGGGTTTTTTTTGGTTCAGTTTTGTTGCCTTCCCCCCACACCCCCCTTCTTCTTATTCTTTTGCAGGAGGGGTGGCCTTGCCAGGGCTTCATTTTTGTTGTTGTTTGGTTGGTTTTCTCTCCTTTAAATAAAAGGCTACCAAGAGAATAAGCAAAACATTTTAGGAAGGAATGGAAGGTTAATAAACCCCAATGTTGAAATCAATCAGGAGAGCTCTCCTAACACCTTTGCTCAGCACCTGGAAATATGGGAAGGTACAAACAATGGTCTTAACAAGCTAATTGCTTTCCAGAGCCAGCCTGCCTGAAGCCGGAGCTGTTTTACATTTCAGTTCATTTCGTCAGAGAGCACCAAAAGGCTGAAGTGATTTGTGGTGGTCTCAGGAGTCTCTGCCAGCTATGATGTATATAAAAGGAATTTTTTATTCCAGTTGTAACCATAGGCAGTAATGTTTATAGTAGGTGAACATATTAGCCTGGACGCAGGGCATGAATTTTACTCTAGCAAAAGCCAGTTCATTTATATAGCCTAAGAGTTAAATGTCGGTATTTGAAGACAAATTATAGGGAAATTCATTTAAACCCATGTTATGTGGCAGAATATAAAAATGGACAGTCCTATCTATCTTTATCAATTTTTTACAGCCCTCTTAATTCACTTTGCTTCCAGCAACCCCTTCCTCACAAAACAGATTTTGCCCTCTCCTCCCTCTAGCTAGCACACTGCTGGCACCAGGAATGAGTACCCTAAACAGCCTTGGGGCACACGAGTGATGGCCAGGCAGCCACCCTCACTCTTGCCACAGTGTTAGTATCAGTCCTACTGGAAAGCCAGGCACTCACGCCCAAGTACCATTAAAAAGATGCCCCATTTGTGTTTTACAGACTGCAGAGCCCTCACTGTACACATGATGCCACCACCTCCTGTATGTGGCTGCCAAATTTATTTAAAATACAGTTCAAAACATGACAAGAAAAATTAACATTAGGAAAGTATGCAAGCAAATCCCGATTGTCTAAGGGCCAGTTATGTGATCATGAGTGGGAAGGGCAACTGCTCACATGAGCTTGAATGGCAGCTCAGATGCCCCTGAAATTTCTGTAAGATTTGGTCAGCCACAGTAAAACTTGCTGTATTAGAAAATTAAAACCTTGTTCATTCACACAATCAGTCTACATTAAGTGAAGTATTGTTACAGCCACCACAGTCTAAAGAGTTTAAAGCCCTACTTTGCTTACTAAGTAAACATGAAGCTTCAAATATGATAAAAGAGTTTATTTCTTTAAGACACATGCAGAATAGCTGGAAGTACGGCAATTCTCAAAAATGTACTAGTACATTTACTGCAGAATATGTTCTTAAGAAAATTTTTAAAAGCCTTAATATTAGACCTTACTCTCTCATTCTATTGAATTTTTTTGCTAAAAGCAGCAAGATGATCTCTTTTTTTCTCCTACAAATTAGCTGGGCAATATACAACACTGCCCCAAAAATATTTAAGTCATTCAGATATAACAAGGTCAAGCATCTACTAAGGCAATATAGTCTTTGGAGAAACATATACATTATGATAAATATTTTCTTAATTTGCTTTAAAAAAAACATTTTAAGGTTGAAAAAAACAGTATAGGATAAGTCCTACAGATTTGCATTCCAAAAAAAGTAATATACCTAAACGCACACATTAGGTAAGTCTTCATGTGTTCAGGAGCACAAATATTGGATTTGCAAGATGTTAGTTACCTGGGAGAAGTGATACTTGGCATTTCACTGAACGGTAGTTTTATGTCTAAGAAATATGCATTTGAATGCATTAGAGTAATACTTTTTATGCAGTTTATTAGTTAAATATTAAGGTTTTATGTGGAGGGGGGAAACAGAAAAAAGAAATCAAAATTAGAAATGCAAAGGTTAGGATTTCAACAGCCACATTCACGAGCCATACTGCAAGTACTACATATTTTATAGAATATATTAGTTAATTTTTTCACTGAATGTAAGTCAAAGAATTAAGAGCTCATTTATGGCTCTTAAGAGATAATAACCTCGGTGGAGATGGCTGGCTTTGAGAAGAGGGGCTGCCAGCACACAGTGGTGACACGCTTACAGAAGCTAGGGACTGATGTCCAGGGAGCCAGGCAGGGAACAAAGAGCTTTTTCTCAGGGGTGAAGCTTCACAAGAAGGTACAGCCAACCTCATGTTCAGCTTCTTCCAAAGATACTCTCCCACTCACTCCTTCCACCCACACCAGCTCTGCAGCCCTGCCAGATCCCTCACTCTGTGAGCAAACTGACCCAGCGAGGGAAAGGGACAGCCAGGCACAAGATCCAGCATGAGGCAAGCAGAGGGAGTGGGAGCTGGGAGCAGAGGACACCTCTTCCAGGAAGAGACACCAGTCTGGGAGTGTTTATCCACCTTGCAAAGTCTCAACCCTACCCTTCCTTCAGTTCCACTCTTAATCCTCAGGCTTTTAAGTCTGCTCCATGGCTACATCAAGTACTCACAGCTTACTCCTCGCTGAAATACTGACAGCCTCTCACAGGCTGAGGTAGAACAAGCAACTACACTTCCTGCTTCCCCAGAAACTGAGAGGGGAAGGGTCAGTCTCTAGCACACCCACTGACCTTCTGCACTGCTCCCAGTCCACTGTTTCCACTGCCGCTTCCAATGTAAGTGAATATACAATTAAAATCTGAAATGTTTTAGTTTAGGGCATCCAGCATCTACCTAAGAAGCTCTTCAATGCTACACATCAGCCTCCACATCCTTCTGCAAGCAATGTTCATGCTACAGCAATTCAAACAACTACTGGTCTCTTCAGGTCCAGGTTTCCAAATGAACCCAACACCAGGCTACTCCATTAGGAGTAGGAGGACTAATTACCAAAATTCTGCTTTTCTTTACATCACTTTCTATAAGAGGCAAAAAAGACAACCAAACCCGAAGACAGAGAATCTTCTCCTTAGGGGGCCTTTATCATTTAAGAAAAAATGTTTAGTTTTATCTCACTTTATTTAAAAAACAAAAATTAAAGCAGCTTCTGATCACAGCAAACTGAGGCTGGAAAAAACTTTTCTAGAAGCTGCTAGCAAGTGAAGAGAACACAGCTAATGAGATTCTTTGCAATCAATCTAATAACAAAGGCCCTTCTATATTTTCAGAGTGTTTGTGAGAACTCAACACCTAGTGACACTTTCCTCACTGGTTTGCCAAGAGCATTTTAGGGACAGGCAGCAGTTCTATTGTTCCCTTTTTACACATGAGAAAACTGTGTCAAAGGGAGTCTTTGGGCATGTCTGAGCACACAGGTGCAGCCCAGCAGCCCCACATTCCACAAACCAGCTCCAGGACACGCGTGTATCTTGCAGCTGCAGGGTACGTTAGCACAGCTCAGGCACAGATTAGATTCATCTTGCACCTGATTAGCTCCGAATATGAGTTTGGCTGCATTCACCCATACAGAAAAGCCCTAACAGACCTCCCAAGCATCAAACAAGATGCCCAGTGATGACTCATTTCTGTAGTCTCTGACTGTAGCTTCGGCTTGGACTCTCCTTTCGCTCAGGGCTGCCTTCTCAGATCCACGGCCAGAAGAGAACACAGGAGCTGAATCTCCATCTTCAGCCACAAGATGCTGCAGTCCCATCAGCCCCCATATCCAATGGAAAACTCACTGGAGACTCAGAGCTATTACAGAGATATGCAAAGATGAATAAAGCAATCAAAGGCAAGAAAAAGTCAAACGCACACAAATTGGATTGGAATTTAAATTAGACAGCATTAACTTGAACTTTGTGCTAGAGATACAAGAAACTTTCAGTGATGTGATGAAGACAGTTTTTTGGCATCTGCAATCATGACCCAGTAGTCACAGAACACTGGTCTTTTTAAATTCCTGCTTAAGGACAAGCATCTAGAAACCTGGCTAGTTATCATCATGTTGGCAGTTTCAGCAAAGACTCAACTCTCTTCACTGCCTCAGGTAGTCCCTTGAAGACAACTGCTGTGAAAAAAACTAGACAAGGAAGGAGATGCTAAGGAAATGTCACTGCCAGTGGGTTGACGAAGCTACACTGAGCACTGAGAGGTCTTTGGTCTCCCAAGAAAAATCTACTCAGACAAATTGCAGGCAAACCTAAGCTTGTCTGCACGCTCTCCAACCAGGTGCATGTACCACACCCACTCAAGGAGCCATGCACAGTCCCAGCAGCACAGCATCAAGCACCACGTGCCTGATCTAACTTACCTTGCTTTGATGTTTTTCTGGGGTTTTCTTGGGGTTTGGAGGTTTTTTTGGCAGCAACAGCAACACTGCACCACTTCCAGAATGCAGCTGGCCTGTGCCTGGCACTTGAAGAATGTCACAGCAAGCTCACAGCTATTTAACAGACACATCACTGCATCCATAACTTTGGCACCGTTTACTACTACAACATCTCACTGTACAGTAACTCAGTAGCCCAAAAATTACTTTAAAGTATGCTGCAAGAGTAAGAAAGCATTTCACCAAACTCAGGCGAAGGCTAAGACCCCATGTAGTTTGGGGTCCCCAAACTAAGCCATCCCTGCAGCTACAACTAAGGATCAAGCTACATCTAAACACTCACAGCACAAGGGAACCAAATTACAGTCTGCAGAGCCCCAAAGCCCCATGACAGAATCATGGCAAATTCCACTACAAGTGTGCTCAGTTTGAAGTGGACCCACATTTTTTTTCATGCATCACCCAAGCATGTATTTTTCGCAGTATTTTGACACGTACAGCAATGGGGTTTATTTTCTGCCTTAATATTTTGCATATCAATAGGAGAGAGATACCGTGCCTTTTGGGAAAGAAGCAATATGTATGTCATTCTGATTTCCACCTGCAGGCTTTTTTCTTCCTAACCAAAGAAAGGATTAAAATAATGCAGCTTCAACTACTTACATATGAAAAGTCATATGAATAAAAATAAACTGCTGGTATTAATGAATTAGCATCTAAAAGGAACACTTTAAAATATAAACTAAGATATTCTAAGCTCTTTCCTTTAGCATTTAACAATTACATACTTCATTGGAAGCTGACCCACATTTAATTTTAAACTACTACTTGTGTTTAATACATAGAGTCCTGTGCTTTGACAATCTCATCCCAGAAGAGCAACAGGACTGCATTTTGGAAATCAGACTATCCAGGTACAGATCAAAGTCAACCCTAACATGTTTCTGCTGCCTTTAAAATTAAGAGAAATAAAATGAGTGGTTTGACTCCATGTGAATCATTGTTCTGAGAAAGGGTAGAGACTAGTAACTTCTATGAAGGTTTATTATCTAAACTCTGAAGTTGCTGCAAAGACTGAAGGTAATAAAATGTTTTATGAACAACTTCACTTTGCTCGTTCTTATATAACTGAGTTTATGTGGACTCCCTGGCACAGTGATGCTAAGAACCTGTAGGGAACCTTCTGCACATCCACTTTTCGATGTATTAAAGAAATCATTTGTTCAGAGTCTGAACCTTATGAGCCTTCAATTCAGAACACAATTTCCTTCTGATCCAAATGCCTTAGGAAGCACAATTCTGAAAACACTATAAAGAAGCAAGTCACATACAATAAGACAGTGATCTCCAATCTGAAGCCCAACAGTTACATTTTAATCTACACTTGAATATTTTAATGTTGTTATCCAGTCAGTAAATTAACTCAAGATGCAAGAATAAAAAGGGAAGATGCATAGGGAAAAAGGTCATAAGGTCCACAAAAGTTAAGAACTTCACTTCTGTTTGAAGCATCAGCATTATGTTGTTGAATGCCACAGCTCTCATATAAAGGAATTGCTTAATACATTTCCATTCTGTTTGAAGGGAAATTAAATTTACATTCTTTGGGAATATGGTATTGTAATTAGTTCATGACTTGATTACACTTTGAAGTGAGCCGAGACTGCATATGGTGCATACAAATTAGTTAAGTTATGGTTACCTACCTACAGAAAAGCTACTGAGTTAACAAAGTTAGGGACAAAGCCAGGGCAGTCCTTTGGAGCTTTCCCAAAGCACACATAAAACATCAAACTCAAATCTAGTCTCTGGACCCACAGATGTCAGGTGTGAAAAGAAATAAAAAACACAGTGACCTAAACAGCTGAAGAGTTGTTTTCAGAAAATAATTTTTCAATTTCCACCCCATAGCACGTGTAGAGCCACCGTTAAAACTGATCCTGAAGAAAATGCAATAAAAGATACAAGACTTCCTACCCTGGTTAAATTCACCAGGATGATTTATCCAAGTACTTGTAATTTTGTAAATTTTTTTATAGACAGCCTAAGTTTTATATCATCTACCAAGATGCTCTGCTCCACATAGATGATGAAATTCCCAAGTTTGCTTTAACACTCTGGAAAATATTGAGATGCACAATACAAATATAGTGCATCTAAAATTGGCCAAAGAAAAAGACAGCCCGTATGATTTGATGAGAGCAAGGAAAGCATTTAAACCTAAAACTAATTCCCAATATAGCAGATGAACTCAGAGAAGTCTCTAGCATACTTTCAAAATGCAAAAGCAGTTTAGGGTATGGGATTTGATCCTAGGTATTGAAAATCCTTTCCACAGGGTATGCCAATCAAACTGGACAGCTTATCTGCCATGTTCTCTGGTTCAAAGGTGGGTAAGGACAAAAATATCACACACCATCGTATGCCAGCAGATGTGCCTGGATCGATAAATGTAAATACCATCTCAGAGCTCACATTTTCTATTCCAAGTGGAAAGCACATCTCCAGTCTTATCTTCATTAATACAAACAAAAGAATACTTACCAGCAAAGAAAAAAAAATAAAACCAGGATTTATTTTACAGCCTGGTTCTGCTAACAACTTTCTTTTACTGAAAAGGAAGGAAGAACATAACACACAAAAGACAAATTATGCCACTACATATGCAGGCAAAAATATGCATTTTCATAATAAAGAACATAAAGGATCTCATGAGAGAAAAACTAAGAACCTGAATACACAAAATAAAGACCCTACACATCACTGTAACAAGATAAAGGTCCTGGCATGGGCCATGGAAATTTTTACTTTTAGCTTAAGAAATGCTATGGCAGGAGATTTATCTCACTGGCAAGGAATTTGTTCAGAACATACTTGGTCCTTTCAGGGGAACTCTGCCAACAACTATAGTGACTTTCAGAATTTAAAGACCTCCTTTGGCATGCCTTAAACGGCACAGCTACCCAGCCTCTTCCAATGGAAACTGCAAAGGAACTTGTTACTTATGTATTTGTCTACCCACCAGTAAATGTACCATGCATTTTTTATGGAAGAAAGGAGCCTGGAGATTCAGACATACACAATTTCTGTGTGAAACAGTCCCAGCACCTGAGAACAACTCCACACATTTCATCATGTACGAGAGAAAATAATCACAACCTGCTCTGTGTGAGAACACAAAGCCAAAAGCAGGCATTGTACCTATCACCATCCACACAAAACCGGCGCTATTTTTCCTTCTACATATTTAGAGCGCAAAATTAAACAAATAAAAGGAACACTGCATAATTTAGCTTTCATTTTCTATCAAATTGCTCATAACTGTAACCATAAAATGATAATACTGTGCCATATGTGCATCTGCAGAGCCGGCAGCGGCACTGACCGGCCCCGGCCGCGCCAAAAGTGGGGCTGTGCCGCCACCGTGTGCCCGCTCCGGGTATTGCCGCTCCCGGCCCGCGCGGCGCACCCGGGCGAACGCTCGGGTTCACTTTCTTACAGAAAAGAGATCGAACGCATCGCTTTGAAATGTGAAAATCCGCCGTGCAATCCTCCTGCCACTGTTCTTCCTCAAATTACACTCTCCCCCATCCGCAGAGGCAGCCACGGCTTTACGTGACATACCTGTCGCTGGGAACGCTTGCTGATTTAGTTGCAGGCCTTTGTGAGAACTAAAAAAAACCCTTCACAGTAGCCACCGTTACCGTTTACACAAAGCCATTTGTCATCTCAGTACTACTCGATATTAAAACAGACAAGTTCCTAACTCTAATTTGACAATGGAGCTCCTGGCAGAAGCCCGAGGAGAGATAAGGTGGGAATTGAGGTATCTGAGAAAGGATGCTCCAGCCTCTTATGTTTAGACACAGTAAGAGTTATTTAACAGGATAAATGTGAGCTCAGAGTCAGATGCGTGAAGGAAACAGGATGAAGAGGCAAAAGAGAAATGGAATGTATAAGCTGAACTTACAGAGAGCAGAGCTACAGCACTTCCATCTCAATTAAAGAACATACATAGTAAATCGAAAAGGTGTCTGCTTTGCAGGCAATGAGAATGTAAGATCACAAAACATCAACTCGTTTTATAACTAAGCTAATCAGGTTTGGTATTGGTTACTATCAGAATGGAGATCACCTGAGAATACACAGCAGTGTCTGTCTTGTTGCTTCCTTGTAGGAAACAATCATCACTCTTAATTTTATGTATTTGATGTCTCTCACTGAACCTTTTCCTTACCCTAAAACAGGAATAATGCTGATGGAGAAACACAGTCTCTGCTTCAGGCCAGCTCCCACTACCTTTAGAATGACAAAGTCCTCGTTTGCGTCCTTACTGGAAAGGAAACCTGGCTTCTAGGGGAAATTTTTGTTTGCTGCTTCCTAACATGGTTGCCTCTCTGTATCTTCCACTCTGGGCATCAGGCTTGAGTATTTAAACTTTCTTATTTCCTCCCTTTAAACTAGAACATAATCAGACAGCAGCATGCAGATTTTAATCTGACTATTGGCAAATGGTGCAAGAGGCAAGATGAAAATCTGTAAATGCTGCTGGATAAAAATAGAAAAAAATAAATACCAGTGAGCCAAGAAACCTTGCCCTTCTTACGGAATTGCCTTCAGTGCTATAGCTAGAACAGCACCAAATGTAAAAATCACTGATCATTCTAGATATTTTTTTTTCCTTTATAACTATTGCTATTTTGACAGTCTTTCTAACCTTGTTGGAACACAATCTGTTTGCATGATGTAGATGAGAGAAACGCAGTGCTCCTTTTCCTAAGAGACAGCTGAGGTCAAAACAGACTCTATACCAGCACACTAATATTAAGAGAGGAGTCCACAAACTCAAAAAAGGGAAAATATTCCATGATGGAGTGCTGGAAAGATCTTTTCCACCATGTACTGTACACATCTCTAGTGAGGTAAGTACTTCAAAATGACGAAGGCCTCAGGAAGTTGGTCCTTTCTTGTGAAATCTGGCTTTAAAAATGCCAAACTGAGAAGCATTGGTTTCACTGAACTGAGGCCAGTGAAGGGAAGATTTAATAACAGCCTCATTATAAGGTTCATTGTTGTAGGACTATTTAATATACAAGATTAACACATCTTATCTCTCACTTTCACTCAAACCTATTATACCCCTCATTAGTACAGGCACATTTCTACATCATTTACAGCACTCAGGTCTCAAATAGTAGTGCCTGAAACTGGGTGTGTTCTGCTGCTCTTCCTGGTGATAGGTTCAAAAATAAGACTCACAACTCAAAACTAGAGAAATGGGTAGGTAAACAAGGCTGTTTAAAACTGGGAGAAATTTAAAATAAAAATTATTTGTTTTGTGAACACCCTGGATTTCATTTCTTGATTTCAGTTCCCTCACATCCAGACCATTCACATAAGAGAGGAGGCTTCCCAACCTGATGAATAATGGTATCCTTTGTGGCAGCCCAGAATACTCCTCAGACTGTACAGGGGGGTCTGGAGCCATGCCAGACAGTTTCGGAACTCGAGACGAAAACACAGAACTCTATGTTTGAGCCGTGTCATCGGAGAACACTGCCCACATTAAGAGATGAAATGCAAAATAGAAAGAGAGTGTGTAATTAGCTTATCTTGTCACTGGGTGAATGTAGTTTTAGATTTATGGAAGTACAAGGGAAAAAAGTTAAGATGGAGGGCAAAGGCCGTTGCCCTTTCTCCTTCCTCTTTCTCCTCTCCCCTCCATCTTCTGCTATGACGAAGATGATGGTCATTGGTGAAGGTAGCACTGTCATGTTAAGAAAAGGTAGAAATTAATTGGAAAAGATTGATAAATAATTATACGTTGTAGAACTTGGTTGGTTTTCCTGGAAGAGATAAAAAGGTAGAAACGGCCTTCTCAGGCGTCATTCCTGCTGTGAATTTTGGAGGAGCAGGTCCTGCGGTCCTTGCTCCAGACTCTGAGAGATAAGAAACAATAAACAACTTGAACACGAATCCGCAGAGCGTCCAGTCTCTTGGCTCGGGACTTTTTAAGATCAAGAAACAGCCATAAAAAACACCAAAAAAAAAGATAAATAATATCCTTTCCTCCTGACAATTTGAGATGTAGAAATAGGTAAAGTGACCCAGAACTCCTCAGATTCACAGGCATTTTAAAAGTCTTCAGATCTGGATGATCAGAGAAGAAAAGGTAAGGTAAGAACAGTACACTTCCCCAGACTACATTCCTTTGTGTCCAGAGATGTACCAGGGCAGACCAGAACAATGTACCTTAAAATTATATGAAGGGGAGGAAAAAATATCCACTTTTATGTTCCCAGTAGACCAAAGGGTTGGCCCCTATTCTTGCACAAACTTTTATGAGCTTGCAAGCATCTCAGGACAGAGAAAATGCACTTGTCCAGCAACTGAGCAGATTCAGGTGTTTAAAAGCCCTACTTCCCCTAAGCTGTGGAACTGCTCTCCACAGGACGCTGCAAGTGTTTATAGGGACTCACCTAAACAAGTTCCCAAAAACAACAAAAACAATACCATCCAGTGTTATCAAACACAGAGAAACATTCTGACTGCAGTTTTTATTACATGTTTCTGGACATGGTGAGACTTTGGGGAGCATGTATTAATGTTTGCTTATCCTGACCTTACACTTTGCCACATGCTTGTGGCCACTGACAGTATTCTAACACTGGACTTTAACACAGTACAGATGTTTTATGTTCTCATCATACTACAATTAATAAGTTAAACATATTAAACCATTCAAAGAACAGTGAAGATACTTCTTCTGCATCCATCTGAGGAGAATTGCTACCCCTTGTACATTGTTAGAAAGCATGCTTACAAAATTCCCTTTCCCTCACACTTTACTTTCTGAAGCTACGCTGTGGTAACAAAAAGGTTTTCAAATCAAATGGTTAATACTTATTGAAGAGAAATTAAATGAATGACCTGGAATGATTCTTCTGGGAAGTACTGATAGCAAAGACATAACTTCCATGGGCCAAATGTACAGCTCCTGGGATTTTTTCTACTGTTCCTGGTGATAAAGATGTTTACTCTGGCTGATTAATTTTGTATCAGAATATGCATCTTGCTGGGACGGGCCAGGGTGACACTGACCCATCCACACCGACCTTCAGGCTTTTTGGAATTGTACATGCTTTCAGGTAAAAACAGTCATGAGGTTTTGGGAGTTGCTACCTCCTGCAAGAAAATACACTCATCCCTAAATCCTCGCATTTAATACCACTAAAGAACAGCTGACATCCTGGAGGTCTTCTTGGCTTCTTACAAGGAGCATACCAAGCTATCCAGGTGATGTGTATGGACCAAGGAAGTCTAAGGTAGGGAAGAGAGAAAACCTCTTCTTCATAGCTATGAAAGCTTTTTTCCCTCCCACTATAGTTCTCCATTCATCTTAGAGAAACATTGCTATGTGTTAGCCTTGAGGGTATCAGTGCTGGAGGGCTGTTACTCTGAAGACAGGAATTCCTGAATCTAAACTCAAAAGTGCTCATCAGAAGAAAAAACAGCTGAAAAGAGTTTGCATAAAGACAGTTACTGGCAGCAAGAAAATGATACTTCCAGATATCCTCCTTTCACAGGATTAATATTTGAGTAAGCAAATAGTTCTTTGGCAAATTCTTTACTTATTGCAATGCAGTCAGAATCAGAGTGAGATGACTCCGCGCATACAGCCACTGCTGACAATGCAGGGATCACCAGGGATGCTCAGAAGAGCTTAGTCAACTCAGGACTGGAACAGGCCTTGTAAAATACATTCCCGTGGCTGTAACAAATTTTTGAGCCATCAAACCAAATACAATATAAGGAAATGGGAAAAAAAATTGAACATTAAAAGGTTTTATACAAAAGGGGTCTAGAAAAATCAGAGAAATTAGGGGTATTTTCCAGACCAACAGGTGATCAAGGTAACCTGCACACCAAGTTATATGGGAATGCCTACTTCCTCCCAACAAGCAGGAAAGGATAATTAGTGTATGTAAACACCTTGCAAGGACCCTGGACTAGAAGTGACTGGCTTTCAGGAAGAGGACCATAATAAAATTAGAGAAACAAATAAATAAATGCTGGATGTCTTCTCACCTTTCCTCCCAGAAGTTCAAAACAGAAGACAAGTAAAAGGCACAAAAGCACTGAACACTTAATCAGATTTCCTCACTAATAAACATCATGGAGACTATGGAGAAGTAATAGCCCCCAAAGAATTAACTTCTTTAGTGCAGGATTAATTTAGAAGCCAAAACTGCAGCAGAACTTCTTGGTACCTCTCCTTAATTTCACCAGATTAAGGAAACACCTTTACCTTTTCCATCTCAAATGGAAACTTATTCCTGTACTAACAGCCAGAAACCTTCACCATTGCAGTATCTCAACCACTCAGAGATATCAACAGACTTATTGTCATCATCCCTGTATGTTCACTCTGTGGGGAAGGTCACATCTGGTATGGGGGAAGCCGAGCTACAGACAAGGTATGTGATCTACAGGACTTCACAGAAGAGAACCCACGTGTATCAGACCTGAGAGTGCTTCCACAAGAGCCTGCAGTGCCATTCTGCCAGCTCCGTTCTCTGAACTGCTACACTCCATGCTGCCGATGTGGCTTTCTGGGCAGCCTCCCCAACAGTCCAATCCCTAGCTACACCAGGAAAAAGGAATGTGCACTTTCCTCTTTTTTCAAGTTTTCATGAGTAAGACATTTCATATATTCTTGCCTTCCCCTCCCAAGGATTAAGTTGAGAAAGAACTGAAGCAAAATAGGGACAAAAATTAAAGTAGTAAGTGCACCATAACACATCTGCCTCTGAAGCAAGAAGGCACAGACAGCACCAAAACATCGTCATATCTGACAGGTTGCTCTGCTACCAATCTGAACTAGCAGGTGAGACATGTCACTCCATGACAAGTACCAGAAATAAAGGAGCTTAATGCAACTTCTAGTGTTTTATGTGATTTCTCTCTATTGTGCAACAGGAGACGACAAGCAGTTCTAACAAAACATGGGGAAATTTTTCTCCCCTGAGCTGCAAAGCTTTAAAATTAGCACTTTGTGTATGCTTGTTCTTTTAATGTCTGCATTTATTAAGGAGCAAAACAACCATGCATCTGAAATGCCAGAGAAATATGGATCCATAAATAATGCCACATTCCTATTCACACCTAATCTAAATATTTATGTAGTAATTTACCAGCAAAAGATGCAAACTATTCTTTAAATGCTACATTGTATTAAAGGTTAACCACATGACATGTTTTATTATAAGGTTCTGAATTATGTTTAACACAAATTTTTATTTTCAGTGAAAGTTTTGGTGTTGAAATGGATGGACAGGGACAAGGAGTTTTAGTCACCTCTCAAAGATGAATGCTGAAGTTCAGACTTCTCCAGTGTTTTTTCAGTCTACATAGCCATAGGCCATGCAACTCAGCAGCATACTGATTGGGAGAGGAAGAGCCACCTTCTTCACAAATAGAAGAGCTAGAAATAGCTCTATTAGTGGGGCTAGATGCTTACAGCAGGCCTGTTGATGCAGAGTTTCACTGAGATACGCAGCCTCTACTGCAATCAGCGCCAAATCAAAAGGGCTGTGCACACACCCCCAAGGGAAATGTTAAATAGAACAGCAGAACTGCCCCCAGTACAAGCACATGCCCTTGGATTTCACAGCTGCTGGATGTCTTCTCACCTCAACAGTGATGTAACAGTTCTCTGCCCAGTACCTTACACATGAATTCATGATCCACTCCTCACTCAGTCCTACAAAACCCAGCTCCTCTCTCACTTCATGTCCCGCTACAGTCATCATCACATATTTATGGCCATAACTGTTCCTTTTGGTTCCTCCTTCAGCTCTCACCTTCATGTTTTCTGTTCCTAAAACCTTTCATATTAGACATAGTTTCCAACTTATCTTCTATTTTCTCTCTTACACAAGGCTTTCTTTAGAAATATTACCTTGCTGACTTCGTTTCCAATTCTCTTGATCTCTACATGATCTTCCACACAGAACACTTTCTTCATGTCATCACTTCCCTCAGATGCAAGACCTTTGAAGCTCACTACAGACGCAGCCATGCAGGAACTGATACAAAGATCTTCCTGTGTTTTCCTTTTTCACGAACAGAGCCCCTTCCATTCACACTACACTGAGAGAGATCCACTCTTGTGTTACTTTTTGAGCCTATAATGTGCCAGAGGTTCCAAGGCTATAAAATAGAGGGGTAAAAAACCCCCCACACTTAAACTTAAGTAGTGTTCTAGGACCTAGATATCTTCCAGCTTGTAGTATAAGATGAAAATGAACAATATTGCAAATATGCCACTTCCTAGACTGAAACTCTTGTGCAAAGAGAAATTCCCTAGCTCTAAGCACAAGGTATTCACAAACAAACATTACGACCGATTTTAAATGTCCGACTTCTTCACATTTCCTTAGTGACTGTTAAAGCAGATACCTCTAACTCAACAGCCAGAAAGGCTCACTTTTTCCAGATAGAGCTAATCAGGCAGAGCAACATGAGATCTAGTAATGTTCCCTGCTTCAGCAAGAGATGAAGTGCAGACTTATTGACAGAATCTGCATTTTTGGTTCTCATTTGTTCTGCCTGAATAAGCTTACCAATCTGAGGCAACATTTTCAGACACTGTCATTTTGAACACCACTGGTCTCTGGGACTATCCTTTTTCTGCACCTCACCGTATTTAGATCAAAGAAACCTTGGTAAAAAAAACAGAGGAAGCTGGAAGCATAAATGTTCATTCTTAAGTTGCAGTAAAATCTTTCATTTCAATGATATACAGAAGTACTTGGAATGTATTACAGCTGATAAATGCAGAAATGAGGTATAGAATACTACTGAAAATAGACCTTATTTGTATGCACGCCATACAAATATGTTAAAATACGTAGTTAAATATGCTGTTGGAGTTAAGTAGCTTTCATAGAAGAGAATCATTGCAATTATCAGTGGTAATAGCAAATCCTCTCTGATACAGATGTTTACTTCCTGTTCCAAGAACTAGGGCAGGAAACAGCCATGTTAAAAATATTTGTCTAGCACCAGCCATAGTGTTCCTATTTGTTACAGCTAAGTGTACAACCTGTAACAAAAATAGATAGTTTTTTCTTCCTCTCCTTCCAGCATAACTTAATATATTTAAAACCTTTAGTCAACAACCAAATGCCTGCTACCATATTTTGGTACAAGCTGTCTCTAACTACAGTCCTATCTCTTCAGTTAACAACTGGAACACAGAATTAGTCATCTCTAGGAAACAGATAGCATTAGCTTTTCATCACAAAAAGCTCAATTAAAGCCCATTTGAGAGAAGCTGAGCCACTTCTTTACTGCATTTTTTCCTTTTCCTGCCTCCTGATAGCTAGGCTGAACCTAAATATCATTAACTGCTGTGAAGGCTAATATGCAAAGCCTAAGTACAGACCTGACTACGGCAAGTGCATCTCTCAGTTCTGATGCAAGGGGGGAAAAAAAAGAAGACATCCACATACAGACACAGTTTCTTCCCAATGCCCACATGTTTACTTCTTGCCAATTTCTTTGTAAAATGGTAGAGGTGTAAGTGTCTATTCATTTTTTTAAATTTCACTGTGTGCCTTCTGTTTCTAAGAACATGGCAAATACTGTCTCTACACTATATCCCTAGTACTTAGAATGCAAAACACTTTATGACACTTCTAGCTCTGGGAGAAGAGAAAATGAAGCATGAAATAAGAAATATACTAGCAGAACAATATTCATTGACACTGGTAAATCTGTATACTGCTGCTTTGGGAAAATACTAGTATTTGGGGTTTTAGGCTTTTTTTTTAATATGTTTGCCCAGCTTGTCTGATGTCAATGGTATGTCTGTCCTTGCAGTTTTTCCATGTAACATGTAACCAGATGCCAAATTCACCAAATTATGTTCAAATCCAACAGATTTATATATTCTCATTAAAATGACAAATATTTTTTAAGCTAAACTGTGTAATTATCCTCACAATTATTCATAAACCCCCACCCCTGAAAAAACATGATCACATTTGTTGAAGAGTCTGAGGCCAAACACAGAACTACAAATCTTTTCTCTCCTAGCAAGAGTCTAGAACTAGTAATAATATTTTCTTTCCTAGCAAGGGTCAAGACAACAGATTCACAAACAAAGCCATGAACACAGAACAAAACACATAAAAAAAACTATCTTGACTGACCAAAAACTGACTTTGGTTGAAAAGAGTTTTTACAGATTATTCTTTGTTTCTTGTAGCTTATACTGAAACTGAACAAAAATGGCACCAAAAAGAAGAAGAAAAATCACATTCTTCAAGTCCATTATGTACCAGTAATATTCTATTTAATGTGCACTAATTTGGTCAGCCTCATGGTGATATTGGATAATGTGCACTTGCACTGTTTTTAATATCCAAAAGCTAAAATTCCTGCAGAAATATACATAGGAAGGGACAGAACTCTAAAATTGGTCACATCTAACAAGTAAGAGTTGGGCAAACAAAAACTGGAAGAAAATGCATTGCAAAAACAGAATAAATGCTTTTCAGAGCAGGCTTCTGAACCTCAGTCCCAAAAGAGGAGTCATGATAACACAGCATATCCTGGTCTGGTGTGTGGCAGGAAAGGTATGGGATCCCCACACTACCACACCAGAGAAGGTGTACAGAGACTGGCACTTCTGCAGCAGGTACCCAAAGCAGAAGCAGATTTATGCATATCAGACTAATCAATACTAAAATGGATCCTACATGAGCCATCTAGTGCCTCATGCCAGAAAGTCAAACAGCCTGAAAACCAAAACTAGCCTTTTTTTGGGAAAATAACTGGTACAACCCCCTTCAGATGCCACTTGTACTGCTGCCACCTTCATCACAGCTCAGGGAAAATATCCCTCCTATTCTACTTTTAATGGAAAAACCTTCCATATACTGTAGAAAGGCGCAAGATAGATCAGCACTTCTCTGGGTGAACTAGTTAGAAACTTGGCTGAAGTCATTATAGCTAACTGACAAAGGCTTAAATCTTTTACTACTGATTTGTTTGAATTATACATCACGCTCGCACTAATGTAATAGGCAACTTGGAATATGAAGCCCTGATTTACCAGGGATTCTCTCATGAGGAATTATTTAAAGTAAAGAAGGTACAAAATAAGTGACAAAAAAGCAAAGATAAATGTTACAGCACTCATTACCATGAGGCCCAGTGCAATACTGACTGTGTCAAAGCTACAGCATTGGGTATTTACAAAGCGAACATGTAACAAACACGTAAAAATCACTTTGTGTAGCTCCTCTTTTTTATTTTCTTCCAGTGTCTTGGGGGAGGACCATTCCCACCTGCAGTTTCACCTCTCTTCAAATCTACCTGGACTCTTTTTGAGGGGAGAAGTTGGTATTTCATGGTTTCTAAACCATTTTCAAAACCTACCACTTTGTTCTCAGTATATTGTCAAAAAACAAAAGGAACTACCCCAACTACCTTATACATGCAAAAAACCCACCCATAATTATAACTGTACAACATAGAACACCAAAAGAATTTTCTCATATTTTGCAGCCAATTTAGTTATAGACCACCACAAATGGACAAGAGCTTTTTTATTCCACTTCCTTAAGGCAGGAGGGATGCAACACTGTCAGGGAAGGCAGCAAATACAAAAGATGACTTCCAGCATCTAGAGTAAAACATGCAATGTAGCTAATGCTTTTTTATTTTCACCCCAAAAAACTAAGGGCGTCTTATTTACAAGAGACAGGATTGGGAGGAGGAAAAAAAAAGTGCTTAATGTATTCTTTGCATTAAGGATAATATGAATTTGGTACAAGTGTCTTGTATTTCCTGCTACATAAATGAAGTCATTGACTAAGCACCCTAAAATAATCTCATACCACAAACACCACACACCACTCATCACAGCTGAGATGCTGACATTTGCTGCAGGGCTGGTACTGCTGCACTGAATTTAGGCACATAATCCACCTCTTTTCTAATTTAACTAGAATCTATTCTAGTCTGTAGAAGAACTACAATATTAACTGCAGAATATGTATATTTTTCCCTTGATTGCGTCTACTTGTTCTTTCAAGGGCATTCCCATTAGGAACAAACACTTCTCCATCCTCTCTCCCCCTTAAAGCAGAGTGAAAATAATCCTATCAAGGGAAACTTATTACTGTTTCCAAATTGCGCCTGGCTCTCAGCAGGCACACTCTCCAGGCAACAGTTTTGCCGCTACATTATAACTAATTTTTTTTTTTCAGATGACATTTTGTACTGTAAGTAGGTAGAGGAAGGACAGATATATGTGGTTTGGGATAAGAAAGAACCTTCTTGAGCCAAGCAAAGAAGCAGTGTCTCCCCTCACTCTGCATCCTCCTGCAAAGAAATTTTGTTCTCAGTCCTCGGAACAATTTCTTAGCACGTTGCACCACGGCCAAAAACAGACCCTTTCACAAATTAACGCTGCAAGAGACAGATGAAACCTGTAGTTTGTTCAAATTTGGAGCTCCTGGCTGCAGAGGATAATGAAGAAATAAAAGGAAAGAGGGGAAGAAGGAGAACAAAAGAAAGCCCAAAGCCATCATTTGATTCCCGGTACCTGGACACGGCACTCGCTGTCCAACGCTGCCACCTGGTGGCCACGAGGAGCGGCGACACCGCTCCGGCCCCGAAAAACACGGCTCAGCAGTTGTCACCCACAGTGTCCCCCTCCGCAGCTGCCAACTCCTGGGTCAACATTCTGGAAACAGAAAAACCCCTCTCCGGTTCCTGTTCTGTCTGTGTTTATGGCTTTCTGCAATCATTCCAAACGGAGCCACCAGAACACTTTAAATAAATTGTTCCCACTAAGAAAAAAATACCCCAATCTCAGACCAAGACATATTTAACAGAATTAAATGTAGTGCACTTCATTTTTAGTGAGTAGATAAAGAGCAATTTTAAAATTAATACAAGCTAAATCCACTAAAGGCTGCTTCAAGATCAATTAACAAAAAAGCCTCAAAGTCACAGGCATTCTTCCAGACAAAGGGAAACTTACTCAAATACCAACCAAGGAATTTATGTGTAATTTCTAGCTTTTTAAACAGAACACAAACACACAAGTCTTACTGACAGAGCCACATGAAATTTAGCAGGATGAGACAACTATCTGAATGAAGAGAAGAAGATTCATATCTAACCAGTTCTTCTGAGCAGAATAATCAAGGGAAATTGGTACTTCTTTGGGAACAGGACGGAGAGAACAGAAGAATTGTACAGTAGCAACAGAGTGCCATGCACGTCAGAACACCACTTCAAAACCACACTGAAGAGAGGTCAGGAGCTAGATCCCAGCCTTCAATCTACAAATGTAACAACAGCAACTCTCAACCTACCTAGAAGAAAAGTTATATACTTCCATTCTCTCTCCCAATAACCCCTACGGCCCAGCTCCTCCTTGGGAGACTCTCGGCTTAGGAGCATATTCAGCTGAGAGATTTTATTTAGCCACATCACACAGACCCGGACATTACGCTGTTCTGCACTGCAAGGCCTCCCAAAGGCATTTAACCAGCCACATCAATGCCCTTTCCCACCACACGCTCTCGTGCTCCTAAACTGAAAAATATACTTGCTCCTCACCGCATCTCCCCATGCACCAGGGAGGATCCCAAACCCCATACAAAGGCATTTCTGAACAGCTGGACCATTCCTCTTGATTCCAGAACCCAGGCATGCAACCCTCCCAGATTCACAGCATCCATACCCTTCCTGCTCATGGAAATGACTTCATGAGAAACAGCAGTCTACAAAACCCACAGCAGGTTAATGTTTTAGGAAAATGTACAACAGGCTTGATACGAAACAGGGACTTTGTTAAAAGCAAAGCAGCACCCCAGGCTTATTCTGCAGACGATGCATAGCTTCAACTTCCCACTTTTTGCACAACACCTTTTCATGTCAAATACAACACAGTTATATGATAGTTGCTTAAAAATCCTTTTGGTCAACAGGGAGTAACACTCTAGAACAGGGGCCCAAAGAAGTAGTAAGAACTATGCCATAGCTGAAGTATCAGGTTTTAAAAAACACTGATGCAGTCAATTCTACAAGCATAAAGATTGTCAGGAATGACAAAGCTTTGAAGCCACAAAATCTTCTTTGAAGCTTGGCTCCAAGCACCTATCACTTTTTAAGTTTCAACTATTCTAAATTACAATTTTAAGTGAAAGGGCCTGGAAGCCTGAAGCACTTGGAAGTAACTAAATAAGTAAATAAATAAATAAATCAATAAACTAAAAATTGAGACCCTGTGATTTAGCACCAGCTTCAAAAATACAAGTAAGATGACTTAGGTCAGACTTATTTCTTTAACTGTATGGGGAAAGACTTGGCAAAGCACATGCAGATTTTTCTAAATCACTTAAATACTGCAGCTATGAATGGCCATACTGGTGCAACTTAGGCCTTTCTGATTTCTTTTTCTTCTGACTAGCAAGTATCATTAAGCTGATCTTGACATTTCTTCTTGTAATTCCCCAACAATAGGCTGACCTTGGTCACTACAAGTCTTCCTTAGGTTAAGTGAAACAGAACACTTTTTCCTTATGAACTTGCTGCATCCTTAAATACAGCACGCAGTCCCTGCATCCTCATTCTGGTGCCTCTTTGTTTCCAAAAACGTCACAAGTCAGGAGGACAATCAAAATCAAATCACTTTTCCCTCAGCAGGTCTCTGTAACACATTCGGCTTGCTGTGTTTTCTGTTGTTTTAAATCTGTAATGTCCTCTTCAATTTGTAAAATTTTAATTGGAACCACAAGACATGCAATTGTTCTCCCATTTCTGTAACTCTTGGGAACCTCATCCCATTGTCATCTTGTTATTGAGCATTTTACTCCATAGGCCCTGCCAGTTTGATTGCAACTGTTTTCACCACCTTTTTTTTGTCACTACACACAGATTTCTACCTTCCTATCCACATTTTTACTAGAAAGTAAGACTCAGGTAAACTTTTATCACTGTCCCCTGCCTGTATCACTCTGGCTAAGTACCTACTGCCTTAGAAATTCAGATGCAGAACAGAAAGATTGTACCTGCTCCAAATAATTCACACTTGAATATAATCTTTGCAGTAAACTTTGCACCTTATTTCTTTCCTCATCATGATCATAAAACAACTGCTGGAGTTTGTATTTTCTCTGAATGAGATTCCCCAGATGTATCCTGAATTCAGTCAGCTATAGGAATTCATTATTTCAGTTTGATCTAATGCTCAATCTTGATTGTGTCTGTGTCTCAGCTGTCATTCTTGGCTTCTCCACCTCTTCCTATCACTGCATTGTTACCCACAATGTTTATGGCCTTTACTCCCGTTGTTCTCTGGACTTCAAAGAGGATCTGTACCTGCTTTCAAAGATATTCTGCATAGGCATTAACATCAGCTTGCCCTCCTCATTAATGCTTACCCTATAATCTCACCTGTTAAGTTTCCATTTTTAATTACCCTGATTTGCAAGATATTTGGATTCCAAATATCCTAGTAAAAACATCGTAAATGCACATGCCTAATACAAAAGCAGAAATACAGCTCCAAGCAAGTCACATCTGAACCAGACAAATGCAGACTGAGAAAGTAAAATACCAGCACTTTGAGATAAGTTTAGGACGAAACAAGGGACTAGACCAGAGATCTCCAGTGTGCCATGTTCAGCATGGCTCACACAGCTGTAATAAGCAGCAAGCAGTGCTCCAGTAGAATATTCCAATCGGCTTTCAAAATAAATCTCAAGTAGGGGGTGTAATAATCAAGTTGGTAAACTCAATTTGAACATGAAACGTATTGATTTCTTCTGTGGCTAATCACCATCATGATTCTAAATTATAAAGATCAGAAATTCTCTTCTCCCTGAATGCATACAGTAAATTGCAAACCAACAACAGCCCACAGAGCTGTAATTGCTATCCTGACAGGATAAAAACGCCTACTCGTCCTATTGTTTTTGTGAGTCCATCTCCTCTCTACCCTTTTCCTCTGCCTTTTATTTTATCTGTTTTTTCACCACAAATGTGAACTTTGGGGATATAAAAAGGAAGAGCTTTTTCCAGATGTTTCCACAGAGCACAGTACTTTGTTCAATGCCCCAAAAATCTGCCCTTTCCTGCAGTAACACACTGCGCGTTCTCAGCTCAGTCACAGACTCACAAAATGGTTTGGGTTATAAGGGGAACCCGAGGTCAAGAAGCAGGCGTGGGCAGTAGGGGGATGTGGAGACCACCAAATACCCTGAAGCCTCCAACCCATTCCGGAAGGGTCTGGGAGACTGGACTGCACGCAATAACAAAATAACTAAATACTAATTATAACTAAATAAGTAAATTACATAGAAAGGGAGAAATTTACCTGCAGTGCAGGGAAATTCATCTATAGAAAGGTACCCCCACAAAGCCCAGGTGTGTGTGCACCCCAGGACCCTGCACACCCTGTCAGCTGCATGAGCAATGGAGCCAGGACTGGTGATTCTTTTTCTTCCTTTCTTTCTCCCCCTCTTTAAATCATCTCTCTCTCCCCCTCTCTTCCCTTTCACCTCACCCCCTTATCCTAAACCCACTGCCATGTTCTTCTAGGAGGCCAAGGACTAACATACCAATTTCCATGCCAAGTGTGTAATTTATTAATATAACTTTGTGATTGTCTGCAGACCCTCTGACTCCTGTTGTTCCTTTCAATCATGAGCATCTTCAAATCTTAGGTTCTCCCTTCCCCTTAAGGGTGGGACATCACAAACACCAGAGATATGAAAGGAAATTCAAACTCAGACTTGTAAGATCTACCACAAATACCATTAACCAGTTTGGGGTATTTTGTCACATTTCTGTCCAAAGATTTTACATTCAGCGTATTCAATAACCCTGACGGTCTTGGAATTTAAGAGCCTGACATGTTTAACACTTTTGACACCAATAATACCTACTATACAACTTGGATTATTTTCCACAACTGTATTACTCTGTGTTTTCGCAAAATTTAATACAACCATATTATTATATACTTCTACTCTCTTGGTTCCCCAAAGAGGAAATCTGTTTCATAAGGGTAATACCTCATGGGGTAATGTTTGTATTATCTGATATAGGAAAACATGGGTAGCCTTAACTAAGTGTGTCTGACAAGACGTCCATGAAAAAAAGCCTCACACATCTTTGTTGGGATTACTGCAATACAAAGCTGAACCCTGTTTGAAGACAGTATCTCTGAGTAAAGTACAGAGAGGTCCCAACCTCAGGGTGGGATGAACAGTAGAGTTTTCTCTTTTGATTTTCTACAAGATATCATTACCCAAAGCAATAATGTTGAAGCTGTTCATTCTGCAAAGAATCTGCCACCCTCAGAGATCAGGACACACAATACGGGCAATTAAGCTTTAACTGAAACTTAGCTCAAAGTAAGCATGGATGCAAATTAATGTACAGCAGTCTGGAGCTTACTTGAAGGTCCTGAACTATGACCTTCATCTTTAATAATTAGACAAAGAATCATAAAGATCACTCTCTGGTAAAAAACTGTCTTGAAAATTACAGGAGGAACAGTTTTAAATATCATACCTTCACTTATTTTCTTAATAATGATCTGCAAAGAGAAGGTAATGGCAGAAAGTATGGAATGTCTTTTGGAAGATACTACTCAGTGTTTATTCTCAACATTTACCACAAGAGAGTTTATATCACCCTCTATTAACCTCAAAACTAATATTTAAGCATAACTGACTACTTTAAACAAAACCAAAAAAAGACAAAAGCAGCTCATTTGAACAGAACATCCTGCCTCTAGCATACAAGACAGCATTCGTGTGCAATCAGAGTAGATGATAACTTTGGCAAAAGAACTGTACTTTTAACCAGGGCAACAGAAGCATTTTTCCCTCCAGGTAATCCCTCGCCACTGGTGCTTTATCAATTCTGTAAGAATAACCTACACAGAAAGGCTGAGGGCACAGCACCTGTCCACTCTCCTGCAACTCTCACTGCTCAGAGAACAATCTCTCATCCTCATCCCTTCCACTACTTGCATATTCAGCTGCATATTCCCTTCCAAAACAAGACTGGTTGTAACTTTAGGAACTTTGAAGTTTTAAGCAGGAAGATACAGCTTAGGCATTAAAAACCAGAGGGTTGCCGTTACTTGAAAGGAGTCTGTTGGATGTCATTGTCCCCTGAATTTGCACAGATGAGCTGCTAACGAGAGAATTCAGGCATATTTTCATTTGAACTCCAAAATGTCCTCCAAAAGCTCCAGTTCTGTGCCAGAAATTTCACCCTCACGGGTTTAAGCAAAAAAAAAAGAATTCATTTGCATTCTCTTCACAAATGATTTTTAGCTAGCAGAAGGCCTTTCCCTGATGTCAAGGAAAGAACACTATTGCTCAGATCACTCTTTATCCACACCTGTCTGCCTGTGCATGTCAGGGCCACGCCTACTTAATAATTCTAAAGTTTTGATATTGTAAAGATATCCTGCTGATAATTTCCATTCAATTTTAAAAGAGAATTCACAGTTCTCATACCTTTCACTGTTTACATACCCCAAAACCACAGCATCTCTCCATCTGCCAGACCGGGGATTCTGCATTTTACAAGTGCTCCATTAGATTCCTAAAGTTTTGGTCTTCTGTTAGGCCTGGATCTCGCCAGCCTGCATGTCTGTCTGCCAGTGGTAGCTCCCCTTGGAGAGGTAAGTAAGGAAAAGTGCCCTAGCATTATGCACTTGCTCAATTCTTCCACTACATAATTCCAGCTCAAAAGAAATCTGTTCACATCCCACCAACCACACAAGTGGGGCCACAAACCTCTCCACAGGTATGTAAGTCTTTTCTTTCCTTCCCTGAGCAGGAGGGAAAGAAGCAATGTTTCCTAATCATTGCAAGGATACAAAAATTGTACATACAAAGAAAAATTCAAGAGCGTACTCCAAATATTTTGAAGATGTGTATACTGTTCCAGAAAAGTGTTTGGACAGGGTCTGTATGCAGCTTCTTCATGCAGACTGCCACCAATCAACAAAAAAACCCTCTTAACAGAGAGAACAAAAATGTAATGATTAAAACAAAAAGAAAGGTTGCTCTTGGACACTCTGCAGTAACTTAATTTAAGGAAAGTTATCCAAGATCTCTAGACAGAAAACAGCAAAGACATCAGTCAGGTTCCTTTGTGCTTTAAAATGACTCCGCCTGGAAAAGGAAAGTTTCAACATACAAGTATTAAGATATTTTCTCTGATGTAAATCCCTCCACCTACTCAAGGATCATATTGCCAAAGGTGACAGATACCATATTGCACTCATTGTATCTCCACTAGACAATAAATTAAGTTTGCAATATAAAGTTGTTCAAGAACAAGATAAAATATCAGCAGCCACACATCCAAGCAGATACTTAACATGGAAATGGCAAAAGGCACTGCTTCAATTTACACTACTTGATTTTGTAGAAACCCTAAAGCCGTCTAAGGAATTAATGCCCATGTGCAGACAAATGGAAAATGCCTAAATGTTCCAGGAGGAGATTAAGGCTGAGTCTGAAATGAAAATATAGGAAGACAAAAGCAGCAGTAACTTGCAAGAACCATTGTCAGATAGGTTCTTGCAAGTAGCAAAATGATACAGTTTGACATAAGCAGGTTTAATACCATATCTTTAGGAAAGGGACTTCAAAAACAATATGGAATGGATGGGAAATTTGCAGTTCCCTTTCTTTGTGAGCAAAAGCGTGTTTTTACAGACTACTGCAGGCTGTCCTAATCAGCAGTAGAACTCATCTTCCTGTGTTTTTGAATGAAGTCCCAGTCCTTCTGCCTTCAGTAAAGGCAAAAGTTTTCTCCCAGAGTTTTACTGTGCAAGTTCAGAAATTACGACCAAAAAAAAAAAAAAAACCCACAAAGGAAAACACAAGTGCCAAAATAAAGACATCTGAATTTTAAACATAGTTCTACTACAACCTTCCTTTAATATGTTGAACGAATTCTCAAATTTCTACTTCATTTTCTTCATTTTTATGAAGATGAGATGGCAGCAATACATTATAACTCACAGAATGAGGACAGAATTATGAGCATTTGCAAACCACTCTGGTCTCCCTGAACGAAAAGGACCTAGTTAGCACAACACACTACATCAGTCCTTAGAATGAGCAGCTTTTAAGTGAGCAGCAGCATTATGTAAATTAGTTACAAGAAAGAAATTAGAAGAAGATTCAAATACAGTCAAAAGGTTTGAGTAAATATAAAGTTTAGTACAGATACATACCCATCGCCTCCATATACACATTTTCTGTTTGCACTCACAAAATAGAAGTTACTACATTTCCTAATTATATTGCAAAAGATGACCATTCCATGAAGTTCCAACTACATTATTCCAGTTCAGTAACCCTGTATGTTCTCATAAAGCCTGAAACATTTATATAGAGATACATACACACATCACCTTTCTAATTTTATAAATACTGAAAGAAAAAAAAGCCACAATGCATGCAAACCCAAGTTTCACCCTATTTTTAGAATTGACTGAAAAGTACAAAAACCACTTGAAATTTTCCATGTCCTCAACAACACTATCCCTCTTCCTCAAAAATATAAGTGTAATTTTGCAATTAATAAGACACACCATAGTTTCCAAGTCCATGCAGAGTTCTACACAATGCTATTACAAGCTGAACAATCCTTAGAATTGCCAAAGTTTCTGTACTCTCAAGGCAGATTGCATAGTGCTATGCCCAGAAAGTAAAATGTTCATCAGATTGTTTTTATGGTTTGTCCTCTGAAAAAAGGAAGAGGTTGCAAGGGAAAGAATATAAAATGCTAGGTACAGCTTAATAACCATAATTTCATGTTTATGCATGGTTATCCAGATCACAAAAATAAAGTGATAGCAAAAAATAAATCAATTTGACCTGCATAACCAGGGCATAGCTGAGAAAAGGTCTATTTTCAGGATGGTCCCATGGAAATTATTAAAACCAGTTACAGAAATTAAAGATGTGTGAAGGTGCCTTTCTAGGATGACAAGCCTAGAATTATAGCCTAGACAAGCAATAATGACAAGCCTAGAATTACAGTTTTAGAACAGAAAATCTTCTGTATTCTCAAGCAGAGATTCTGTATTTCTGTGAGATACACTGAAGTGGTCTTTGTCAAGACACTGAATACCTTCTCTGTGTGTCCTATGACAATAATGTAAGGGTTGTCAACTTCACTGAAATATATTAAAATCTAAAGCAAAATAATTGCAAACATTTTAATCCACCATTAAGGTTCACAAGAAAGTAACAAGCAGCAAGGCATCCAAAAATTCAGAGTTCAGTACAAACATTACTCCAGCCATACCATATATTCTGTATGGCTTACAACACAATTCACTATAACCAGTAAAATAAAACCATGTATAACTTAAAAAGGAAACACATCAGTAATCTACAATGAACTTATTAACACCACATAGGCAGAAAGCTCACTAAAAGATGCTGTAAAATTCCTAGACTCGTTTCACTAACAACCCCCCCACACTTGGGGTATTTTGGTTCACGTTACTGCATATGAAGGTGAACAAGCAACTCTTGTGCTCCTTCTCACATCTCTCATTAGCTATAATTAACATATTCATACTTCACGTATCCTGTCCCAAACTGTCATATGTTCTCTTAAAAAGAATTTCAACTCCGAGGGCCTCTAATAGAAGTCACGGCAACCTGGGAAACATTAACCATAATTTTTCTCCTGCCCTTTTCGCCCTTGTGTTCAGGAGATTGGCTGGCTCCTTAAATCGGGAACTTGACTTAAACAAGAAGATGCACGCAATGAAGCAGCATAAATCAAGGCCATCTCTATTTCTGTGCATGTGCCATAGCCATGACTGAATGCAGCACTCTTCCAGAGGGCACAGAAATCTTTCAAATGCCACCAAAAACCATACAAGTCAAATTTTTGCACTGTTTAACAGGAACAGCTGCAAATGTGCTTCAGACTGGCATTTAAGGGAAACCTAAAATGCTAACTTGAAATGTGGCTCTTCTTCTTCCCCAACTGAAAACTCGAGCAAGTTTACTTTTTAAGACAGAATGTGTGTCCATCCTCATACATTCACTTCCACTTACTGATCTGTACAGCCTCTTCCCTTCCCACCACAAAATTCAAAGTTCCATTTGCAATCCACGGACATTCAAGACTGGGAATCCATAAGGCTGACTACCAGAGAAAGGGGGCCTTTAAAGGAAGATAAAGCTACACTTGGCTTAACAACTCCTCAGCCCATGAGTGTTGGTTTCACCTTCCCATCATGAATTGCTAATATAATGCAAATAAAAATACACACGCCACTGCAACCCGACAACATTTGGTTCAAACACAGACACAACTAAACAGAAACAACTTACTAGAACATGAACTTCTGTCACAAGATTGTCTTCTACAATAATAACATCAATCTCCAATGTTTATTATGGTAGTCCTGTAATATGAATTGAAACAGATCCCTACACATCTATTAACAAGGGAATAGAAGTCTCTACTAAGCCTATTATGCTTATTATAGGATCTCCGTTCTGGTCAAACAAAACCTTTAGACTGAATTCTTTGCCTAATTAGGAAAAGATAAACCTATTTTGCTTATGAAGGACAGATCTGCCATTTGAATGCACCTCTGTACTAGAGGCATGGAATCCAGAGAAACATAAAATAGTACGAGAACTGTGTTACATTCACATAAAGGGTAGTTAAATAATTCAAGGTTTATTTGGAGGTTTGTTTGCAACTGTAGGAAAGGTCAGACCTTATATGAATAAGGTATTAAGGTTTGCACATAAAATCTAAGGTAAGGATAAGTAAAAAGGCTTCTTTACCATGCAGTTGCTCAGTGCTGTAGAGAGCTAACATTTTAAAAACCAACGCAGCGATAACGGCATGGATTACTGAAAAGATTTTGCATAGACATCAGCACACATGCATCAAGAGTTCAACTGAAAATCACGAAATCAGTTAACACACAGATTGTGAGAAGGAAGTTTATTGTTTTAAGCGATGTGTGGCTTTGAATTACACTTAACACGATTATTTTAAATTTCTCTTTGCTCTTACTTGCACTTCTTGGATTTAATACTTTAAAAGACAGACTTCCATGCTTTTGCATTAAACACTTCCCACACTGTTTAGTGGCAGTCAGATACAACAAATTGTGAAGTTTGGACTCGGCCTATGCTTTTCAGAAAAGAACTCATTACACCACAAGCATCTACTTTGGACATCCATAACTGGATGCAGAGACGTATCTCTAAGAGGATGCAGAAATGCATATATCCTGCTGCTCTGGGACTGCTAGCTCAGTATTTGAACGCATACCTGTGCATATTCAAATATGCAGATGTTTTCACATTGAATAAGCTCAAACTAACTCTTGCCTAAACACGTCCTCAAAGAACACAGCGGGACACTAAAAATACTCAGAGTCTAGCAGGAGCAGGAACAAAGACATCACTTACTAGTAGCCAACAGAAAACAAAAATATTCCACAGTTGCAGAAAACACAAAAAAGCATGTTTCAGGAAAAGCAAACATCAGGCTCATATAGAAACACTTGCACATCACCTATCCTACCTTGGAAGAAAAGCAAACACAGAAATTCCTAAGCTTGAGGAATAATTATTTCTGTTCCTCTAACCCAAGCTCCACTGATCAAACTCACAGAAGTCTTAGTAGCATAAAAGTAATTTAATTTCATTCAATCCTTTTTGCCTCTTGAACTAAAAAACAGAAATGATTGCTTCTCATGCAAACCCCTATACCCTCTCTCTGTCATCCTCTTAAGTGTCTCCTGGTAGGAATGACAGCACCATAAGCCTGCAGAAGGGACCACAGCACAGACTGCATCAGGCAGGTCAGCTGCAGGTAGGAACCCCCTGACCATCTGCAGCATCTCTTTCACATGTCAGGTAGGAGCAGAGGAGCCCCGTGTCGGCTCAGCCAGCAGCTGGGCTGCAGAACAGATGCTTTCAGAACAGAGTCGTATCAACACAGTGCAAATGCAGCACAAGGGCAGGCATCATCCGTGATGTTCATCAGGAAGGATTTAACCAGTCTGCACCTGCTTTAAGAAGCTGCAATTATTTTATCCTATGGCTTCCTTTACTTACTTGCACTTTCACATCACGATGATTTTGTTCTGCAGTTTAAACACGATTCATAGCCTCAATTTAACTTTGATTCATAGTTTCTAATAACATCAGTCCATTGTCCAAACATTGCAAGGGGATATTAAAAAAGCTTAGATGGTCTGGGGAATTTGCCCACCAACATTAAACACAGAGTAATTGGTTTCCATAGTATTATTTTAGATAACAGTTTCAGATAAACAAAGTATAACTGTAATGTGCCTGCTCTAAACCAATAAATTCAACAACCATTGGACAATATTGCAAAACCTTGTATTATTAAAACACATAAGTGGTTATAGCTTATTCCAAAGAATTGTTACCCAATTTCAAATTATATAAGAGCAGAAAAACAATCACAAATAAAAATTTGAGTTCTATGAATGGGTACTGCCCACAGCTCTACTGTCTTTGTCCAGACTCTAGCAGCTTGCTTACTAGCTGCAAAATGTCACGCTCAGAAGTTTAGGTTAAACTGTCACTGCTTTGGAAATGTAGGCATCTGGTAACAACACACATGCACACACATACATATATATATATTAAAAAATAAAATTAAACTATGCCTAATAGGTACCTAAGTTGGTTTCAAACTCTTATTAATGATACACTTCTCTGTAGAGCAGAAAACATCCCAAAAATGAAGTGTTGTGCAGATGGCATTTTTAAAGTGTGATGCAAATATGTGGCACATGCATGACATGTGCCTTTCCTTGATTTTCCAGACACTAATTGTTAAATAAGACTTCTGAAGTACGCATAAATGCATGGAATTCAATAACCAGTCAAGTATTTAGACATAAAAGAGAAGTCAGCAGAATTTTATGGATAGACAAAATTAACTTACCAAAACTAGAGTATATTCTGTGCTAAAAACATAGTCAGCACTATGAAAAAAATGTTAGAATAATACAAGTGCTTGTGCACATACACTAAGACACAAAGGAAATTGTTTCCTTTTCACACCCAAAAGCATAAATATCCTTTAGAAATGTACCATTTCCCTTATGAAATCTAAGTATTAATAGGCTTTTTTTTTTTTTATGAGAACTGGTTTTTCCCATTTAATAGGGATCTACCTCTTTGCCCCAGCAGCCTGATACTTCTTTTTTTACTGTCTGTATTGAATATTCAGTTGCCTTTCATCCACCTCTCTATCTTGGGTTTACCAATCCTTTTTCTTTGCCAGTGATCCTTATTCCAAGCACTCTCCCCAGCACAGTGTCATCAATATTTTTTGAATATACATTCCTGCACACACTGATTCCAAATACAGCCAGCATACATACTCCATATTGCATATATATCATTAGGAGACTTCTAGGACCTTATCCTGTCAAACCATATTAAAGTGACATTTTTAAGGCTGACATTCCATTTTCTCTAAGCTTGTTTTGAGCAGACATTTAGCAGAAACCTCCCCCAATTCAGGATTTTAATCAAGAGAGAAAATTAAGAAAAAGTTAAGTCTGCTATCTAGGAAAAAGATCTATTAGATCTTGTCTAGACTAGAGAAATGTATCCTTCTAAGAATCAGTTTAGTCTTTGCAATGCACTTGTAAAATGTCACACATTCACACACAGAAAGCATTGCAGATAGTGTTAAAATTAGTTTCATTAACTCTAAATGCTATTTCAGTCGGGCTGAATTAATGGCAGCGAAGTTAAAGGTTTACTGGCATTGTAGTTAATGCTGATCAAAGAGCCTACCCATCACTTTCCCCACAATACACTCACGGCCCTTTGAAATCTGCCCAACTTCACCATCTCTGAGACCCCTGCCACAAATCTGTGGGATGGGTACCCAAACTGCAATGCATTTACAAAGCACAACTGAAGACAGAGGAAACCTGTGACAGCTTGAGAAGCTTATCAGCAGTGGACACCGCAGAGCTTAATTTGCTGACAGAGAAACAATTCAAATTTCTAGACAAAGGCTTACAGCTATGGCAAAGCCTCCAAATCAGAATGAAAATCTAAACTTAAATTCAGGCTATCTGTACAAAGAACTAACAGTGAGAGAGAAAGACAGATAGTGATCCATCCTCTGCTGGAAAAGAAAAGGATTCCTAGAGATCTCTTTCAGGTTTTTCTCCTAATATGTGCTGCTAGCGTAACACCAACTTTTTGTCAGAATCACTTTTCAAACAGAAGAAGAAAAACGACACACTAAAATTTAAGAAAATATTCTCTTTTTTCAAAGAAGACAATATTTTCATTTTGCATCAGGTGTTTGGTTTCTTGTCAAAGTTTTCTTTTATCACAAATTATCACATTTTGCTCATTATAAAAAAAAAATAATGATTTTTTTCAGCAGTAGCTGAAAGTCTAATAGGATTACTGATTCAGTATTGATACACTATGCATGTTGCAACGACAGACTGACAGTTTCAAAAAACAAATAAATCACTTCCATTATGTCAGAGCGCAATCATCAGAACAGCAGGATCAAAACATGAGTCTCTCACTATGCCATGAAAGTACATAAAACCAAAATATGGCATCTTTGAATTTGTTTGAAATACATTTTAGTGAAACAAAATTGCACTTCAAAGTATTAACAATGCCTGCAAAATAAAGATTTAAAATGTTGATCAGCTCTAAATGAAAAAAAAATGTTGTTTGTCTCTAATTCACTTAATTTTCAATGCCTGTTAAGAACAACTACTATATTAGCCAAAAGGCTGATGGAAGAGATTTCTATTCCTAATCTAAGAAATAACTGAAAAAGAAAGAATAAAATATATAAGATACTAGAAGTTGTTTTCTTTTCTACACAAGATCCATCATCATAAAATGTTAGGATCAATTAACAACAATTTCCTAGCACTGCACCAAGGCTGTCTAACCACTATAAATTCTGTTGTGATTTTTGCATATAACATTTTGCATTTGTTTATTCACCAAACCACTGTCTGTTCAAGGCTATAAAAACTGTGGGAGATTCCTTTTGTAAATGAATCTTAATCAAAATTTGTTCTGAGCATTGCTGTATTTTACAAGACTCCTAATGCATCCTTTTCACAGAGCAGGGCATATAGCATTCAACATTCTGCAGGATAAACTACAGCAAATTTGACATTGTGGCAATAAAGACTACATCTCTATTAAACTTACAGAACAAGGAGTCAACTGAGTTTTAAATAAGACAAAGCACCACATGGCTATACTAGGAGTCTCATGTCAGCAAGTCTGTTCCCAGCTGACCAGGGTTCCAACAGATGATTTGGTATGCAAGTTCATTATTGAATCTGTCTACAGTCTGTACCTTTCATAGTGGAGTTCTGTCAGGCCAATGAAAACAACCTGACAAACATCCTGCAGTGCGACACCATCCCTCTATGTATCTATTTTATTAATGTGCATTCAGTGCAGCTTAACATACAAAAATGTTACAGTGGATTATTCTCCTGTGATCAAAGACTTATCTTGGCACTAGGCTTAATACTACATTTGATACTCAAACTGCCTTTGTAAACATGAAACTGTTATGTCCATAGTCCATAAAAAAAAATTGTTTTGATGATGATCGTTCTGATATAAAAGCTTACAAGCATGGAAGAACTACTGTCCATTACCCAGAGGACTTTCGAAGACTTACTCTGCTTGAGATAAATTGAGATCAAAGAACCCTAATCCCAAAGATGAACAACAAACTTTAACAAATTCAGGGAAAATTTATCTAATACAATAAACTAGTACTACTAACTCAGTTTTTCCATCCTTTGTATATTCATTACTACATAATTGACAAAAAATGGGAGATGAGCAGAAAAATAAAGAAATATTGTGTGCATTCACATAAATTTATAGCTGAGTCTCCTCAGGAGAGAACAATTCCATGTGCTTCACTCACAATTTGTATTGTGACTGGCTACTGCACTCCTTTCTGGGACTCGCCCACATTACAGGCACACAAGGCACTCTAAACACATCAGCTGCAGGCCCACCCAAACCACTGGATCACAGATGCCACTGGAATCAAGGTGGGCAAGGCAAACACTGCCACGGGTGAGAGGCATGATTGAGCAAACTGGAACATCTCTCCAAAGGAGTTCACCACAGCTGAGAGTGCATGGGCAGCACATGGGTCATCATCTATCTTTATTATTAGGAAGGTTATCAGAAAGTCCCAGAGACAACATATCCAGAAGAATGATGTTGTCAAAATGTCTGGAGTAGCAACTCCAAGATATCATCCCTAGTTCTCTTTGTGCAATGTAGCAGCATAATTGCAGTCCACAAGGGAGAGAAATGCTTGTCCTCCATGCAGCTTCCCAAAGAAACTCTACAAAGCCTTGTGCTCCACACCATTATGTGCCTTCCCTTGAAACTTCCTGCCCTCTCCTACATCGATACTTCCCCTGACTAAACACAATCTTCAATTACAAGCAGACACGAAAAAATAATGTTAAATTTCAAAATATACAAAATATGACACAAAATAATACAAACTGAATCAACCTATAGCAAATACACAACACAACCCTTTCAAAATAAACAGCATTGAAAAATAGATCCACATTAGGGAACACACTTCAAAGACAGTTAGACAAATTATCTTCCAGGAAAATTTGGAGAATATACCATACTATCTTCCTGAGCAGAAAGCCTCTTTCCCAGGCAATGAAGTTTCACATTGTCTAGCAAGTAGATCCAAAGAGTGAAAAAGACTTTATGTATAATCTCATATACTTTTCATGAGCCTTATAAACTTCTGGCAGATTTAGTAATCTTCCATAAGTCTCCAGATTTCCCAAGTCCTATTAAAATAAAATTCTTGACATTGAAAGAAAAAGGAAGTAGATGAACACCTTAAGCAATGCAGTATGGACAGAGGGGAGAGAGAGGGGAAAGAACCAGTCTTTATTATAGCTCACAAACACATTTTGGGTTGCTCTTGAGGCCAAAAGATGTAAAAGAGACAAAATACCACTGATTCAGCACACTCACAGTAATTTTATGTCAAAACTATGAACTGCAGTGCAGATCTCCTGCAATTCAAGTTACCCACACTTTACCTAATTTCAAGGACCAGAAGAAAATAATGACACTCACTAAGTAAAATATTAATTGCCAAGCTTTCCTTTCATATGTTTTCTATGAAATTTGAGATAAGAATCTATTTTAGTGTCTACAAAGAGCAACAGACATGGCAATGGCAAAAAGCTGCATAACATCCAAAAGAGGAATAGATGAAGACAAAGATGGAGCCCAAATAAACACCAAAGGACAGCACTTAGCAACTCTGAATTAATAATCAGTTGTCCTGTAATTTCTTTCATAATTATTTCAGGCATATTTATTTCCTCATGCACAGTGAAAACTCACAACATGAAAAGCAAATAAAATATAAATCTGTTGCAGATGAAAATCTCAAACCTCTGACTACTTTAGTGTTGGTATTTCAAAGGTAAAAATCATAATGCTGGGAAGTAAATCCTGACTTTACTGTGGGCAGCACCATTCACACTTTTAAGACACCACTAGCTACACAGTTAATGCAAACCCAGCTACCTGATGCCTTTTCTCTGAAAATTTAAATCATTCACAACAGCCCAATGTCCTTGAGCAACAAGCAAAAGAATACCCACAGTAATGTCCCTGGCTGATGATAAAGCAAGACTGAACAGGATTCCCAAGAAGAAGAACGAAAAGACACCTTTGCCATGGGGGAAGTCATGAGGCCTACTGAAAGTCACACTGTAATTTGTCTGCTCAGTAATCTCAGTCACTTTAGAGGACCAACCTTTAATCACACCATACACGTGCATTTAAATTTGACCTTTGGGGACTTTCTATAACACCAACCAGAAGTTTTTCTATGTAGCTCCACAAAGATGACCTTCATCAAGACAACTTCTATATGCAAGAAAAAGCAAACAAATCCCAATTAATCCACACTGCTGTTCTGACTTTGCCAAGCTTTCTGACCTTTTAGTCGTACAATCCTTCTCAGCCTTGCACCATTTCGCTTAGATTTCCAGCCCGTTCTAATCCAGAAGCCAAGCCTTCCTATCATTCATACAGCAACAAGTGAAACTTCTCTCACTTTGTCCTCTCTTTTCCCTTTGAGAGAGGGAATGTCTATTGCTCTAATCCCTTCTATATGAACATGAAATAGCAGAAGACCTATTTAAGCAAAACACTGGCACAAGAACAAGCATGTTGAAGCTAGCTGTGACTGTGTCTAGCCTGAAAATTAAGAGGTGTCAAAAAAAAAAAAATCAGAGGCTCTTCTAAAATACTTATCCTTTAAAAAAAAGCACAGAGGAGAGAACTAACAAATGAACCAAGGCAGATATTTACAGCTTTAGGAACAGAAATATGTTAAGAGGATTGTTTGAAAGAGCCAGAAGGTTCCTGGTAGTCATCTGTTCCCTGCAGATGAGCCAGGACAATCTCTTACGCATTCACTGTCTGGTCAGAACAATGCAATTATGCTGTTGTTAAAACCTTTTAACTGTCCTGTGGTTGTTTCCAGAAAGACAAGTGTAATATAGTAACATGAACCTTGCCAACATAAAAGAAGTTCAGTATAAACAGTTCATTAAAATCAACTGGGATTCACAGGTTGTGTGTGCATCAGAGTAGATGTACCCAGGAAATACCAGATGGCTTTTTGGGGAAACTACACGCTTTTCTGGGTTACCACATCTAGTCCCGCACTGCCAGAGACAATACCAGGCAATCCCTTCATAATCAAATTTGGTCCTGAAGCTAAGTTCATTTTACTTGTTCCCATAACTTCTCTCTGCAGATAATTAGAAACATATTTCTCATTTTTTATTTCCCTATTTTCACAGGAAAAATTTATGCAGTAGATTTATTAGCAGGTTAAAGCAAAGAGCAATGGCAAGTTAAATACGGTTATTTGCACTGCAGTGGAGCAATAAGGCCACACAGAATTTGTCCAGTTACCTGAAGTGAGAGCTGGACATTAAAAGCTGTGCTCACTTGAGTCTTATTCTGCACCGTTAAGACAGGATGAGTAATATCTTTAAAACCATCAAAGGATCTTTCATCAATGTGTCCAGTAATATTTATAGAAACCAAAAACTTCTCCCTGAAGATAATGAAATATGAAGAAATCCACTCTGGAAGAGTTCACGTATTATAAAGGCTGTTAAATGTTTTGCTTGCATTTTTATATAATTACTAAAATTCTACTCTCTGAAGAAACTACTTGAAAGCAACACACTTACTTCAGTATTCTGTTCTCTGGATGTAAACAAAATTAGACCTGCCAATCTTTGTGATCATAATACACTTTCTTTGCCACTTCTTTTATTTTTGCGTTTTGGAATAAGCCATCCTCCTCTTGGTTCTTCCAACACAATTTCCAAGTGTCAGAGCTTAATGTAAACAAACATGCTGAAAACAACCTCTGCAAGAAGATTACTAAATGCCCAAATTGCACTCTAAAAATTCATTTACAGGACTTCAGAAGACAGCAAGGTGCCACTTTATTGTCAGATTCCAAGCTGAGTAAGGTGGGGGAAAAAAGTATCATTTTTACTAACAAGGACTTAGAATATGCAGAAGTCAAATGACAAACCTTGACAACAGCATTCTCACATTTTCAGACAGTAACACCAAGTAATTCAGATGGCAAACATGCAGCTTCACGTATCAAAACATGTGCCAATCCATGAGAAATGAAATTGTACAGCAGTAAGAAAAAGCCTGACTGCAAACTGCTGAAAGAAAAGAAGCATTGCTAAATCAATCATATTTGAACCTTCCTGGAGGTAGATGAACCCAGAAGTCAAGAAGAGTCTAGGCCTGGCTACTAAATTTAAGCATAATCATGACCTGGTGGCTTAAAATCATTGACTATGATGCCATTACAGCATGCCAACTATTTCCCCGCCGCACCTGCACTGGCACCTGGGCAAGATCCAGTAACTGTAAACAACGCCACACTTTGGTTTCCTGGTTCACTCAGCCAGGATGTTTTGAAGAAGTTTTGATAGCCACGATTGTTTTATTCCATTTTATTCTCACTACTTGGGATATACATCCTTCAGCTGACTCATTTTTTAAATCACTTCAGTACTTAAACTGTCACACTTGATGCATAATTTGACACCACAGAGTCATAGTTTGAATATTTCAGTTCTATTACTTTTAATTCTGTACCAGTTAATCATATTTTATTTAAAGGTAAAATGTTAATCTTCTGATGTTAAAAATCATCATACGTTACCTTTTTATGGCCGCATATTAAAATAAGGATACTTGCCAATTACCTAGAGTCTTCTTCTCAGGATTTAAATGAGACATTGACAAGAGGTCAGCTCAGACTCTCTGCAGTACAACAGTCTGCTCTGCATGCCAGAGGTGGTCTCTAAATTTCCCAATACTTCACAGCTGAAATTAGCACAGCTCACCAATTTGCTACTCTACATTGGTGCGTCTGTATTTTAATCCTGAGTAAAAGGTGTACCAAAAGGCACCTGGTCCAAATTGTTTGCTATAAAACGGTTGCATGCCCTATTGCAAGCTCAAAACTCTGACAGAAATCCTTCAAAAATCCTATGGTTCTCTCTGAGATAATATAAGCAAAATTTTTATTGTTGTTTTAATATTGCTACTTCTCATGACTTAAAACACATCTCTACACACACCACCAGAATGAGGTCTTAGACTGCAGGCATCTCCCAGGAGGGGTTTTTGTCTCCATACTTGTCTGCAAAGCAACTAGCAAATTGTTAATCATCTATAATTAAAGACACCATAAGCCCAGAACCCATCAGAGTACATCTCCAGTTTGCTCATGTGGCCCTTTATGCATAAAATATACCTTTTCATTTCACTCCAAGTACCTTTTTCTATTTGGGTGCCTCGTTCCAATCTCTTCTAAGACATGACCGAGAGAGGTATTCTTTAGTGTGTATTTTTATGTATGAAACAATGAAAATGGCAAACCTGTGTAATACACTTCTCTCAGTCTTCTCCTTGACCCTAAAATTTTTTGTTTCATTTTAAATTTTCAGAGTGTGTTCATGAAATGCCATAACTGATCACCATGTATACATTTAACCTTCATGCCACACAAAGGCCAGCAAGCAGTACCACAAATTTTTAAATAGGTAAGTAGGAGAGAAAACAGTAGAATTGCCCAACGCCCCATCTGGTAAATCAGGAAAAGCAGAGAACTGAGCTGGAGAGCCACTGGATTTCCAGGATCATTCACATGGGTCATGTCTGTCTCATAAGAAACACACTCTGTATCTCAAGAGTTACTTTTTCCTGTGACCTCAACAGCATACTGCAGCTTGAACTCACCTGCCCTACCTTTAGCACTCTATTTGCAATGGTAAGCAAGTCATCCTGAGATTAAGTTCATACATAACTAGATGCAACATATTAATTTCATTTTCAAATGGAAGAAAAGGAGGGTGGTTTTGCTGGTGGTGCTGGTTATATTTATTTATATTTATTCCATCATATCCATATTCAGACCTACAATTACTGGAAATGTTGCTTGGGTTTTTGATGCTCTGTTTTCAGCGTTGACTTCAGTACAAGTATCAAAGTTTTTACGTATTTTTTTTAAAAAGCCAACACTGTTCATACAACTACTATCCACACTTAGTTGGCAAGAACTGATATACCTCTCCCTGTCTGCAAAATGAAAAAAATATTTTAAGTGTAAAACTAAAAACCTGGCAATGTACAACTTGAAATGCACTTCTGCTGACAGAGTTTAGCAGGTGAAACTGCTCCCTCCCTCAACGTTCTTTACATTGATGCTCGGCTGCCAGGAAAGCCAATCCATGGACCACTGTCTGACCAGGCAGCTTGCTCTTTGAGGCTCCATGCCTTACACAGGTGGCAAGCTCAAGGCTACGATTTTTATTTTAACATAATTGCCCTGAATTTTAGAAGACTCTTCCTCCTTCAGGCAGAGGACAGTCTCCCACCATTCACGATGAAGGTATCTGTTATTACAACATTTGGAAGTGACTAATGGGGGTGAAAGCTAAGTTTCATTTCTTACAGATTCTTTAGAATGAAACAAACTATATCTAAAAAGTGCAGATATGCTTTTTTATTTCTTTTGCAGTTCAGGGGAGGGGGGAGGGAAAAGCATCACTGATTTGTATATTAAAGTGCAAGCATCTGTCCTACTGATGACATTCTAGGGAAGCACATTAGCATAAAATTTAACGATGTCAAATAAGTGGATGTGAAATAGGGACTGCGTAAAGACACTATTTCCAAGCCTGACAGAAACATCACTGTTTAGAAATGCAAATGATACCATTATGTTCAATAATTATATGAAAATATGAACAGTTCAGCATGTTTTCCAGCCCTGATGGCGGTTAATGGGATGTACGCTTATGTAAATAACTACTATTAAAGCTAATGCTGAAAAAAACTAATAAATTCATACTAAAGCAACTGATTTAGTATGCTTTTAAACCCCAGCAGTGCTCACTTATTAGAAAGGAGTGCATTCTTATGTTTAGAACTCATTACTGTTACAAGTCACTGCAACTCCATCAATTACCATGCATTAATGAAAATGGGACACATACAAAAAAAAATTATTGCCTCTCAGCAGTTTTCTTTAAAGACAAAACATAGGGGTATTACCATCACTGGGCCTTGAGGGGAACTTATCTGCAACATAATCCTTATTACTACAACTGTACTCCCTGTGCTATAAAAACCCTGGGGTATTTTTTGTCCCAAGAAGGGGATGACCTTTATGTAAATCTCTTGCCAGAAGTGCAATGAAAGTGACCTTATTGCCATCAGGAAAAGCTTACCATTTCCACAGTTAAAAATAAACACATACATACTAGGACCTAAACTGAAAACTGTAAATGTGAAATGAAAAACAACATCTCCTGAAACCAGACTAAAGAAGGTGTAACACCAATAGAACTAAGGATAAAAGGTATATGTGGAAGTCTTCAAAGAAGTTCTTGTATCCGGATAAATTCCATCCAGTTTTACACTTACACTTTTAATAACCTCCTAGAGAGCCATGGAATTAAGACTTCAAGGATGCTCTTCATTCCTCTTTGGATGTTTTCTCCAATTCCAGCATTACTCAAAATTCTTAGCCCTGGTTAAACATCACAACTGATAGAGGAAACAAAACCAAGAGTGCTGTTATAGTAATGAATTCCTAAAGAAATTAAAAGCTGAGATTTACTGAATGTCTGCAAAATGCATTTATATTAGTTTGCATTGATTTGCAGTTTAAAATTAAGGATGGATTTGAGCAACCTTACAAGAGACTATGGACAAAGAACTGATGCCGAATGGAGAAGATTAATGCAGGACAGTTACCTGTCCAGTCTCAGCTGCTGTAAAACAAGATGGCATTTTGCTATGCGGAGGCATAGACTTGCAACTCTTGACTACAAAAGCACTGTCACTAAGGACCATGAAATCCCACATCAGTAGAAAGGGGTTAAGAAACAGATGCAGTTTTCATCATGCTTGAACAAAGTTCTTACAGGCCAATGTCCACTGTAAAAGCCAATGTTAAATTAATGCTATGCTTAAGTGCAATGTACTCCCCACAGCACAAGGCAAAAATAAAGCCTATCCCAGCCTGAAAAATTTTCAATCTAAAAGCAGGCAGCAAAACAAGGCATTCAGAGGGCCAGCAGCTCACAGAATGCAACAGCAAACACATGATGACAGTCACTGTGACAAATGTTTGACGGGAGAGAGATGGAAGAAAAAAACCCCACAAAACTATCTGATTGCTTTCACTAAATCTCTGTTGAAAGAGAGGTATGAAGTGTTTTGCTATCTAGACCATTAAAACTATTTCATGAGTGAAGGCCACTCTAAAAACAGTAAGACAAATTTGCTACTGATTAATAATAAAGCCATTCATTTTATTCTTCAAATCTAAAGTAATTACAAGCCAGAGCATGGCAAATGGATTTAGAAGAAGCCATTACGTCAGAAGAATCCTTTAAAGAAGAACAGTAATTTAAAAGACTGAACTGAATAATGAACTCTCCTGAACAACAATTATTACGAGATTGATTTATTGAAAGTGTATTTAATTATGCAAGAAATGTTTAAACTTTCCAAAATAGTGCAGGAAGACAGAGAAACCAATAGTAGAGTCAGCCCTACGTCCTCATTATAGTTGAGAAGCTGAAGCAGATGGAGAATTCATTTAGTTTAGAAGGATAAAGTACATCAATTTCTCTGAATTCACATTTCTAGTCAATTTGTTACAGTACCAGCTTCAACAATTAATGATCTCATTTTCCCATTTGTGCCTCCTTTTAAAAGATCTCAGTCTTTGTTTCCAAATGAGCCAAATGTCATAAAGGAAAAAATTAACTCCAACATCACTTTGAAAGCTTGCATGCCTAAAGCCAAATGTTTCAGCAATAACCACAGAACCAAGGGTCAAATTCAGTCAGGTAAGAAGCAAGAATCTGGAAAAAGCAGAAAGATCTGTCTTTCACCTGAGACACTTAAACTGACCAGCCTGACTCCTAGAGAGAATTTTTTTTTACCTGAACGACTTAACTTTTTTTTTTCTTAAAACACCTGATATTGATATATGAGATTGCCATGGCTGAAGGTGCATTTCCAATGACAGGTGTCTCCTGTTTAGCTTAGACACAGGCACCCCATCATCATATCCAGTTCTGACATGCCCACCACACAGCTAATATAGATAATATCATAAATCACTGCTTCAGATACCCAGAGCTGGGAGACAGGCTGTTTGGGAAGCATATAGCTACCCGTAGGTATCAACAGTCTGGCAGAGCAGAACTCCAGCTCTTATTCAGTTTCAAAAATCATCAAGTCTCTAGCACCAGGTACAGATCATCACAGTGTAAAAACATCATGAAACACAGGAGATGAGAGAATGCTACTGGCCCTCAACACTCACCTCAGGGAAACTCCAAAATTGTACACAAGAGCCACTGGGTGGGAACATCTCCTCTTCAGTCAGACACACACAGAACACCATTCCACCCTTGGTATTAAACACAGAGCAAATCTGCTTCTCCCATTCCACAGCTGTATTTCTATACCAACAGTACAATCTCACGGACAATCCTACACCACTGAGTGCAGCGTTTTAGGGCCAAAAGCCTGTTCAGCTCATATTCTACAGAGGCTGTTGTTGACTGCTTAGATGCTGCCTGCTGATTCTGGCTATTTTCATAACATGGACGGTGTGGCTAGATTGTGCTCTAAGGCACTAACTAGGATTAAGCACAGAAAGCTTCAAATGAATCTCCAGCCATGGATCCATTTGAACACTCAACATTACAATATGTTTCACCTTGTTTTAGTTTAAAAAGTTCATGAAAAATTCAAAATATCTTATTTACCCAATAGTCCTTTACTGATTCTTCTACATTTAAGTTCGTAAATACATACATTATTTAGCCAATACTGCAGTTACAGAATAGCATATAAATATTCAGGGACTTTTTAATAAGTGCAGCTTTTTTCCAATAGACCACAATGGTTGCTTAGAAACATTTACTAGTAGGATACCTGAAATAACAGTAAGAGAAACACCTTCAAAGAGTGAAGCAGTTGGATGAAATGGAAGAAAGGAGCAAAATACTAATTTTTCATTCTCCTCACACACCTTCAAACAAATTATGATGCACAAGAAGATATATAGTATGCATTCACATAAGAAAAATAGAAAGGGAAAAAAAGCAAAATGATAAGCTGAGGGAGCAAAGTTAAGAAATAAAAGAAAAATAATGACAGTCATTTCAGACCCTGAGTTCATAACTTGTCAGAAACTATACCACCAGGAACAGACTTATCCAAAGTTAATCTCCAAATTTGTTACTGAGTTTTAAATAAATACCCTGACTTTCAAAAGCAGAAGTTTCTTGTAAATGGCAAATTTGCCTCT
>VYXC01004491.1:58028-81942 GCA_013397175.1 Platysteira castanea | reverse complement strand
TTTGGGGGGGGGGGAAGGAGGGAAGGGGAGGCACAGCAAGGCAGGGACCCATTTTCATACATACATGGCTTAACTCCAGTGCTAATGTCCATGCCCCACCTCCCCCTGACACTGTGCTGTCACTTTGAGAACAGATGGTCCCCTTGCCAACAGCAGCATCTGGGAGGCACACACACATGAATCTGCCATGCTGGACACTGGGACAACATATCCAACAAAACAAACGACCACAGCCTTTCCAGGCAAGACCACCTTTGTTCCCCCATGTGATCACAACTTGGTGAGTCCATTTAAAAAAAGAAAGGAAGCAGAATAGCTGATTTTTCAGAAGATCAAATTTAACATTATAGAGAAAACAAGACAGCAAGTAAATTCTTTACTGTGATACCTCCTTTTCTACCATTTTGTTCTTTGCACTGAGCAAGCCAGTAACTCTTTTTCTTCTGAAAAATACTACTAATTTTACATTAACACAGTAAGATAGGAAAAGGAGAAAATATGTAATTTTCTAATTTATGCATGCAAGACTAATGTAATGAACAGTGCTATGGCAAAACTAAAAGCATTTTATTAAAGTCTCTAGATAATGCTTATAAAGCTCATTATTCTTTCAGCAAATTAATATTCTGTGTCTCACTAACACTATAAGCAAATGAAGTGTTTTAGTTAAATCAATATTCATGTTAACTGCATGCAAAACCAACTAATTAAGCAGTTCTATAATATTAAGGACATATGTAAACAGAGTCTGTGATCAATTTTAAGGCTAACCAAGTAAATCATACAGGATTTGTTGTGTGAATTTGGCTGGGTCTTCAGCAGCCTGGTCTACTGGAAGGTGTCCCTGTCTAGGGGTTGCACCTAGATGATATTTCAGAGTCAAACCATTTTATAAATCTGTGTTCAGTCAGAAAATAATTCCAACAAAAAGCTTAAGTAAGCCAGGTATTTTCCAAATATAAACTAAAACAGCAGTTTAGTACAGCTGATTAAATCTACAAAAAGAAAAAAAAAGTTCATAATAAACAGAATCTTTTCTTCCCTTTGTTTGCCTATTCTTTGTCTACATAATAATTTAAGCAGAGCTTAGAATTCAATAACCAATTTTTAAATTTTTTTTTTAAAGCAGTTTCCTCTTCACCTATTAATAAATCTTCACAGAAATGTTAAGGCTGCTTTTTCTTCTTCATTTATGCAACACCATCAAATTTACATGAAAAAAAATCCCTAATGGTGATAACAAGAAAAGCTAAAGACCCCAACAATTTCTTTGAGCTATGAAATATCAGTAGTACTTATTTCTTAATAATCTCATTATAATTTTTTTTTCCTAAGACATATCATGACAGTATTGGGGTATCTTACAAAGGATATTTTCCTGATTGTTAATTTAAATTATATTTGGGACCTAAATTAGTAATAGGTGCCTGAAAATATGTCGGGAAAAAAAAAAGCCATAAGCTTTTCTATTAGCAGCTCCTAGTAAAAGTGGAAAAAGAAGCAGCACAAGTAGTCTAAGTGGATAAAATGGTGCACACTGCTCATCCCTTCCTGTGAAAATGCAAATGAAATAACACAAATAGGAACAAGGAAGTTGCAAGTCACACACTCCAAAGCCAATGCCAGAATTTAGACTGCCACTAGAAGCAGTTCAGCCAACCATACAGCAGCAAAGAGAACACAAATACCAAGAGTGGATGCTGTAGAAGACACCAAAGGAGGTTACACATGGCAATTCTTCTCATGTGAGCTTAGTCCCAAATTCTGTTTCAGATTTTCAGAGTGCACGTATAACCCTGAACAGACACATTCCTGCCTGCATCAGCTGTTTAACAATTGTCTGACTGAACCTAGGTCACCTGCCACCATCCTGGCTCTTTTCAACCCTGACTGCTGATCCCAAACCGTTCTGAACCCATCAGTCATAGGCTTTTGTTGCTTTCACATCAGTCATATCCAGCCCAACCTCCTTTTCCAAGTCTTTCTTTTCAGAAAGGTTCTAGATCCCACTTTCCCAATACACACTCCATTTACATTTTCTCCCTTTATCTTTTACATAAACTTCACTTTCAGAAAGTGATTTTTTTCCCCATACTTTCCCATCTTCATAGTTGTAAGATACTTTCACTGTGGAGGGCACCAAAAGAGGAGGAGCAGTTGTTACTGGATTATCCACTTCAGCCCAACTGGGCAAATTTTAGTAAGAACAGCAAGAAATGTCATTCCAGTATGCATAACTTAACACCACTAAGTGCCACATCTCCTAAGAACAGCAGCAGTTCTTAGGAGTTCTTTCTAGTTTATTATAAGCTGAAGAGTTTATTATAAGCAAAACAAAGTTTTGATCTTCTTTTGGTTTTGGAACACTTTGTTTGAAACACTTTGGATCAAATTTCTTTTGAAATAAGCCTGAAGTGTAAATGTCATGAGACCAAGTGTCATGGGTTAACCCTAGCTTGAAGTTTTAGTTTGAGAATTCATTAAAGTGTGGTGCCTGCTTTGTATTCCTCCCTATTCTTATCTCACAGAAGGGACAAATGCGAACCAAACCACTACACCAAGTCAAGCCAAAATATCTACTTTTGACCAAATTATAAGATAATATGATAGGCTTAAATACTGCTTTAGGAAGAAGGTGTAGACCAGCTGACTACTTGAAATCCCTAATTCTCCTTAATTCTGTGACACTAAGTATTTGGCAACCCTGACAACAGGCTGGACTATTTATTGTTGACACCATGCTCATCACTATTGTTCTCCATTAACAACACACCCTACTACTAAGTACTCAATTTTCAAAGTTTCAGCTGCTAAGGAAGGATAGAACTGACTTCTATATCTTCATGAAATTGTATTTGTTGTTCCCTACCCAGATAGCACTGAGAAGTTCCAAAGCAAATGTGAGCTTGGGCTGCAGACAGGAACTGGTTTTTAAATACTGCCAAGTTACTTGAAGTTTTGTAGTGAGATCATTGCATACCACCCACTTCCCTACACCCAAAGCTTCTGACATAATTCATCAGCAACAAAATTGAACAGAGGGGGTCCTCACAGCTTCTCAGGGGAAAAACCCAACCACAACAAAATAAGGATGATTTTCCTCAAAGTAGGGATTTCAAGCACCAAACAATATTTCTCCTGCAAGAATCTCAAGGAAAAAAAACAAATCAACAAAATACATGTTGCTGAAGAAAACCCCACACAGTCGCCAGGCTAAGTGAACTAAACCCTTACCAAGTTGAAATTGCAATTTGCTGAATAGCTGCAGTTGTATCAGAAGCACCAATTTATTACTGCAGGGTAGTTTTAAATACTGCAGTAAAGAAAGTAATCTTACAGAGAACAAATTAGCTATGCAGGGAAAAAAAAGGTAAAATTGATTTTAACAGACTTGAAGATTTTTTCTTATAGTATTATATCCCTGATATCTTATTTGCAAGTGGACCCTACAATCCAGAAGAACTTACAGAATTTCAAGTTGCTATACTTGAAACAGCCATAATCTGTATTCAGTCTCAGCAAGTCATTTCTACTATTCCTTGTCTCTGCAACAAGCTTTAAAAAATTAAGTGATCAGAGTAACACTGCAGATCTTAAATCATTCATGTGTGATAGGCAAGTATTGCAGTAGTTAAAATTACATTGTTTTAAATTATAACCTTGTTTTATATATCTAGGTTTTACAGAGTTTTATGAAGTGTAAAATTGCATGCATTAACCTTCTGCCATGTCTACCAGACTTCTGGAAAAGTATTCATGCTTGTGAAATCTATTTCTGATAAAGGAAAAAAAAAGAAAGGGGAAAAAAAACCCCAAACAACAAAACAACCAAGCACGTCTACTTTGGAGTAGCCAAATCAACTTCGTATGAATTAGTGAAAGCTTTGTGTGGATAAATTACAAAAAAATCGGGAACATGCACCCCACCCACATTCATGAGCTCACTGAATACACAAGATGTAATATACAACCAAATACTGGCTTCAGTGAAATCGATGTCAAAGAGTTGTTGTCACATCTAATAGCTCTTGAAATACCTCAGATCTAATATTCTCCAGTAACTGTTCATGGCCAGCTATATTTGTTGATATGTATATCATTTAGTACAAACAGACGAAGTTCTTCCTAAGAAAGCAAGTCCCTCTGGGCTACATGGGATGTTCTAGGTCATTAGAGGCAATGTTCTGCTGAGGGAGACCACACATCACTGAACGCCTTTCCTAAGCCAAGTAAGTTCCATCATAAGGAAAGCACTGCTTTTGTTAAGCCTCCCAGTGCCAAACTGTGAAATAGGACTGCCTGAATTTTCAAGAGCCCTCCTCTAAATTCAAGTTTAAATTTCTGAATTATCTGTTTCAACACTGGCCCATAGCTTGAACAGCCTCTTTCTGTCACTAACTTCATTTTTAACTTGAAAAAGGACTGAAAACAGTACTGCACACTGGGCTCCATCGTGCTTTTTAAAACAGCATTACTACCCTCCCTATTGGAAATGCACCTCCCATGCCATAGTTGCAGCCCTGTCTCTTCCTTATGCCACTGTAGCCAACCCTTAGCCCTCTGAGAAATTTAACAACAAAGCATCAATATCAGAGATTTGGAAGAGAGATGAACAAGAGAATTTTGTAAAGGTCTGTCACACCACAGAAAGGAAAACTGCAATTCCTGCAATAGTGACTTCGCATGTGATATTCCAGGATTGGGACTAAGCATACGCAGCTTAAAGAAATGCAAGTCACAGGCTGCAAGAAAGAGAAACTGCTGTTTTTATAAACAAAAAACAAACCCTACAACAAACAAAAAGTCTAAGCTGGCTAAACCTCCTAGTACATATATTGAGTTTATATGCATTTAGTGTAGAGTCTCTTTCTTTGGACATGGAGAGAAATGGAACACCATGCAAGTTTTAGACCTAAATTACGACCACCTAACAGAATTAATTAAAAAGAAATAAAAATCTATAATCATATTTAAATGTGTAAATTCCTTATTGTCATTTTTAGTTGACAAATGCCTATTTCATAGCAAAACAACATCATAGGAACAGCTGGATGGCAGTTTTAAGCTCAAATGAACCAGTGTCACATGCTGACAAGTCATGTCTCTGATTGCTTTTGAATGGCAGCACAAGCAGATTTATTCTGTGCCATAAATTAGAACAATTATTTCTCTGTGCTTCACTTTTTATTTCAGTGAGCCATTGCACATATTTTTAAAGGATATCTTCCCTTTCCTTGATGATAAGTTCATTCTGCTCCTCTAGCTGTCTGATCTTCTTCTCAAATGACTCCTGTTCAGCTTTCAGCCGTTCTTCTGTCACTTCTTTTTCTTCACTTACCCTGAAAAGAATTTGAGAAAAATAAATTACATGCCCATAACCACAGTGTCCGACCTCCAACTCCTCCACCACTTTGCAGGTAAATGGATAACATCCTCTCCACCCTTAAGCAGGTTAGTTCCTCACAATGTTTATTTTAATATATTACACAGGAGAATATGTAGACTTTATGCAATACATCTTTTTTTTTCCAAAAACACTGGTCTCAGTAGAGTACATGCACATTAATGGGCAGCATGGAAGAACAAAGGACCTGAACCCCATAATCAGGTTTTTCCATTCTGATTCCCTGCAGCCATAATGAAAATTCACTGGGATACTTACAAACCTAGGACATGAAGACAGAAAACTCAGATGGGAGAGCTAAGCTGACATAACAGGAAGAAAATTCTGGAAAACTTTTCTGTTTCCTAATCTATAAACTAATCCTTCTTTCACCTTCACTGGTCAAATACAAGTCCATTTTTCTTGAATAGTTTTTCTTGTTAGCTTTCTCCAAACAAAACAGTTTGTCCTCTTCTAAAGATTTTCAAATATCAAGCTGCAGGAGTAAATTTTCCTTTCTGTCTGGGGCATGGCACCCCGTATCTTGCTGCTCAGTGTAAATAATTGGATCAAGATTAAAAGATGACAATGTGAGAAAGGCTTACAGTGATCATTTATTCTGCACCTCAAGAGCAGGCTGTAAAAACAATTATTCTGGTATCACGTAGGCAAGAAGATCATTATGCACAGATGATCCTGTAACTATGCTAAAAAACGTGGCTTGGAAATCATGGTTCTATAAAAGCTCCACAAAAATATTAAGTAATGAGCTTAGACTGATAAATATTATTGCTCTGCACTTAGGCGATTTCTGTTGCTGAAGGCTCTTAAAGTTCAGTCTTTTATGATGATGAAACAGCTGCCACAACACAGGTGACAGGAGACCAAAGCAATACAACTTTCAGAAAACTCCAATTTTAACTTCCTTTAAGTGGAACAATCTTATAGGAAGAGGAAGGAGGAGGAAAAAAAAGAAAGAAATATATCTATGTAAGTATTAGACTAAGCCTTCCACTTGTCCCATCAGACTCATATTCTTAACAGAATGTTTCATTCAAGGACTGAGCCATACATTTGATATCATGGTTTCCCTTAAGAGAGCACAGATTTGTTTTGATCTTCCAGTGGAAAAGTCATAAATATCACAACTAGGTCACTCCCCTGGGGTGAACTATAGACAAGCAGTATTCCCCAACTCCAAGATCAATCCACAGCCCTTCCCATATCAGCTCAAGCAGACTGCATGAAGTTGGAAATAATAATACTGAAACTCACACTTTTTCTCTACAAACCTAGAGGGAGACAAACAACAGATATCATATAATCAAATTCTTTAAATTAGGGCCGTTTGAAAGCTTGTATCAAACTATTAATTGTAAAGTTTCTAAAGTACAGAAAAAAAAGACACAGATTTAGTGTAAAAGCATTCCACCAGTCAAACGCACAAAGTCTCACTTACAACCTTGGGCCTGGCCAGGGAAGGTGCGATGAGTTCAGTCTGTTCCTAGGTCCCTTCCCCTCCACTCACAGGCTGTCAAAAAGGTTGTGCATACAGCATTGAAGAAACGTGGTAATTGAACCACCTCTATCAACTCTGGACCCACAACACCACCTCTGCATTCCTTAGCTGAGCAGGCAACAAACTTTTGAGGAATATCTACCACACATTCTTGCAGTAACAGCCACAGTACATTTGCCAGACAAAGGCTTCCACACAGTACAGGTTGCAGATAGAGGCTTTCACATCTTATTATGGCCCATTTGTTTTCTCTGAATCCAGTGCAACCACCTAAATATGACTACAGCACATATGACTTTCCTCCACATAATCAGTGAAAGATGCAAAAACAAAAGAAGTCAATTAGAAAACCACAACAAAGACCGCAATGACCATGTGGATGAAAGACAGTAAGGAAACGAGCAAGGCAGGGAACTGGAAAGGAAAGAGAGAACAAGTACCATCTCCAGGATACTATGAAAGGAAGGAGGCTCGCTCAGCAACTTGCAGGAGTGATGCTGCATGAGAAAAAGGTTTGGGGCAACAAACACTGGGCTATGCTGGCACCCAGTAACACTAAAATTGAACAAAAGTATAAGAAAAAAGGGTATGGAAGAACAGAGCACTAGAGAAATAAGACTAAACCTAGCAGGCTTTACTCATCTCTAGATTCTGTGATTTGTTGCTTGTATCAATGTGCATCACATTCACGTGTTGTGTTTGTATTTAACACAGATCACAGCAAGCTGTCACACTCCCAGACACATGAATATATTGTGCCACATATCTTATGCAGTAAATGACTGAGAACAGTAAGTGATCTTAGAAGAAATGTGGCAGTATGTGTTTATGTATCACAAAGCAGGAGACAGCCCATAAAGGGCAGGCGAGATACCAAAGACGGTTACTCACAGGAGGTGGCAAAAGGAAGTTAGAGTAAAGGAATACAAGAATGTCATCAGATTATGCTGGATTTATGTCACTTCCTATAAATAGCTCACTGAGAGTTTTTTTACATACTTATTTCTTTGCTTTCTGGCAGTAAAGAACAGATGATTTTTAGCACAACTACAGAGGACTACACTGATGCTGCACAAAACCATCACAAGGCTCATATAATGCTCCTCAAGAGTATTTTCACCCTCTGTTCACCCACTTGGGTCAGAAAAGAGCACTGAATGAATGAAGGCTCAACTACAAAGGGCACAACAGCTCCACTGAGAAAAATGCTGGGTTCCAGCTCCATTGTTCTTGCTTCCAGGATCAGAGGACTGATAGCTGAGAGCAAAGATGAATCAGTGGAATTATTCCTTCTATTTAGTGTCTGCAACATTTTCTTGCATGCAATTCACATCTACCTACCTTGTGCCATAGGACATGCACCATCATTGTTCAAGATTTGTTTAAATCCAACAGTTCAAAGCCTATATAATTCTAGATGCATTTAAATATTTTATTTTACAGGAGCCTCTTCAGGAAAATAAAAACTCATAATGCAAATATATTGACAAAAAGCCGTCCTAGGACATCAGCCTTTGGGTTGAAATTAATTCCTAGTTCACCAGTTCCAATTACTACTGTGTCATCCCAGGTCCACTGCTGATACTAGTATTTCTGCCTGATCTAAAGAAGGAATTGATCAAGGAGTTTGCTGATGACACTGACTCATTCCACTGAGTAAGCAGGACTGATGCTCTCCAGGTGGAATTTTTGAAGCACTGCACAAGTCAACAGCACTTCAACTTTTATTTGTTTAATGAAAAACTGACATGTACAAAAAAGATCCATGATAATACTCAGATCAGCACTACACTAGGGACAGAACTCAGCTCTTTCTGACTGAAAACAAGACTTGAAAAAGTAAATTAAAAACAGTATCTTCTATTTTTAAATTTTTTTTAAATGAGCTTTTACCAAGAGAAATCTGAAATGCATTAAGGATATTGCAGCTCAGCTAGTTAAGACAGAAGACAAACTAAACAAAAAATAGAGACACAGACAGTGGAAATTTCACCGATCAGTTCTGCACTCCTTGGGAACACTCAACTTTTAGTAAACACCAAACTGGTATTAGTCTGCCAACTGGCCAGCAAAGATGAAAACAGTTTGGTGCCCATCCTTGAAAACTACAAGTTTTAAATTTCAAGCAAAAAATGGCACCTGGAACATGCAAGACCACCATGGGGGAGGAAAAAAAAAGTAAATCAAGCAATGGCCAAGACAAGACCACCATGCAAAGCCCACAGTGCACAGATGTCATGGAATGAAACCAGGCATTCCAACTGAAGAAGCACTCCAAAAAGACATAAACAGAATTTTTGTCCAAGGATCAGCATTCACAAATCTGATACATTTTACTCAAGTATCATGTGCCATTTGTACACATTAGAAAAACAGAACAAAAAAAAGCTATAGGCCCAAAACCTAATTGAAACTGCTACACAATGGATAAATTTTATAATATGCAACCTGCAAAATACAAAACTAGATTTCACAGCATGAATTTATAGCTACAAATTACTTTTTAAGCACAGAAGGTAAGTGTGATTGGTGATACAATAATCCTGGGCATGCTTTACCTATCAACACAAAGTAATTTCCAGACAAGCTTAGGGATATCTCATTTGCAGTCTCACTGCCTGACCAATTAAGAAAACTGCAGCAAAAAATTGTTTTTAAAGTAACACACAAAAAAAAAGAGAAACTATTTTGATGTTAAAGCCAGGCAACAATTTGGTTAAATATTAAGTAGTGTAACCCAGGAGAGAAGTCAACCCAAGAGGCCAAACACACAAGATTTGTAATACGAACCACAGGCAAGTTTTCCTTCAAAGATATTACAGGCTGGAATAAAAACCAGATATACAGATATACACTATAATAGCTTTACTGAAACCTCTGCAATGGTTTCCAGTTCTGTAACCAAATTAACATTCTGTTTTGATGCCCATTTTCACCTTTTGTTACAAAATTTCAATTTTAGTTGGTCAATTTCAATTTCATATCAAAGACAGTAAAAAAGACTAGGATCCCAAACTGCTAGCACCCTACAAAGAGTTTAGGAATCCAAGGTCTTGGGAAGTGGGAAGCATTTTCTCAGTAAGTGATAAAGGGTTGTCTGAAGGCTGTTTTAGTAGCTGCCAGTTACAAGTCATTCTGGGCATGCCAGTGATCTTGACCAGAAAAACACTAAGATAATTGCAAAAACCATCTTGTTTCTCATTTGGAAAGGGAAATCACTCCCTCCCACGGGTGCGTAAGGGCATTATGACACCTTCCTACCTAAACTGCTTTTGAAGATTTGTTTGCAAAGACAACAGGAAGCCAGATTTCTCCATGTTTATCTTATTCAAAGAAAGAAAGAATGAAAAATAGTTAGATACTGATTTTCGCCACTAAAGACAAAAATTAAACTTTCATGAACCATTCTACATCACTTAGTCAATGCCTCTGCTCAGTCAAAAGGCAAATTTCAAATTCCATATGTGGGCTGTACAGGCATCTGTGATCAGGGAAGAAGTATTTATGATGTACCTTCCATACTAGGAGCCCCAAAGTCACAGAACTATGGTTATCTATCAGTTAGGAGTGAACTGAATGCTTCCAAGCACACACATATTCACTCTATCTCTGCTAAGGAGTTATGATGCTTTCCATTCAGCCAAACTCCAAGACAGAGAGAGCTCTCAAAATCTGCACATCACTTAAAGTATTTCACTCTAGAATACTTCATAATCATTCTCAGTGTGGTGTCTACAAAGTCCTTAATGCTCAACAGTCAACTGGCTACATCCCAGTGGGCCCTGCACTGCTCCTTCTCAGAAGAGGCTAATGTGTCCTGACACTGGCAGCGACTGCGAGCACAAGAATCTTTCTGTGTCTTCACTATGTCACTGTTCATTTCATTACATAAGCTGATGACTGCTTCAGGAGCAGCCTGCAGGAATAAAAGCTCAGAGACGGTCTTCTTTGCCTATTTTGAAAGGACTTTGCTTATAGGGAGAGATAAAATTTGCTCTTACTGTGCCACCGAGCCAGGACCTTACTGAAAACATGAAGGTGCCATGCTGGTTGTCTTTGAAAATAATGAGTGATCACACTCAAGAATCCCCCATTTACTCAAAAAGCACTTCAGTATTCATGGGCATGACTCATTCTTCTCAGAAATTCCTCTACAAAAGCAATTTTAAAAGAATCTGCTGATACGATAAATTTAAAAGCTCAAATTTGCAACATTCGAGTATTTTAAACTTTGGCTCCAGTCTGCTACTCTCATTTCACCTTAAAAGGATACCTTCAAAGAAGAGCAAGATAATGGTTAGATTTACAGGTGGCAGCACAGATCAAAAACTACGATTATTTAGCCTAGAAAGGAGGATTAGAAAGGATACAGCTGAGTCCTTTCTTTTGACCCTGTCTCAAAATCCAATTCCATAAAATTCTGAACAGCTAAGGTCATGTCAGCCACTGGAATCCCCAGCAGCAGATCTTTACAGCCCAGAAACTATTTTTTTTCCAGAGAAAATGATATTAATGTAGCCAGCATCAGAATTTACTGATACCAAGAGAAAGTCTTACACTTCAGCAAATTAACAAATGCACTGGCACACACATCCCAGTGTTCAAAAGTGCAGTGGGAATGAGAGTGGGAAGAAGAGAAGTAAAAAATAGGAAGAGGAAGAAAAGTATAGGAGACCTCTCTCCTTCAGCAGTCACAAAAGTCAGGGAAAGACCACTACCGTGAATTGCTCAAGCAAGACCTGGCTGAAATTCAAGCCCCAGGAGTCAATCGTATTTTGCAACAGGTTTCCACACAAACAGAATTTTACCACTTTACAAGAGCCTTCACGCAGCTACTTACTGACCAATCTATTTCTGTTCACCATCCCGCAACAAATGTGCACGAATTAGCTCCAACTACCATTTGTAAATTGTAGCAAAATAAGGAACAGTGAGGTGTAGCCCAAGTGAGACCTTTATTATTCCAAGTATTTACCGCAGGACAGTGTTTCTGTAAAACTTTCAGCACTCTGCTGTTCCTTTTTCACCTCCGAAGTAGCAAAGAATGTTCTACTGCTTGTAAAAATGCTTTATCATTGCACAACTAAGGATGAACATTATGGAGAGTTTTAAAAAAGTGACGAGGTGAGTGGAATTAAAGTTCAACTTCCCTATTACTCTGCAAAGGACTTTTAATTACATCCAATAAAAATATGATTAGGTTTAAAAATAAAAGAGAACTAAGTATAAAATAATAGTGTTCCACTAATTTTACTTTTCAAAATTAATGTTGCTGCACCTTCTATTTTTCTTCAAAGAAATGTCAGGCAGAAATATCAAACTGTCCTCAGGGAAAAATCACAGCATCTGAGATTTAAGAAGAATCCCATGCTCGAATGAATTAGTGTACTACTATTCACTAGGGAGCAGTGTATTATGAGGAACAGTGTAATAAAAGGCTTTTTTTAATATTAGAATATACCTCTATATATCAACAGTGGCAACAGTGTCCGAATAGCTCCAACATCTGACAATTTGTAACCACACTTCCCACCAATCTACTCTTTATGACACTCTTAACTATACATTTTCTAACACAAGACATGATAAAATAGAGTTGCAAGCACGAAGAACTTCAGAAATTACTAAAATACTGTATGGCAAGAAATCCTATATTAGTACAAATTATTAGTAGGTAAAATGGTTCACTGGATAAGGATAATCAGAGAGAAAATATTCCTAGCTGCACCAAAGAGTTATTGCATGACCTTGAGCAAGTAAGTTAATTTCTCTAATTTTCCCAATTTTCCTATATAAAATGAAGAAGGACAGTAATGCTTGCCAATTATTGCACAGACATAAGGGATCTATGTCAAAAATCATTTCATTATTACCAGAGAACGTACAATTTGTTCTAGAAAAATTTTGCCTTTAAAAATTCTAAGTATGTACACTAACTTTTAGCCCGAAGGACCTGAGATCATCTCACAAGACCTTTCCCACTGATGTGGCAAAGCCTGCCAAAGGCCCATGTGCTCCTCCTCAATTTTACAGCCACTCTGTAAGAAACAGATTTCCAGAGATTCTGAGATGTTAGGGACAAAAAGTAGGACAAAAATCTCCTCACTGTAATTCAACCTCTTTTTCACATCCTTTACCTTTGAGAATGTAACTAGCACTGGAATGAAACTTACAAAAAGACTCTTACTGAAGCTGAGAAATTTGCACTATTTCTGCCTGTCCTTTCAAGGAATAGGTAGAAGCTGAAGAAATTAAGGGAAGCAAGAAGACGTTTGGCTAGGTAAGTAAAAATCACACAGGCAAATCATTATCAACATGTTTCAGCCACGAGATCAGCAATGCACCTTTAACGTGGCCTTCCATATAAAAACTTATCCCTGACAAATCATAAGCACTACAAAGTTTCATAGCAAGAAAGTATGTCATTCCCAAAAGCAGAATGTGTTTATTTATAGCACTTGATACACACAACAAACATAATTCTAGCCCCATCATTAGGTTATTACGGATGAACTACTACTGCTCACTGGCCTTTGTTTTAAATATATATGTAGGGGCTGAGGAAGCATGGAAAAACCAACCAGGTTGCTTCATACCTCTTACAGCAAGAAAAACTGCCTAGTGCAAATACCCAGGTTTTTAATGCAGTTCTACATTGCTTAATGTTAATTAGAGAAACGACTCTCTTTAAACTTGATGCATTTTCAGGTGATGCTTCTTCTTACCTGGCAAGTTCTTTAATTAAGTTCGCAATGCGTCTCTTGTCCTCAGGACACAAATCCTTTAAAGAAGCGCTCTTCACTCCTCCTTCATTAGTGCCCTGAAAATTTAAAGTTACATTTTAGAAAGTACTGTTAAAAGAAAACAAATATTTCATGAGCGATTAAAAACATTTCAAGACCTAATAATTAGAAGCTGAAAGTAGATCAATTCCAACTGGAAATAAAATTCATATTTTTTAAAACGTAAGTACATTTTAGTGAAACAAATTACCAAATTGTGAAGAATTATTTTAAGAGATTTGTAATTCAAATGCAAGCTGCTAGCTTCAATACTAAAACACGCTGGGTGAAGTGTTAAGACGTGCACTATTCCTTGATTCATACTAGATAAAGAGGAGTAGGTTCTCATGTCTTGGAAACCTAGTGTAGCAATATCCAAATCCAACTTCGAACTTTATCATACTAGGATCATAATGTAGGGAGTAAAAAAAAAACCATGCTACCTTAGCATTTATGACCAAAGCATATAAAACAGCACAATATTGTTAGTAGATAGTAAGTCCCTTATTTAACTTTTCTAATATACAGAAAAGCACACACACATTCACACGTAGCTACTTTTTGGTTTTAATGGCTTATTTGCTACTTTCGTAAATAATACTTGTCAAAAGAAGGCTATAGCAGGCCTGAGCACTTCAGATCTTTCACACATTCCCAGGAATGCACACAGAGAACCGCTGCACTTGCTACGTGTGCCCACCAGAGGACACTCTACTGCCCGGAATTCCAGACTTCGGCTGTTTCCAGGCAGGAAACGATTCTGAACTGGTTTTAGTCACCAAAAGTTCCTGTGATCGGGTATTCAGTTCTGCAGTGCTAGTGATAAGCACGAAATACGAAACCCAAGAAAAAAGCAGCAATAAGAGCCATGCTGTTCTGTCCAGGATTTTGGCAAGTTTCAGTATTTCCACTCAATCCAAAGGAGTTTCAGTTTATACTTTTACAAACCTCCCCAAGTGCACACAGTGCTTAACATCAGATAAAAGAATGCCACCAGATGCCCTGCAGTTTGGCCAAGTCAACATAATAGTGCACAAAAGAATACAAAGCCAACACTGGGCTTCTCTTCTCTCATTATCAATAACAGCAGCTGATCCACATGCACCAGAGAGGAAGTGACCCCTTTCCTTCTTAGCTAATTGCTTCTTAAACCATGTCTTAAAAACAATTAGAGAAAAATGTCCACTACTAAAAGAACTGATGTTTTCATACAGACTCATGTTATACCCACCTGACCCTTCACTACACTCTTATTTTAACTTCAATGTATTTTTCTCAGGGGTGAAGGGAAAGGAATTTCACAAGGCCTATTTCAGCACTTTTTAAGGGGCATTTCATTTCACAGTTTCCTTCCCAAACACGTCACTTACAAATGAAGAGAGAATATCTAACTTGACTGAATTCAACTAAACGTATGGTTGAAGGAATTTCATTCCCCATGCTAAAAATGTGTGACTTTTTTTTTTTTAGCAGACAGATGATGGAACTTCTTTAAGAAAAATGCAAAGTTACAGTTCTCAAAAAAAGAGAATGAAGCTTGATCACATTAGTGAAGGAGACTGTAACAGAAGGTGTCTAAACCTATTAGCCAAACCGATGTGCATACTGTCAGACAAACCTTTGTGAGATGAAGAGGAAAATCAGTTTTTTCTATCACCCACAGCTATGCATAGATGGTACACAAGAAATTCTGAGAGGCAGACTTGTACCATAACACACGTCAAGATGAAGCTGTGGAATAATGCACAGCAGCAGCTCAACCATCAAAAGAACAGAACAAAGGAGGTAGAGGCCAAGACTGTTTTGTCTCCTTTTCTCAGATTTCTGTCCTTTCTACACAGTTCAGGATAGAACACAGTTTTGGAACTCAGTACTGGGAGATACTCTCCACATTGTGGAAGGTGATAATCTGCTTGACAAAATCATAAAGAATCACAGAAAGGACCACAGCAGCTCAGCTACTCCAGCCTAGAGCATTTTACTCAGACTTATGTCCAGGCCAGGTGGTATGAGACTAGGAGCAGCCTGCACTACTGGAAGGTGCAGCGGGGTTGGACTGGATGATCTTCAGGGTCCCGTCCAACCCAAACCATTCTGATTCTATGGCAAAGTAAAGACATCAGCTCTCCCTATACACGCATGCAGCACCTTGCAGAGAGTGAGTTGTGTTGTTGATGAAAATTTCATGCAAAAGTTCTTCTTCAATAATGAGTAAAAACATTTGTTCTGTTTGTTTCAAGTAATTCAGAGCTTATCTTCAGAGTACAAAGCTTCCATAAGGATTTGGCAAAGTAAGCGAAAAACAGAAGGTTTAAAAAGACAAAAACTAAACATAGCTTTGAACACATTTTGCTGTCAATAATATAAAAGCATGAGTCACCAATTAAGATGTCACATATCAGGCATTATATTTTTTTTAAAAGTACGCCAAAACCCATTTATACAATGGCTTTCACAAAAAAGGAGTAAAAACTCTCTAGACAACAAGTAATGCAATCAATGCACCATTCAACAGAACAGATTTTAATGTGACATATGAAGGCATCTGTGAGGCAGCAGGCTTGTAGATACTTATAAAGAGATGCTTCTACATAAAGACTCTGCATAATGGGGGCTATTTGTGGAATTTATCTGCATGCCACTTAACAGCATCATTTGCAAAGTAGAGGTACATACCAGCCTCTAAAAGCAAGGACTGATAAACAGAGAAAGGGAAATGTACAAGTCCAGGAAAAGCCCTAAAAATTAATACTAGTTTAATAAGTAGTCATGTCTCATGCTGAAGGATTTGAAGGGCAATGACACTGTCAAAGCAACAAGAATTGAGTAACCTGTCTTCACATCGGAGTTTGGAACGTACCTGTGAGGCACACAGCACTTACTCAGCACACAGAAGACACAGGATATCTTAGCTCAGATGAAGAATAAGATTTAACTGCATGATAATAAAACAGCAATGCAGAAGCAGTCAAAAGGTTTTAGATCCTGCTTGCAAGTCGGAGGATGCTAAACCCTAGTGATTTACAGGCTGGCCCAAGATGACTGCTAGGCAAGAGACTTAACAGCACTCAAATGACTTACACAGTCATTGTACTACACAAACCATGTTAGAAAAACGGCATGTCTCAACAGATTTCTGAACATCACAGCATCTATCACAATACAGAATAACCTTCCAAAGGAAACCCTGCTGCTTTGAAATTTCTAATGCAAGAAACTGTAGGAAAAACATCAGCTAGTGTCACAGGAGGAGACCACACAATTCAAACCAGCTGACATCAACTGACACAGCTACTTCTACTACTCAAATGCATTTTGAACTTCTACTATCAAAAGCAAAATGTGATTTTACCCTTCTAACATGAGTAGGCACAGCAAAAAGGTCTCTAAAATGAGCTTTTACTCTTGTTATTTCTAAATGAGATGACTAGAGCAATGAAAATGAATAAACTGAACACAACTTCTTGCATGTTTAGCTAGTAAAATATAGATTAGGCACTACCCAGGGCTACATGCACTCTCTCTATACAAATATACACCACACAGAAATACAAATAATCTGTTTTACATAGTCCCACTTACACACCACTTACATAAATTAGCACATTCAGCCTTTGTTCTCTTTAGGTGATAATTTCTGCTAGAAAGACACCATGTAGAGCAGGCAAAAAGTGTAAGAGACCATAAAAATAACAGTACTCTAAAACTGTTTAAAAGTTATCAATCTAAGAATTTTCAGCCATTTTTTCTACTATGTGCACTCTTAAGATCAAGAAAAATTTGCCTTTACTGACCTGCTGCCCCGTCAGATCTCCTGTACCTCTATCAGGATCCATGGAAACAGAAGCAGCAGCTACAGGCACCTTCAGTTCAGTTTGACCTGTTTGATATTTTGGCAAACACTTCGTTCTTAAATTTCCTTTTGTAGACATTCCTGTAAATGAAAGACAAGCAGAACATGCAGGTTATAAAGTGAAAAGGGGCCCTACTCTTGCCTTGTATAACCAGACTTCCACAAGGACATCCTTGCCTTAGCAGTTCCTTTTTTGAAAAGAATGAGCACCTCATGAATATGTCTGCAGTTCCCCCCAGCGTCTCACTACATACAAAATTTCATTAAGATGAATACATCAGCAGAAGAAGAGGTGCATGGCACTGAAGCACTCCCAGCCACAATGAACATTTCATAACTTCTGAAAAGCACATTATGTCTTCAGACTGAGGTTCAATGCAAAAAAATCTGTGTTTGATTAAGATGCAAAAGCATAAAATTGAGCTTCTGCTTTGATACTCAAAGACAGGAACCAACCAGCAGTAAAGCTGTTAAAAAGTACCACTCATATAATAAAATACCACTTTTTCTGTTACACAGCCAACCTATTGATTCTCAGGCAGTTTGTTCCTTTCAGGACCAGGCATATGAGTAAGGCAACACTGCAGTGCACACTTCACAGATCATTTGTCAAACACTTCCTGCCATAATTAGAATTAGATCACCACTACAAACGGTAAGAACATGAAAGCACTGAAAATCCTGATGCTGCAATTACAAAGTACCAACACTGACACTAACACTAAAACCTCCCAGGGCCAGATTAAAGACCATAGCTTCTTGGTACTGCCTCAAGGGTTGAATTTCATCTGTTCAGAAGTGCAAAAAGTTTTGAACAAAAAATATTAACTTCATACTAGCCCACAGATTGCATTTATTTGGATTTGAATGAATTTCAGAAGTGTACCAGCAATTCAAGCAAAAGAACTAAATTGTAAGCTGTAACATCTCCATGCCCAAACACAAGGAAAAACTGTTCCTGAAATTCTCTTCCACAGAAGTGGAAGAAAACTTCCCAGAGTGAATCAATTTCCATCATTTAGGATCACTGCCTTCTTTCCAGGGAACAGAGAAAAACTATCCGACATTGCCTGGCTTAAAAATCTCTGTGCGTGTTTTGTAGTTCAACAGAGATGTTTGGCCAGTATTTTCGAAGGGTATCCACGCTACCCCAAACCTGAAGAGTACAATTTCTCAAAACTGCTGGATGACACACACACAGCTTCAGTCTAGAGTTAACCATCCCCAGATATGTTTTCAAGACCTGGTGTCACTTTAAGAGCTGTGTTTGAAAACAATTAAGAGAATTCTGAAGAGGAACTAAGAACACTCATCTTTTCCCCAGCGATGTACACAAGTATGCACTCAGTAAATCAAGGTCAAAAGAACTAATTTTAAAAAAAATTGCTTTATCTGTACATAATGAATCTTCATTTCGATTGATTTCTTCAAAATTTACAAAAGACCTGAACACCTCTAATGCTTCAATATTCCTTGGAGAGCACATTAAAAATCCAGCTTGCCTTATAAACTGGATAAAGCCATGCTGTACCTGCAACAGAAACAACTCCCCTGGAACTATTCATCTTATACAGTATGCTTATCTAAGCAGCAAGAGCATTAATCCTCTGCTATAATCATGTATGTCCCATTACAACTTACGATGACTCTCTACCTTACACACACTTATGTACACAAACCACATAGCTGAAAAGACATTGCAAATTTTATCATCCACAGGAAAAAACCTTTGTTTATGTTTATTAGAAGGTCATACCTGAAACAGAGACCAGTGGATCTTCTTCATCAGAAGCTGCATGTGGCTTTGTCAAAGGAAATAAAAAGAGAGCAAGCTTGGCTCTTTAAACAGGACTGTAAAAAGAAGTATTTGGTCTCTTAATTTTAGACAGCTGGTGATAAGAAAACAAACTGTCAGTATTCTGGGAGCAAGAAAAGTAAGGAAAACTTGGTTAGAAAGAAACCATCACCACAGAGATTGCTAAAAGAAAAGGCCTTACTCCTTCTTCACTGTGCATTAACTTTCAGCCTGTAAAGATTATCTTAGAGGTCACCTTTGCAACAGATCCCAGGGACCAGCCCCAGTTACAAGAGCAATTACTAAGATAATGAACTAATAATATTTATTTAAATTTAAACAGGTTATTGGTATATAGGGAACATCTTGATGTGTAAAGAAAGCAAATTCTGAAACAGTGTTTATTGATATTGCAATGAAATACATTTTGGGGAATACAGTCTAAGAAACATAAATGCGGATAAACGCAAAAGATTTCAAAGGAAGTTGGTCATTCTCATCTGATCATCACATGGTGAGTAATACATAAAAGCCTGAGGACTGATTTTCTTTAAGAAGTTTCAAGAACTTTCAAATATCCTGGAAGTTTAACTATTAAATTACTTGACCAAAGAAAACACTTAAAAATCAGAAGCAACAGGGCACCACATTATTTGTGCTATGTTAGCAGTCACTGAACTTGAATCCCTGCCTCCTAGAAGCCACTAAAAATAGGACTCAATATAATTCAGGGAAGAGTGTAAACCATACTGTGTTCCTTAAAGCTGCAGTTTCATTTAGCTGAATGTAAAGATTGTTATTCCACATAAATAACTAACATACTTCTTGTAGCTTAACCCCAGCCAGCAACTCAGTACCACACAGCCACTCCCTGTCCACCTCCCTGCCCCAAGTAGGGGGGAAAATCAGAGAGAAACAGTAAACCTTGTGGGTAGAGAGAAGAAAAGCTTAACAAATTAAACAAAATACAATACAATACAATAAAATAGGATAATAATATTAATTGCAACATAAAGGGAAGAAGGAGAGAGGATTAAAACCCGAAAGACGCAGGTGATGTACAGTACAGTTGCTCACTGACCAATGCCCAGCCCTTCCCCCAGCAGGAACTGGCAGCTCCCAGCCAACACTCCCCAGCCGATGTACTGGACATGATGTTCTGTTATGGAATCTCCCTTTGGCGAGTTCGGGTCAGCTCTCCTGTACATTATCCCTCCCAGCTTCTTTTGCATCTGCTTGCTGGCAGAACATGGGTCACCCAAGTCCATGTTTTTGGGTAAGTATTGCTGAGCAATATCCAAAACATCAGCATGTTATCAGCATTATTCTCACGCTAAATACAAAACATAGCATACCATGTACAAGGAAGAAAATTAACTCCATTCCAGCTGAAACCAGGGCAATACTAAAGTGGAAAACAAAAGCACAGGACACAAAATTCTCCTCCACCATCTTTTGTTTAAACCCCTTCACTTTCCTCAGCCTTCTATGGTTGGCCAATTAATTCTATTATCTAATTTCTGTACTGAGAACAGATAAATGCATTTAAGGATTTGCAGCTGCATTCATTCAATAAAATAAAATTGTGAAAATATTTCAATGACCGTATACAAACTCTTGCCTTAACTACAATTTGATTCTGATAACACCATCTCAAAAATTTAATTTAGTAAGTTACCACAGAGTGGAGAAAATTAAGAAAAGTCTAGGAGCTTCCCCCTGTGGAGAGCAACTTCAGTCAACACCCACTGTCTATCACACAACTAGTACTTGTCACACTGGAAGGGCTTGATCACAGGCTCACTTATGATCTTGTCGATGCATTTTATCACTTGTAAACAATTACCACCCATCAGCCTCACACCAGTTTAAAAACAGTACTGCTGTCAAAGCCATCTCTCTCTACAAACACTGAGAGCATTTCTGTTGTCACTTGAGAGCTGCAGCCTGTGATCTCCAGCTGCCAGAACACACTGTGGGGGCATAGCATGAACCAGGCGAGGAAGCTGTACAAACTCTACAAGGAAGGCACTGTGCATACTCTCTTTTCAAAAAGCATCAAGGTGGACCTAAAGTCCGAGTCTGGATCATAGCCCAGCCCAAACAGCTGTGTCAGCACAGCCACAACAGCAAACTCCAGGGTACTGAGAAGTGTATGTTCAGCTCACACTGCTTCAGGAAACAACGAACTTCAGCACAGGCAGTTCCTACTCAACTGAGATATGGTTAATCTGCATGTCAACACATGGCTACAGGAAATAAAAAGATTTGCCTAAACAACATCCTGCTTTTAGAGTGTGCCTCTGGTATTGCCAGCTGTTCTGGATAGATTCCTAGTAGCAGGATGCAAAGATTAGTCAAGGCTGTTGGTATTACTCCCCCCAGCTACTAGGACCACTCTCCGGGTGAAGCTTTGCAGCCCAGTGTATTAGAATAACTAATACAGGTTACATCAATCAGCTGGACTGAAAATCACAGTGATTCAGAGTCTGAGTCATAAGCAGGTCCAAGGTCCTTGCCTTGGAGTAACAGACTGGGGACAGCACCAGCATCAACCTTTTAACATTAGCTCACTGCCGTGCGCCTCTCAAGATTGCCGTAAGGCAAGTGTAGTATTATAAACCTTGTACCACCACAGCTAAAGTTCAGTGCAACAGCAGAGATAGCCATTGGAGAAACTCAGCACCTGGGTACAGCTCACCTACACAACCTGCCTTGCTGAGCTGAGCCTGTTCAAAAATTATGGAGAAAACTTCAGTTTTCCAAATGTATTAAACCAATCTACCGAATTCCCCACCCACACCTCTTCCTCTGAAAGCATACACTACTACCATTACTTTTAAATTGTGCCACATGCTTTTCTAAAATTTAAACTTTTCCAAGATCAGACACAACACTGCCTATTCACCAAAACAAGTAAAATGGCGATGGTCATTAGGAAGAACTTCATTCCCTGGAATATCATGATGCATGAGGCCACTGCTGGGCTTAGAAACTGTACTAAGTCATGGCAAACAACCTGTTGCCAAGTAGTTAACTAATCAAAATAGACTGTCAATATAAATGCAGCAACACTTCCACAACCGTGCAGAGTAGTGACAGTGTGGCAGCAAATCTGGTATGTGGCCACACACCTTCATCCCATTCACAACACAGAAAAAGTTGTAGACAACCTCTTTCACTTTACACAGATTGGAAATCATAACAAAGCACTCCCTAAAAGGGCCATGGGATGGTTGGCCCATTTCACTTGCACACTGTCCCAGTGGGTGTGCAGTCAAATATAAATAAAAGAGCATATACACATACTTTTCTTTCCAATCACTTCCAGTCGATGCTGAAATCCCACTCTCAGTCTGACTAACAGCAATGCCTCAAACCCATCATAGCTGGAGCTGAACTGTGAGGTCCTACATTTCCACCAGGCCAGACTGTCAGCTCTACCCCGACGACTTCAAGTCACTAAGCCTCCAACTCAGCCACACAAGCCCAAACAACAAAGCCAGCTCTTGGTTCCCTGAGCCACACAAGCACATCTCTCTCTAACCAGGTTTGTACACGCTGAGCTCCCAACACCACAGCACCACCCACTCCATCTACATGTCCAGCCCCAGGTAGTCTCCCACAGTGGGAGCCTGCAGGTCCTCTGCAGATGAAGCCACCCCAACCTCACACTCATCCCTCACAGCCAGAGCCCTCCGAGTTCCACACAGGCTCACCCAAAATGCTGTGCTTGTAGTCAAGCTTAGATGGCAGTCACAAAAGACACATCTCTTCCCTGCTCAGCCTCTAGCTTCATTTCCAAAGAATCACAGAATCAATGAGGTTGGAAAAGACCTCTGAGATCATCAAGTCCAACCTATGACTGAACACCACCGTGTCAACCACGGAGTGCCAGGTCCAGTCTTTCCTTAAACACCTCCAGGGACAGTGACTCCATCACCTCCCTGGGGAGTCCATTCCAATGCCCAATCACCCTTTATGTGAAGAAATTCCTCCTAATGTCCAGTCTAAACTTCTCCTGGAGCAGCTTAAAACTGTGTCCTCTTATCCTGTCACTTGTCCCCGGGGAAAAGAGCCCAGTCCCCACCCGGCTACAGCCAACCCCCTGTCAGGTAGTTGTAGAGTCCAATAGGGTCGCTCCTGAGCCTCCTTTTCTCCAGGCTATAGAACCTCATTCTCTCTATCGATTCCCTTACAAGCTCCCATAAGCTGAATGTAGCTTCCTCATTTTCTAGTTATTTACTTGCCCCGAGATTTCACAGCTGTGTCATACTGAAGAGGACTTACGACCCCCCCTTCTCTCCCAGGTCATATCTGCTTTGAAATCCCTCGTTCCTCCTACACACAGGCACATACCCAATCCCTCTCTCCAGGCCAAGCTCTCCCACACTCGCCAGTGGAGGCCCCACATACCCTGTGCCCCGGCCACAGAACCCCACCCCACCCACAGCCCCGCATCGACTCCACGCCAAACTCCCCGACAGGCCGCCCCACACATCCCTGGGGGCCCCTACCGCCGCTGTTCCCTCACACCGAGTCCCAGGTAAGGATACAGCCCTGGCCCCAGCGAACACCTCCA
>VYXC01004491.1:13621-57472 GCA_013397175.1 Platysteira castanea | reverse complement strand
CAGGCCGGGGGTGGGGGGAGCCACCATGCTGTCACGGCCCCTCCTGTGAATCGCGTAGCTGAGCAGTCTCTGCTCACACACAGACACATCCTTGTTTCTGGAAGCAACGGCAGGAATCCCGAATCTCTCGACTTAAGAGTTTCATAAACATCAGAGGAGGAGAAGGTGGTGTTCTATGCAAAAGCATGGAATCATTTAGTGTTACAAGGTGGGAAGAGACCGCAAAGATCATCCACTCCCAACCCTGCTGCCATGGGCAGGGACACCTCCCACTAGACCAGATTGCTCAAGGCCTTATCCAGCCTGGCCTTGAACACTGCCAGGGAGGGACATCCCCAACTTCTCTGGGCAAACCTGCCAGTGTCTCACCACCCTCAAAGTAAAGATTTTCTTCTAATACCCAACCCAAATTCCCTGTCTTTCAATTTGTACCCATTCATCCTTGTCCTGTCACTACAATCACTAATGAAGAGTCCCTGTCAGGCTTCCCTTTAGGCCCTCTTCAGATCGGGGAGGGTGNAGAACTACTACTCCCAGCGCACCCCGCGGCTACGGGGCAGCAGGAAGGACAGAAAGGCATTGTTCTCTGCCGGGCTGGGCAAAGGCAGGAGGGTCCCGCGGAGGATGGAGGACAAGCCCCCCACCAGCATCAAGCCCTACCTGGACAAGCTCACTCTGGGCGTCACAAGGATATTGGGTGAGTGGCGTTGAGNATGAGGTCTCCACACAACCTTCATGTGTAAATTGTGCCTCAATCTGATCTTTTGTGGTAGTGTGGGGTCAGCAGGGAGTGTGCCCCATGAAGGGGAGTTCAGTGTGGTGCAGTGTTCTGGTAGAAAGCCAGAATCTGGTTGGGATCAGATCCCCATAAATAGTTGCCCTGCAGCTCATTCCCACACTGTGAGACTTGTTCCACAAATTGTCCCGCTTGCCATTTCCAGGTTTTGCTCAGATCTTAAGTCTTCTTGCATCCCCTCAGCTCCCTCTGAAGTTCAGCAGGACTGCAAGGCATCCAAAGGAAGGATTCTCAGACAAAACTTTATTCATATCAGTGGAGTCCCAAGGATTTGTGCAAGTATGTGCATGTGCGAAGGATTTCAGCATTAGACCTTTCATAGCTCAGCAGCACAGAGCACAGGACCGCCCTATTTGTAAGGCTGGAAAGCCGTACATCTCTCCTAAACCAAGTGTACAACAAGATTACAAGTTGCAGTCCTGGAATTTCTTGCTGGGACTTTTAGAGCCAAAAGTGAGCTCTGTAATTACCTCACCCCAGTGCTGTATTGCAGGACAGTGAGTTTCACCTGATAACCTCAGTGTATCTATAGTTTCACGTGGGTTTGGATAGCTGCTCAGACAGATCAGATTAAAAGATCAGGGCTAAATTCTTTCTCTGGGCTTCAATGAGGACAGGATTTCACCCTCAATCTCTGATCAGCATTGTCATACTGACTTTTTATTGGACTTCGTGAGGAGGGGTGGGTGGATTTTTTTTGTTGTTTGTTTGTTTGTTTTGTTAGTTGTAAGGTGAGGATAACATTATCCCTCTATTCTGTGAGGGAAACTGATGATCATCATCATGGCAAAAGCTTCTTTGAAGTAGCTCTTTTTAAAAAATGACTAGTCCTGCCCACATTTTCACCATCCTCAGGTGTGTGAGAGCTGTGAGATGTGAGCTGTGTCCAAATGTAGTGTTGCCATATAAACTGTTTTGGGTAGGTATGTTGTCTACACCAGCAAGGCATAGCAATGCAGGTATGGCTCTGAAAGTCCTGTAACATCCCTACCACATGGAAGGTGTTTCCTGGTTTGTGTTTTCTTGTTTTTCTCTCTATGTCTCTGACAACTTGTATTGTGCAATACAGCAACCTCCATCACAGTGATGTTTCAGTCCACTTCTTTTCTCTGTCTCTCCACACCTTCTGGGAATTTGGCACATTTTTTCCAGTGAAGTAGTCTGAGGCATTTCAACTGTGCCACCAAATTAACTAGAATTGCTTAGCTAATTGGGGAACATTACCAGTCTGTTCAGTGTTTTTTCTTTCAAATAACAAAGGGTATCTCATTCAGAACAATGCTTTGCTCAGTAGTTAGTAGTGCTAGAAACTGTCTTACTTTAAATCTTTTATAAAGTCTCATGAAGTTACTTGATATTTTCTGCATACTGTAAAGTAAAATCAGACATTGTTTTGTTGGTTTGGTTTTTTTTTTAACTTTAGTCTTTGTGGAAGTCGCTACAAGGAGGGATATTTCTCGTAAGCATTGTGGAGGCTATAACTTGAGGGGAAAAAGGGAGACATCTTTCCCATTGCCAATTTGATTCATTTTGCTGAAGTTATGTGAGTAATAGAAAATTTCAGAAAGATTTATTATTCGTAACTAAGTCAGCATGGAAGGTGTTAGCTCCTCTGGACTGCCCAGGGCAGAACCATACCTCACTGTTAGCACTCTCTATTAGATAAGAACATAACTTTTCAGACATTTTAAAATTATGCTGAGAGTTTAGCCAATTTATAGGCAGTGTTAGCAGTACTGTAAATACTGAAAATCCTGATTTCCTGCTTCAGCCCTGTGTCACACCATTACATTGACTCTTTCTAATTTTCTGATTCTGCAAAGGATTTTTGCAAGCTTCTGGATGAAATGTCCTAAAAATAGGGCAGAGTTTACTATGATCTTGATTCAGAGTAATTAATAGGGTGGAGTCACCTGAAGTAGTTAAGCTTTATCCTGTATCTAGGTGCCACCAAGGTGGCTTCTTCATTTCTTCCATCTGGAAGAAAAATCAACTCATGGCAGAGTTAACCCTAAATGTTCAGTGGAGCTCCCGTCCATACCTACACACATCTATTAAACATAGTCTTCAGTTTACCCACAGGATATTTTTAATACAACATTTGGGCTTTCAAGATGGAATTGCTCTTTCTTTTGATCTTGGATTTGGTTCAGACCACTTTAGAAGTTGCATTTCTCTCGTTCCTAGACATCTTCTTTGACTGCTATGATATTTAATCTTCTGTCATCTCAGCCAAGCTGTTGTGCATGATGAATTAAACATCCCTGATGTTCTCTTTGATCACAGAAATAACAATCACTCTGTTAGTATAATCTCCTCAACTTGTCATAAGGTTTGCATATCTTAGACAGAAAAGAACAGTTAGGTTATTGATTCCACTCTCTTGTTCAGACAGCTTGTATTTCAGCAAGAGGCAGATCGCCCCACCTTGGACCCAGCCAACAGAAGTTATATTTGGTGAAACATCAGAGTCTTCTGTATGTTGGGGGTCCCCCTTGGCCAGACAAATTTACCCATGTGACCAACTATGATTTTTTTCTTTTTAATGTCTTTAAGTTGGAGTTTGTTTTTCTGATGCCATGTCTTATCTTTTCAATTATCTGACAATGTACCAATCAATATTTCCAACTGAAGTTTAGGCTTCCTGAAACTGAGTGCCACTCCTCCACCAATAGAAAAGACAAGGATAATGCTACTGATGGAATTAAAAATCTGGCTGGCATTGAAGATAAAAAACAAACCAAAGCTCTCTAGTGCCTGCTTTTCCTGTCTGATGCACTGTGTATGTTTTACCAGAAAGCAATTATAATGTGTGTGACTGCTTTAGGGGCCAGTACTTTCACAGCAGAGCCAGTCTTGAAAGCCCTGCATAGTTATTACTTCTATTCCATGGCCCTGTCTGCTGGGCTTGCAGTTCCCACAGCAAATTAGTAGTCTTTCTGGACTTGATCCAAAGAGAATTATCTCAGTGGGAATTATTTCAGTTGGCCGTGGATGAAGAAAAACTTTATAAAAAAGTATAAGGGAGTCTATTCTGCCATCACACACCTAAAAGCACCATGTGGACTAGTATCTTAGATTTATATAGCATTCTTTCCCATAAAATATTCAGATGATTTTTATAGATTACAAGCTCAATTTGCTCGTAACAAATTTTCATATGTCCAGCTGGGGTTCCAGAGACCTGATGTTTGCTCATGCAGGTCCCTTTGGCAGGGTCATGTTCTGTGTGTCCAAACCCACTGAATCCAGAGCTGAGGTGTGTCTGTCCTTGCCGAATAGGGCTGTTAGCAGTTCACAGCAGCACCGCACTTGGCCCTAGATGAGGATATCCCACCCAACAGAAACTACAGGGCATGCTTACAAAGATTCTTCTTCCTATAAGAGTTTGCCTCAGAACCCATCATAAATTTTCTTTTCCATGAAACTTCTGCAAAAAGTCACACCTTGAAGACAAATTGTGTGGGTTTATATCATAGAACCGTAGAATGGTTTGAGTTGGAAGGGACCTTAAAGATCATCTAGTTCCAACCCCTCGCACCCTGGGGGGGAATGCCACCCACTAAATCACTGTATGTGTAGATATATCATGGTATGTGCATATATATATATAAAAAAATTCCAAGGATAACACTGTATGCAGCACTACACATCCTCATGCTAAGACATGCTGAGTAGAGTTACAGACAAAAGAAAGTGACTGCTCAGTCACCAGCACAATGCTTGCAGTCATTAATGCCTTTCCCCTGGCTGTCACTCAGATTAATTTGAAAAATTGTCTGTCTCACAATGTTGGCGTCACCCATGCCAGCTGCAAACACGCTCCTCTTTTCCTTTCAGAGACTTCTCCAGGAGTTGCTGAAGTGACCTTTGTGGAAAAAGAGCCAGCTGAGCGCCACACAATCGTTTCGTGGGAGCAAGTGAGTATTTTCCTGATAAAACTGCACTAAGGTCAGTCTGAATGTGCAGCAGCCCGTGGAGAAAGATGCAATGGCAACCTTGTGTTTGTTTGTGAGACAGCTTGTTACCAAGTTTGATGTACAGTGCAGCCTAAACAGGTGTTGTTGCTTTTTTCTTTATCAGGTATCACTCTTTTAGGCTTTCACGTGCACCTGATCTGTTAGAGAAACATCATCAGTGTGGGTACATTCAGGATGACAGCTCTAAAAAGAAACCACATAACTGTAGTAGGCAGCTAGAGTGGTGACTCAGTGGGGAACAAACATTTTTCTGACTCAGGTCTGAAAACATTTTCCAACTCCCTTTCAAACAAAACAAAGCAGTGCTTTATTATCCATGGCCATTAAAGGTAAAGGCCTCAGCTGGCAAATAACACTGAGCTACCCAGTTTGTCCAGTTACCTGTTTCTCTTTTTAATCTCAGCCATTCGCTTCAATTTCTCTTAGCCCTTTCTTTCAACTCCTCTTTGGCTATCCAGCCCAATCTTTTGGCCAGGGCATGTCCTGTTGCCTCTAGAAGACTATGAAGGACATGAGCTACCTTCACTCTGCATAATCTGACCTTACTGCATCAGTCTGTGTGGTCAGAGGGCTCCTGAAAACTGCCATGTGACTCTTGTGAGCAGAGGTGTCATTCTTACTCCGCTTTTGGAATATACGTATCCTCATTAATCCCATGGCCATGGTGGAGTAAGTGCTTGGTAGGTGTCACTCACCTGTAGGGATGGGACAGTAGAAGCTCTCTGGCCTTTGGAAAGGGACATGGCAAAGGATGGAGTTGAGTGAATCATCCTCCCTCTGCTTCAACCCTGGCTATGGCCTAAAGCAAATGATCCCAGCAACTGCTCTTGTTACCACTGGATAAAATACCTTCCCCTTTGACACCTTGCCATTTGCTGTTTTTCCTAAACAGTGAGGAAAACGTTTTGCACTAGTTTTGGTAATGTCCTATTCCGATTAGTGACATTTATCAAGTATCTGTCCAGGTCAGAATGTATGTGATGTAGGTTACTGAAACTTGTCCAGTAGCCAGCAGTTGTGGTCAGGGAGAAATGTCCTGTTTTTCAGGTTTGTGTAAACTGATTCCTGGTTTCCTGTAGCTGTTGCTCAGGTGTTGGGTTAACTGGGCTGGAAAGTTTGAGGCACCATGACTGTGAGCCAGCTGAGGTCTGGGAACACAGAGTGATATTTGCTCATTCTTCTGTTCAATAGAGAGGACTGCTTCTCCTGGACACGGTGCTCATTCCTCTCATTTTCAGGTGCTGCTTCTTCTCTAAACTACAATGGGTTTATTTCAAAACTGAGCTATTCTTGTAAATCCAAACAAATGCTGTAGCCAAAGCACTTCATTCAAGAGAAGCCAAAACAGAATTTCAGTTCCCACTCCCCACGCCGAGCAACGGACTAAGTCAGTTGTGGAAGTAAATGTTGAAAATTAAGTGAGTACAGTTGAGCTGGACTTCTAATAGTCAAGGATTTGGCTGTCTATTTCTCTGGGTTTGGTTCTAGGTGCATTGAGAAATTAAAGCTCCCATCTCAAACTGAAAGGTAACTGGATTTTTTTCCTTTTTTTTTTTCCCCTCGAGCTCTGGGGATGAAGTCTAAATCTAAGCTAGTCTTCACAATTGCAGGACAAAATGTCCTGCTGGGATGATTAAGTGCAATGCACTCAACAATTCACAAAGTCCTTCCAGGATGAACTTGTACCTCATTTTCCCTCAAACTTACCTTTCTTGAATTTGAATACGTTTGTTTTTATCGGGGTTTTGGCCACTAGGTGGCAATACTTAAGCACATAATCATTTCTCCATGGTTGAGATTTTTAACAAGATTTTGTCAGAGTATATATTTTTAACTTCCCTCTACATCCTTGGTTATGAAAGTATTTGCAGGACTTTTGCTGTTCCCAAAATTACATTATTCTTACCCCAACAACTTCTCTCTATATTGAGACTGACCAAATAAAAGCTTTATTCTTTAGATTATTTTTTAATGGAATCAGTTTTTCCTGTCCTTTTTCAGTTTTGCAAGGGAAAGATTTTTTTACTGAGAAAAAAATCCAAGTGTTTAGAAGCTCTTAAAAAAATCAACCTTTTAAAAATTTTTAATTATTAATTAACATACTATTTTATTCATGCTGGCAATATGCATTTTTTGTTTCCATCAGCTATGTTTTCTAAATTGTGCTGTGCCACTATGTAACGGGGTACTACGGTGTTTTAAAGTCTTACCTTGTTGAAATCTAAAAAATCTTTAAAAAGCTTAAGCTTGTTTAGTGTCCCTTAGATGGCATGAAGCTTTGCAGGGGAAGCTGAGCTTTGTGACAGGAGTTAGTGCAGTAAGACAGTAGGAAAGCAGAAGAGATTTTTCCCAAGGCAGAAAGAGCTTTTAAGTGTTACACTTCAGGAAATCAAGCTTGAAATCGCACCTGAAGAATTTATTGGACATCAGCACACTTACGAAAATATTTAAGGTATATGATTGCCAAGTGTATTTACATGGGTAAAGCATCACTTCCCCAAAAATTGTAAGCAGTTTAAAATATTTTAATAAAACCAGATAATTTTTCAATGTTTCCTCATATTTAAACCTACTAGGATGTTACCTCTTCCCTAAGAAAGAGAGACAAGCAATAGAAGAGGGAGTAGAGACAGAGTTACCTGGTCACCAGAAAACCAATGCTAATAACTGCATATCATCCTATGAACCCTTTTCCACTCCTAAAATGAGGCTGGCAATGGCCCTACTCCCCTCCACATGCAGTTTTCAGAAATAAGTGTTACACTGAAATACTGGTAGGAGGCACTGTGGTGTGGTGCCTGAATCACACTTTCTGTTTTGCCTCAACCAGAAGAAAAATGAGTCACTCACATCATTGTTTTGGTTTTCTAAAAAATAGAAAATTAATTTTTGTTAGAGGGACACAGAGGTACCCGAGACCATTTTTTCCTCTCCTTCTCACTTGTTACTTGGGAGAAAAGCCTGACCCACACCTGGCTTTCAGGTATTTTCAGTACCTTTCTGGTGGTAGAGAGTGAGAAGGTCTCCGTGAACCTCCTCTCCTCCAGTCTGAATACCCCCAGCTCCTTCAGCCACTCCTCGTCATACTAGTGCTGCACACCCTTCCCCACCTCCATTCCCTTCTCTGGACATGCTCCAGCACCTCAGTGTCCTTCTTGCTGTGAGGAAACAAAACTGGACACAGATTGGAGATGTGGCCTCACCAGTGCCCCCAGCACAGGGGGATGGGCACTGCCCTTGTCCTGCTGGCCACGATGTTGCTGACACAAACCCGGTGCCATTGGCCTTCTTGGCCACCTGGGCACACTCCAGCTCACGTTCAGCCACTGAAAACCAGCACCTCCAGGTCCGTTCCCACTCAGCAGCTTTCCAGCCACTCTATCCCAGCCTGGAGCTGCAGGGGGTTGTTGTGACCCAAAGACAGGACACAGCACTTGAACCTCACACACTTGGCCTTGGCCCATGGATCCAGCCTGTCCTGATCCCTCTGCAGAGCCTTCCTGCCCTCCAGCAGATCCACATTCCCACCCAGCTTGGCATTGTCTTCAAACTGACTGAGGGTTCACTTGATTCCCTCATTCAGATAATTAGTAAAAGTAACAGGGCTTGCCCCAGCACATAGAGCTCTGGGGAACACCACTAGTGAAAGGCCCCAGCTGGATGTAATTCCATTCACCAGCACTCTTTGGGCAGGGATATCAGTTTCAGCAAACAGTGCACCCATCCAAGCCATGAGCAGCCAATTTCTTCAGGAAAATGTTGTGGGAAACGGTGTCAAAGGCTTTACTGAAATCTGGGCAGACACATCCCCAGCCTTTCCCTCATCCACTAAGAGGGTCACCTTGTTATAGGAGGAGATCGGGTCAGGCAGTTATGCCTTTCACAAACCCATGCTGGCTGAGCCTGATCCCCTGGATCTCCTGTACGTGCCATGTGATGGGCACTCAAGATGATCTTCATGAGCTTTCTCAGCACTGAGGTCAGGCTGACAGGCCTGTAGTTTCCTGGTTCCTCATTCAAACCCTTCTTACACACAATCCAGGAACCTCCTGAGCTGCTATCTCTCTACTGTGTAGTGTTTCCAGCACACATCTGGAATGTCATCCTCCTTGCTTCTAGCACATCTCTTTTTGACTCCTAGTATGCATGCACGGTGCACATCTTCAGTGGTCCTTGGCATCCTTCTTGTCCTCCCTTAGGATTAGCCAAGCCTCCCATCCCTGATCCCCATGAGCACAGGGTCTACCCACCTTGAGCTTGCATTTTGGCTCTGACTGCAAGAGAGATGGGGAAGTGGATCCAGCATAGCCAGCGCATGAGGAAAGCTGTATTTCTTCAAGCTGCATAATGGGGAACAGGCTGGAGGACTTTTGGGAGGTAGATAGTGTTTCTTACACAGTGTTCCCCCTCTTGTTAAGCTTTATAATATATTGAAAAACTGCTTGCACAACAACATTCTCAAGAGAACTTTTAAATCCTGTTCTCTGCAGCAGGGGGAATCAAGTCTACTTCAGCCCCAGAAAATCAAGATGATCTTCTGGGAGCTCCCTGGATCAGATTTATTAAAAGTGCAACAAGAATATCTCAGTATGTTACATAAATTAACATTAGCGTTCACTGGCAAACCAGCCATGAAATGGCAGGACATTAGGAGAGAGAAAGGTGGCTCCTGATGTGGTCTGATACTTGGAAGCCCTGAGAAATGACATGAATGCCTTCTTTCTCTCCCAGAAGTTGGATAAAACTCATTCATGTTTTTAGAGAAGTCCTTCTAGAGCTATATGTTTTCATTGCTTTCTGTTTCTTTAGTATATTTCTTGAAAGGCATTGTTTCAACTGTGCTTCAAGTGAATTACCATGTCAGGGTTTTTAGCTTTGGATCCAGTTCTAATCAGGTCCTGACAGCAAAGCTAGCCTGGTTCTAATATTTTTCTCTGTACTCAATGGACTGTGCTTTCTTGGGAGATGATTTGGGGATATTACAGAGAACAAATGAAAGGAATAGACTTCGTGCACCGTATTGGGCACTTGGGATATTTTGTTTTATGAGCTGATGAGTGTAACCAGGTGCCTGGAATGAAAAGAGCTGCTTGCCAGGTTAAGCCAATCCTGACATGTTATTTAGGAATAGTATTATTTATGGGGCTGGAGATCACAACCCTGAGAACTACCAGTTGAGCAAGAGGAATACAGAGTTTGATAAGGCATTTTTAATACATAGTGGCTTGTTTCTCTGACTGCTGTCAGAAGATTACTGTTCTGATGTCCTATGGTCATGTGGCTAAGCACAATATGACAGATCAATCAATCAGATGAGAGAGATGGGTGTTAATGAAACTTTCTATTTACAGCCCTTTTCCTATAAACCCCAGACCTGCTCTGGTACTGCATTTTCTATTCAAATACTTTGCACCATCGTTTGGAAACTCATGCAGAGGGACACGGTTAAGAGAATTCTGAAATAAATTGGGAGAGCGGCCATCTGCAGAACATGCACATGTTGATCTTTTTCAAAAGGAACATTCAGAGCAGAAAACCTGTTCAGATGTGATTTTTCCCATGTCTTAGTCAGCTATATTTGCTAAATTGGTTTGTGCCTGAGTTGTAGCAGTATTTATCTGGATACTACAGTGGAAGTTTTAAAATCTTAGATTTTGTCATCCCAGTGGATCTGGTTCTCCTGCTTGGAGAAGAACACCCACCAAAGCCAGGAGATCCATTCATATGCATGTTTTTACTGCTGCAATATATTAGTTAAAATTGGGGGATTTAAAATGTATTGAAAGTATTAGGTAAACTTTTTGTACTCATCTGAGGCTTTGTAGAAGGTCTGTCATATTTTTATTTCTTCACAGTTTTAGCCATAGTCACTGTGCTTACAGCTACAGCTTGGAACTGGAAGTGATGAAAGCACAGCATGAAATTATAAATATTTAGAACTGAGGAGAACCCACAGAAGAAGGTGTGTTTGTTAAAGGCATTTGAAGAACTTCAGATATGTCCATGTGGTTCAGTAATCACCTTAAACTTACCACCAGGTCCTCAGCCATCAGCAGGCTCTTGTAGAAGGAAGTAAATCCTTCTCAAAGCAGTGTCTGCAGTTTCATGTTATCTGCTTTAAGACCTGTGGACCCTGAAGATTTTCCCAAACTGGGTTAGGAAAGCTGTGTGCTGGTGACCAGGCTGCTCAATGAGGCAAGTAAAGTGACCTGCCCTATTGCAAGCTGCAAAGCTATTAGTGTCTGGGACTCGTCAGTAGAAGTCAGTCAACATTAATGGATGTGCTCAGAAAGTAAGTTACCATGCACAAGGTTGTGGGCAGGTTAGGGGGTCCTACATAGTGTGTACACCCCAGCTGAGGGGACAGAGACTGTAACAACCCAAAGAAAGTGGCTGTGACTAAGGCTTCAACAGGCAGAAAGGCTGCTCTGTTCCCGGGGGAGGGAGGGCATGTGGACAGGCTGAGACCAGCACCTTCCCTTGCTCAGCCAGCAGCTGATGACTACAGGCCAGCACTGTAGCTGGACACACAGCTGGCAGGTTGCTTTTGCTGGAGAGATACATTGAGGCAACATCAGGAAAGATAATTGGATATGTGTAAGTTGAAGATGTCAGGGAGAATCAGATAAGCTTCTCTTGAGATGTTAAAAATTCATGTCCCAAGTGAAGCAGAGGTATTTGAACTGCATGTGCCTCTTCCTTTTCCTTAGCTAGTGGTTACTAGAATATTCTGTCTTTATTTAATGAAACTTTTTCACAAGGAGAGTAGTGCAGCCCTTGGACAAGTCAACATGCACAGATTGTGGAAACTCCATCATCAGACCCTCTCCTGAGTTTTGATGTCTGATTCTTTGGGAGTCCTAAGTGTGACTATTTTAAATTTGAACTCACTGGAGTCAGTTGGGTTTTTTCTCTAAAAGAATTACAAACAGACCAACAGGTAACTCCTCTAGTCATGCTTGTCGCTTGTCATATTAAAATTGGCAGGCTTCCATTCTGTTTAATTTTGTGTACTTAACACTTCAGCAAGAACAGAGAGTCACTGGTCTACATCCAGTCCTGTCCCCAGGAGTGGTGTCTACAAATGCCTATAGCTCTTTGGGCTTCTTTTTGTTCTGAGGATTAAGCCTTTATCCTTCCTTCCTTGTATTTGCTGCTTTACTGAAGAGTCTAAGACTCCTTCCACAACCAAGACAAGTATAGGAGAAGTGTTCTGGTTGCAAGAGACTCAAGCTCACTGGGGTTGCTTCTTTTGCTGCTGGCTCAGAAAGAAGCAGGCTTAGGAGCCCCAGCCATGCACTGACGTTGGGAGAGATGAAGCCAGACCAGCAGGTTTGTGAGTCTGGCTTTGCATGTGTTTGCACACATACTTTTTGTTAAATGAAACATCAAATCTACTTGAGTATGTGCAGCTTTTGAGTCCATGCTTCTTTCACCTACTTGGAACTGAAATCCCTCGGAAGAAAAGAGTCATTGTGCTAATACTGTACATGCTTTAGTGGAACAGGTAAGTTTAGTCTGATTTCACTTAAAGCAAAACCCTGCTCTTGTAAGCCGTATATGGGAAAAAGCTGATTGTTCTGATTTATGTGAGCTTGGAGTGGCTGCTAATCTCAAGAGTAATATGATGTCTCAGCTGGGGAACAATTCTGTAATAATTTTGTGATGACTAACTGCTCATTGTGAAATTATCCCAAGCTACCTTTGTTAAGACTAGCAGAGTCCCAAGAAATACGCAGTTTTCTCTCAAGGCTTTAGAATGAGATATTTAAACTGATTTGAGTCACCTTGGAGCTAAGCAAAAAACCTGGTGGCAGATATTTTGGTACCAATTTTCAGTTGTTCTTAGGGTTTGAGGCATGTTTTGCATTTTCCCGTAACACTTTGATTGTGATTTGCAGAAAAATTCTTGTGTATTACCAGAGGATTTAAAGAACTTCTATCTGATGACTGATGGCTTCCAGATGACCTGGAGTGTGAAGACCGATGGTGAGTCCCTGTGTTCCTCTCCACTGACAGCCTCAATTCATTGCAGCCAGTCCATCCTTTTCAGAACCTCTTGAATTTCAGACTTACTCTCTGCACAACCAATACACATCTCTCAGGGCTAAATCTATTGCTTCCATGTTCTGGATTCCCACAGAAGAGTTGCATACACTGAACACTGGCAAGAAACTAATTATTCATGACGTAAATACTGTTCTGTAGTACACTGGCCATCTGTTGACACTCAGATTTAGGTGTGTCATTTAAACCTCATACCTTAACTCCCTCTGTAGTTCATGGAGAGAGAAACAGCTGTAGCTCATTATCCCATCATAAATCAGTAGGAAGAGTCACCCTCTGATAATGCTTCTTTCTCATTAAAATGTGTATGTACATGTTGGAGCCTGATTCTGCTTTCCACCAGGTAAAGTCCAAGTTTCATTTTCCATCCTTGTTTGGCAAAAATCAGGTCGTTTGTTCACTCTGCAGCTATTATCCTGGCTCTCACTGACTTGAGGCAGGGTTCTCAAATAGGGCTGTGGACACTGCTCACTTCTGGAGATGGGTGTCAAATGCAGGGTCTTCCTCAGGAAGTGAAATGACATTTCAGAGACAGCTGACATGAGTGCTTTAGCACCTCCAGTGACTCCCATCATGTTTCAAGTGGGATTTGGTGTGTTTTAACCTCCGAGAAGTCTTGTTTTCAGGGCCCACAAGTACACTGAGACCAAGGCTGCTGGCACAACTGTCTTGTTTGAGCTAACAGCCAGCAGTGCCTTCTGAGACCCATCACACTGGCACGTGGCTGAACAGGGTGCTTGCTGCCTTGATGTCTGGTAACAGTCTGAGTCCTCAGGAACAGGGATAAGTGACAAGTCCTGAAGCATTCTTTCAGGAACACCCGCATGTTGATGGACTGATAACACCCTCTGTGGAACTGGCAACCAAGAAGATGTACCCTAAGCAGGTACATGCAGTGGAAGAGAACAAGCTTCCCAGTAAGCTGTGAATGTGTGGTGTGGTTTCTGATAGGAAGGGCAGCAGCAGGGAAGAGAGCTTTGAGGAAGAGGCTGTAGCTGAAATCCTGTAGCCAGAATTTTAAATTTTTCATGGGACTGAGCTAACAGCTGCAGCATGGTCTTTGCCAGCAGTGTAATTCTCATACCTTTACAGCTCTGAGATGGTGTTGCATCACATCTAAGTGCAAGTCTGTGTTTGAAAAAGCCTCATTTTTGCTCCTGTAGAGTCTTACTTAAGTTAAGTGTCCAGGTCTGCTGGGTATAACCATCTCTTCACCCCACAGAGGCTGATGTCTGGAGGAAAATAAATACCTCCCATGCTTTCTTGACACTGGATGTGATTAATGATCAGTCTTGTTGCAGATACCCCAATGCCCCTGGGCTCCATGGTGATTAACAGTGTCTCGAAGCTGTGTCGGCTTGGGGGTTCCTCTATGTATACTCTGCCTAATGCTCCAACTCTCGCTGACCTGGACGATGACACAGATGAGGAAGGTAAGGCACTGTTAACAGGCTAGAAAACCTGCTCTGCCTCATCTCTTTTTTTCTATTAATGTTAGGATATAGCACAAGATATGTGGGCTGAAGCTTCTTCCACTAGGCCAGGTTGCTCAGAGCTCCATCCAACATAGCCATAAACACTTCCAGAGTTAGGGCATCCACCACTTCTCTGGGCAGCCTGTGCCAGTGCCTCATCACCCTCACAGTAAAGAATTTTTTCCTCATATCTGGTCTAAATCTACCCTCTGTCAGTGTGAAGCCATTGCCCTTTGTCCTGTCACTGCATGTCCTTTTTAAAAGTCCCTCTCCATCTTTCTTGTAGGCTCCCTTCCAGGTACTGGAATGCCACAGTTAGGTCACCCTGAAGCCTTCTCTTTTCCAGGCTGAACAAACCCAATTCTCTGAGCACCTCAGCTATTCCCCCTGGCAGGGGAATTGGAACAAGATGATCTTTAATGCCCCTTCCATTCTACAGTACAGCAACAGAAAAGGTCACTCCAGGTAGATGGGATTTACTTGGTCTAGCAACCCAGTCTAGAGAAGGGTGTCCCTGTCCATACCAGGGCAGTTTGAACAAGATGATCTTCAAGGTCCATTTCCAGCTGAAAACATTCTGTCATTCTGTGACTCTCTGTCTCCTGGGCTGGATCTATTATGTGTCTTATTAGTCCCCTACACCCTTGGCAGGTAGATCTGTGTGCTGTGCATGTCGTGGGGATTAGTGTTATTTGCATCCTCTTTTAACAGCCTGTCAGTCTTCCTGATCTGCCTTTTCCCTATTTTAACTTTCACCTGAGCCTTCCTCCAGTGATGCAGCTTCCAAAGTCTTTGTGTGCTTATAGTGTTACATGAACAAAAGGTAACGGGTTTTGTTTTGATACTGAAAAGACAGCTGGAATCAGAAAAGTAACTGGTGCGTACATATAACTGTGAGGTTACCCTGGAAAATGTGTGTTCCAGGCTGCCTAAAAATGCTGGGAATGCTGCTGTTTGGAGAGAATAAAAAAAAAAGAAAGCCCACTCATTTTGTCAGAGCTGTTACAGTCCAGCTGGAAACATCAAGTGGATAAGAACACAGCCAGGTGTCACACCAATTTCTTAAAAGAATGCTATTTGATTTCAGTCTTGTCTCTGCATCTCCATAAGCTCTTCTAGCATCTAAATGTGGCCGAAAGTATTTTTGGACATTCCAGTTTGGCTGCAGTCCTGATCTTCTAGCCATAGTAATGAAATGCACTAAATTCTGCTTCTGTTTAGTGGCTTAAACCTACCTTGATGCATTTACAAGGTACACTGAGAAAAAATTACATCCCCACAGAAGTTCTTATCCTGACCTTCATGGAAAATTCTTCTGAAGAATACAGCTTTTATGTCCCACTTCTTCGCCATCAGCTTTAGGTTTCAGAATTGCATTCTACAAGAACTTCCAGCTACACAGTCCCAAAATCATCTCGTAGAAATGCTCAGTGGTAGTTGAGGATCACAAGTTGAATAAGAGTCAGACGTGGTTGTTGAGAAGGATGCTGATGTCTTGCTTGAATGTATGGGAAAATACATATGTCTGCAATTTCATTAAAGTCTTGTCCCAAGAGAAAAAGAATAAATTGTTCTCCCTGTCCTCCTTATAAAAAAATTAATTAGGACAAAAAACCGAATTATATATACAGCAGAAGTAACGGGCTTCAATTGTAGCAGGGAAGATTCCGGATCCGTGAGGAAAACTTCTAAGTGATAAGTGATGGATTTGGGTTGACTGTCTAGAGGCTGTGCCTTCCTTAAAACTGGAGAACTTTAAGAAAAGATTAAACAAACCTCAGTGACATCTGTAAACCTTGTCTTGCTTAATGCCAGGGAGGAACCAGAAGTCAGCTAGTCTATTTTCAGCCATGTGATTTTGACTCTGTGGTTTGTTTTCCTAACAGTAATGAAAATTTTTCTCTTTTTTTTTTTTTGTTCGCTAAGTTTTGTTTTAAACATAGGGAACTTAATAATTTCCAAGAAGTATAAGTGTAATCGTTTGATTCAGTTCTTCATCGGCTGATTTATTAATAAGTATAAAAGAGACTGACTCTTTGCAACTGAGTCACAGTCAGTTTTCCAGAAGTTTCATGAATTTTTTTCCTTGGTTTCAGGTAATGGAGACAAACCAGAGAAGCCACACTTTGATTCTCGTAGTCTTATCTTTGAATTAGACCCATGCAATGGGAATGGGAAAGTCTGTCTTGTTTATAAGCATGCTGAACCAGGTAAGACAGAAGAAAGGCAAGTTAGCTGTCTCTTGCTGTGGGTTGTATCTGGAGGCCACACCTGGAGAGTTACCTTGTATTTCTGATCTTCATGCAATTTGTAGGTGAAACTTCTACTGGGATGTCCTGTCTCCACTGAAGTCAGGAGCTAAGCCTTAACTAGATCTAATATTTTCACTCCTTTTAATGTTGGAGTCTTGATTTATAACTTAGGATTTCTGCATGCATAGAAACAGGGAAGTATTTACATGTGACCTACAGACAATTGTGTTGAAATAATACAGACCTCCACTAGTCTCTGGTTACTTGCATGTCTTGGAACAAAGCCATTACATTTTGATGAGAAAGGGTCTAACTCTGCTTAGAAACAAAGTGTAGATGGTAAAAAAAGCTGAGACAGAATTGGGCTGGTTCTTCCACCTTGTCCATGGATGCAGAGCCTCCAGGCGCTAACTAGGCCAAAATGTGGCAGGAGGGGTTAATGGGAGGGTGAGAAATGGGAGCTGAGCTGTTTCTTCTGACAGATACAGAGATAACTGCTATCAGTGAGTGAGTAGTGAAACACCCAAGGCACTTGTAAAATAGTTGTCATCTGACACAATGCAGAGGTCACTAGATGTATGTGCGTTTACTGTGTAGGGGTGTGCAATATACAGGTTCTTAAGGAAAATCTTGGGTTGTTACCTTATGTCTTCTGTTAGGTGTGACTACAACTGCCATGGCAGGAAGTTCTTCTCCTCTTGCCTTCCAGTGTTAGTGATTTTAGCACATGCAGTGGATAACCTGGGCAAGGGAAGGGAGCATTGGTTACAGGTGTCAATGTCAACACAGCGGCAGTCTGTTTAAAGGACACTGTTCAGCATCTCAATCTCCCAAGAAAATGACTTCTTTTTATGCTACAAAGGATGTCACCACCAGAGAAATATTTGATCACTGTGGAAAGATTTTGCAAAATGTGTTTTTGTTGGCAGTACACACTCCCATGACTTCCAGACTCTGGACTCTATTCAGTAATCCAGATGACTGACAATAGAGTTAGTTGCTTTTTACTTTGTGGGGCAGATAAATGTTTGCCATAATTGTACTTTGAACATATACTCCAAAGTTGCTGATGTCCAAGAATGTTCCATGTAGCGTGTCACTCCCAGGTTGTGAAGGAACAGCATTGCATTCATTGTCCAGCCCACAGCTAGACAAATACTTCCTGCAGTGGGTGAACACTGGCTGACGGGTAGGACACAAAGGGTTATAGTAAATGGGGTCACATCAGCCTGACAGCTGGTCACTGGTGGGGTTCTGCAGGGCTCCATCTTGGGCCCAGTGCTCTCCAAGGTCTTCATAAACAACTTGGACACAGGACTGGAAAGTATACTAAGTTTATCCATTATTCTAAATTGGGAGGAGCTGATGTCTCCCTCTAAGGCCCTGCAAAGAGACAAATTAGAGAGGTGTGCAACCACCAACCGTATGAAGTTTGACAAAGACAAGTGCTGGATTCTGCACCTGGGCTGGGGCAACAGTGGATGTACATAAAACAGCCATTCTGATTAGTATGCTGTGTCTCCCACCTGACAGGGGCCAGGGATTAATCTTAACACTCCAAAGCAACAGTGTAATTTGTGCTTCTTTTATTCTAGTGGTCTCCCCAGACACAGAGATCTGGTTCCTGGACAGGGCTCTGTATTGGCATTTCCTCACCAAAACCTTCACAGCTTACTACCGCCTGCTCATCACCCACCTGGGTCTCCCACAGTGGCAGTACGCCTTCACCAGCTATGGGGTCAGCCCCCAGGCCAAGGTAGGACAGCAGTGTCCAGCTTATCAGTATTTTGCATAAGTATAGATTGGAAAAACATCTTCCCAGCTTTTGGCAAGCAGTCTCTAGGCTCAAAGGGGCCTCCCTGGTAAACCATGGAAGGGACCACAAGTTTTTTCCCTGTAATGTGTTAACAGTCATTTGTTTCACAGTAATTTGAATTCACTAATATTGTGTTAACCCTGCTTTTCTCACAGCAGTTGGGCCTTGATAAAAATTATGCCCAGAAAAGGGCAATTTAAACCTAAAGGCAGTTACAGTAGACGTCTACATAAAGCCTTGTGACCATTCCAGTCACTTATTATTATTAAAAATACTATTCTGCTATACTAAAATCCTGCTATTATAGGCTTCTGCTCTTCTTCTGTGTTTGACTGGGCCTTCAACCCTATCCCTGCCTCCGTGCTATGAGAGGTCAGGGAATGGAGCTGATGGTCTTACTGAACACAGCGCAGTGTCAGTGCGCCTTGGCAAGGCCTGTTGGGACTCAGTGAGTGGCCTGCACCTCACCCAGACAGGACAGCTCTCTTACCAGCATGGCATTCCCCACTTCTGTGTGCACATCAGAGTTACTAAAATCACTCCTGACTTCCCATCAAATAGTGGCTGTAGAATTTGGTTCTGTTCATTCCTGATGCCTTCCCTGTTACACTGCGCTGTACTTTATCAGTCAAGGCTGTGTACGTGCACTGTGCCTTTCTGCAACTTTCCTGCTATAAATATTTTATTATGTTCAGGATATTTGCTAACCTTAAGAGGAGTCATTCATATATTCCCTAATCATTTGCAGCCCCTGTTGGTTAAAATCCTCCTAGTTTGTTAACCATTATCATTTTTAAAGGTTTTCAAGGGGGTGTATTAAAGCTGTTTTTCACTAAGCAGTACATTAATAGATTGCTATCTACATTTTGGTATTGATCTTCTGTTCATCTTGGTCAACACTTTGCTTGATTGTTTCAGTGTGATTTGTAATACCACAACTCCTACAGTTTTATTTCCTGACTTTGTCAATGGAAAAATGATACAAAAAACCCTAAAAGAGTTGAGAACTGTAGGGCATAACATTGTGGTGTCTGCTGCAACCAAAAAAACAAATCATTGTAGTTACTTCTAGGTAGAAAATCAGAAACAGAAACAGTAAGACAAACAAACACAAATTTTTTCTGTAAAGAGTTAAAAGAATTCAATATTTTATGTGTGAAGAGAGGGAGGAAGGTTACATTTTGAGAAATTCAACTAGTTGCTTTTCCATTTATCAGTACATTTAAATTCCAAGGGTTTTTAATCTTTTCTGGTTATCTGAATCTAAATAAATGTGGTTTAGTTTCATCCCATCCTTTTGCTTTTCCTCCTGTGGTTTAACTCCTGATAGGAGTTACACTGGAGGAAAGGTGGTGTTAGGGTTGTATCTGGTTCTCCTCTTCCCTGTCTGGAATGCTGTTCCAGGACTGGGACTGTAGCCATGCCTTGTGTATCCTTATCACAAGCACTCTTCCAAGTCCCGTAAACTGCACACTAATAAGTGGCATAGGATTAAAATCATGTCTTGGGGAAGATGGGGAGCAAGGTGGAATTGTCTAACTGCAGTCTGAATTTAACTTGTTCTTTCCGCCCATCCTGCCTTTCAGCAATGGTTTAACATGTATAAACCCATAACCATCAACACAGCACTCCTGTCTGAAGAAGCTGATTCCTTTGTGAACAAGCTGGACCCCAATAAAGTATTTAAAAGCAAGAACAAAACTCCAGTGCTCAAGAAGAAACCACCTTCACAGCCACCAGGCTCCCAGAAGAGTCACACAAGCATGACCTCTGCCAAGACGTCCTCACTAGTTGGGAATTCTTCGAGGAAGTGAGCCCACCAGATCTGACCCTGGGCAACATTTGCAATAAGCTTTGATGTTTTCTGCTGCAGAGTCTCAGTGGTTCAGACCAAGTTCCTTGTGCATGAATAGATGTGCCCATGGATGTCCTAGGTTACAGTGTAAGATGTAACCAAAAGTATCTATTCTATTATCATCTTCACAAGCTGTTAAAGCAGGTGGGGCAGTACTTGTTATCTCCTACCATGACTCATCCTTGATAACTCCCTCCTGGAGCTATCTGTGTTTAGTGGGCAATCAAGGACTCACCACAGGACTCACAGAATTACATCANATTTCAAAATTATAATAATTCAGAGGGAAGGGGCTTACATCTTCCATTACAAGGGAGGCTCCTGCCATCCTTGGCAGACACGTTTCCTTCAAACCAAGACAGTGGAAAACACATTGCAGCACTTGCATGAAATACAGCAGCCATGTGGATGTAGTTCCTAGAGACTCCTAAAAAAAAACTTGAGACATTGATTTTATTCCCTTCTGCTACTTGCAGCACATACTTTTCAGAGGGCATGAAGAAACTCTTGATGTCACTGCTCCATAGGGAAGCTTCTGTTCCTGTACAACTGCAGCAGTGAAATGAAAGCAAATGTAATTCAGCATAACTTTAACAGGTCCATGCTGAAATAGAGGATGTGAAGATATTTCTGCCATGTCCAGAAAACTGTCCTGACCTTGCATGCTGTGGGAGCAGGCTGGAACCCACTGAACAGAGAAGTATCTTTCACTCCACACAGAATCAAACTGCGCACTTCCCTGTGGTCCTTCCAGCTTCTGCTCTGAGATTCATGGTGCAATGGGACTTGGGACTTCCATGTCTCTGTATTAGCCTAGCCACTTGTTCTGCAGCCCAGACCACTTCTTGGCCTTCGTGCCGTATCTTTCCAGATGGTGACATGATTTGCAATAATCCTGAAGCCAGAAGCTGCAAGATCCCTTGTTGCCTCCCTTTTGTGGGAACTGCTGAGCAGAGAGTCAGTGGTGTTGAGTCCCATCAGCCAGGAGGATGCCTTGGTTTGTCACACATTCATTTGCAAAGCTGAGCATTGAAACAGCCTTTGACACTTTTCAGTTGGGCAGGATCTCACCAGGGGCCACTGAGATCCTACAGTCTTAGAAGCCCCTGATGCTGTTTTGTATACTCCAAGTTTTCAGGTTAGAACTGCACTTTAACCCATTCACTGCTGGTTTTCAGTTACACCTGATTGTTTCTATTACTTTTCTATGCTATTCTGTCTTCCAAATATGCTGGAATCATGGTAGCACCCAACACATTTTGTGCCTAAATACGGGAATCAAAATCACTGTTTTCAAATAAGCATTGACTATTTAAACAGCATCATCTTTAATTTTTGAAACCACCACATAATTACACAAGACAAACCTACCTCACAGGGATGTTGTGAGGCTTTCATGAGTATTTGTATGGCCTTCAGAAAGATGAAGCTATCCTGTAAGTGCTTAATAGTATTTTAATAAATATTTGAATATTTTCCTCCAGAGTGATTGAGTATTTGAAGATGCTTTGGGGAGCACATGGACATGGGGTGCAAAGGATGTATGGCAAGAGCAGTGTGCAGGATGGATTGTTCAGGGTGGTTTTTTTAAAGCAGTGGAGAATCTCTCACTGAGAAGGGATGGGTTACAGTGCTTTTAGCTAATCCCTCTTGAGCTACTCAGAAATTTCTAGTTTATTTCACACAGGCCAAAAGATTAGCTGTGTGACAGCTGTTCTGCTTCTGTCCTGCAGTCACTGTACAAAATCTCTGCAGCCAGCAGCCCCTACTCAGGCATATTTTGCTGGCTTCCAGGCACTGCCCAGGGCCCACTTTCAGATGCAGTTGCTGCATTGCCTGGCAGCCACTCTGCCACCCCCAAATGACAAGAAATCGTCTAATGCACCATCTCAGGCCCATGTGCATCTTGAGACAGGTGAAGATCTGCTGTAGCTGCTCCACTGACATAAAGTCAGCTCCAATGAGAAAGCACACATCAATACCTCCCACCCAACCTCACCCCATGCCACAGCAATCCATCAGTTATCCTTTTGTTATTGGGATGGGAATGATCATTAAAGCCAGTAAATGCCCTTTTCTGCAATTCTGTGCAGTAGTGATGTTCTGTCACTTCCTACTCTTGGAGATCTCTGTGTTTATTCATGGCAGCCAGCCCTGGGACTGCAGTTATGTGCTTGACATACATACCATACTTGCTTAAGCTCTTTCTAGAAAAGACTCTTGTCACCCCTCCTGGGAACAGGCAGCTTCTGATACTGTTCTGCTTTGAATCCAGTGACACCTCAAACTTGTAAGGCTGTTACAGGCCCACTTCCTCATTCAGATGGAGGTAGCAGAATTCCTCTAGCAGCAGGACAACCTCTTCTTACATTTCTCATGCATTCAGAGTAGAAAAAAGGCAAAAAGAAGTGTTTTGGGGGGGTGGGGGTGTTCAAGTTTTTGGAGACGCTGTCACAGAAGTCTGAATTCTGTGGTGGTAGTTGGTGTAGCTCAAGTCAAGAAGGTCAGTAACACACATGGTTCTTTGATGCCAGCAAGTTCCAGCAGAACTGTGGCAGGATTCAGAAGACCCTGTAGTTTACTTCACTAATTTTTCAATGCTTCCTGAATGTTCAGATCAAAAAACAAAAAAAAAAAAAAACAAAAAAGCATGAAAAAACTCCAAACAACCCAACAGGTTCATATTTCTACTTTAGACTGTCGTTGTTCTCTCTTCTGTGCTCTGCCAAACTAGGTGTTTGTTAGGGTGACAGATATGCAAATGAACCAAGCCTAGGCCCCTGGTCCATGACTGTAATATCTACCTCTTACCAAAGAATATTCCACATCAAAATTTCTGTGTTAATTAAATTAACCATGTTGGTTCTGCCACTGTTGATGCCTGTATTTTGATTTGTATGAATATATATATATATCTGGAGACTTGTAGCTCTGCTTTGCTTTTCTTCAGAATATGATGATTGTGGCTTGAGTTTTGTTTTGTTTTATTTTTTTTTGTAGATTTTTACACAGAGAGATTGAATAATTTCTTCAGGTCACAGTCAGGTCTAGCCCTGCGCAGGTCTGCCCAATATCTCAGATACCAAGTGTGTCCATTTAAGCAGAGTAGGTCTACTGAAATCCTGTGTGGTGGACAAACCGATGTGCCCTTCACATGTGTCATCAAAGCATGTGGCCGTCACAGTTTGGAAGTCTCCGTGCCTGCTTCTTCTTTCTTATTTTCAGTTTCATGGTCAGGTTCGTTGTGAAAATCAATGCAGACTTTGTAGATGAGAACACCACTGAGACATCCCAGAATTGGAGCTGCAACTGGGACCCACCACCAGGAATGGTCAGCCCTGAAATGAAACACAGAAGAGGCAGCTGGTGAGCCAGATTGAACCACTGCCCTCCAACCACATCGTGCTGGGGCAGGAGTGAGCTGTGTGAGCAGAGGAGTCAGTCCCACTCCAGGCACTAGGCCTACAATTGGCTTAGACAAATTTGCTGTCCCATCACATAATTGCTGGAGGGAAGGTCATTTTCCCCATCAGCATGGAAAGGTGGCTCCACACTGCAGGTTCCTTGTTCTCCAAAAGAAATGGGCTGTGTGGTCTTGATGAGTGGGACTCTCAGACATAGGCATTTTGCCTCCCTGTTTCCAATAACATCTGCAACTCCTCTACTGAGTTCTCAAATATATTTCCTAGAAATCTAAGGAAAATGGGTGTCCAGGATGGGAGACTCTGGCAATGATCTCACCATAAGAAAAGCCATAACATGACACCATCTTACTAGATAGAGGAAGGCAGGGTTTCATCTCCAAATTCAGACTCTAAATTTAGGAGACCTGTTCAGCAATCCACCTGCATTCAGTGAGCTGCATTCTGGCTCTCTGGTCACTGCAAAAACCAGCTGGATCCCCAGTAAACAGGCAGACAATTTGGTGCCCAAACTGAGGTATCTTAGTGTCGAGGTAAATCCCGTGCAGGAGAATTAGCATACTCCAAATTTTGTGTACATAATGCACAGGGCTCCTGTAGGCACAACCCTCACACTCTGCAGTGATACCATCACTTGGGCAAAAGAGAAAGGCTTAATGACACATTTTATCTTGTACTTATCTCCTCTCCTGGCAAGCTGAGCAGTGTAAGAGCAAAACAGGTCACTCACGTGAAGACATCCATTCCCCAGCCAGCCATTGCCGTGAAGATCCTGGGGGGCAGGTCCCTGGAGGGGTTTATGGCATAGCCTGTGTTCAGCCCCATTCCCAGACCGATGCCCAGGACCAGCACACCCGAGAGCAAGGGCTGAGCACCCTTCAAGGCAGCGTTGTTTTTCTCATCATGGATGACTAGAACGCCCAGGATCAGCATAACTGTCGCCATAAACTGCAGGAACAGAAAAGGGAGAAGAACAGATCAGGAGAGAGAATGGGGAAGGTTGAAAGATCCTGCTCAACAGAGGGGGAAAGACTGCAGAATGAAAGAGCGGATGAGATTCATGGTCTGGTCAAGGCAGGAAGGACCCAAATATTACTCCCTCCTCACAAGTGGACTGAAGAAAATTCTTTTCTCAGCAAACACTTCATCACCTTTGCTGAGGTTTTCTCAGCAAAAACTTCATCACCAAGACTGATACAAATTTGTCAGCAATGTTCTCTCTCTCCATCTTTCAAGGGAAATGGTTTATTTTAAGTACATTCCGTCTATTAGAAGCAGAGCCGTAACAAACTGCTCACAAGACAAATCTGATCCTCCCTAAAGGAAGTGATATTTTATACAGCCTGTATGCAGATATCAGATTCTCACCTGGGAAACTGAATGTCCCATGAGTGACTACATAGCTGGCATTTGTAGATTTGCAGTGCCCAGGACATCAAGAAGCATAGTTTCGATAGAGGTGGTGACACCTATCTCTTTCTGCTTCAGAAAATGCAGCTGGAGAGACTTGGGCTGCTTGCACAAGACACCAGCAAAACCAGAAACTGCAGCTTTTGGCAAGGCACTGTCACTCTTATTTGCTTTCTTGTGCATCAAGGACACTGCCTGGTCCACAGGAGGATGAGGGTATCCATTCCCCTCCTCTAGGTTCTTCCACTCCCACCATCCTCCATGCCCAGGCAGGAGTTTTGTCAGCTCAGAGTCAAAATCACAGACTTCCAAAGATTTGCACTGGAAGTGAATCTTCCTTCTCTGGTGTCTCAGTGCCCCACATCCCCTGAAGCATCCCTTTCATATTTCTGGGCATCTGGAGACTGTTCTGTAAGCTGGGAGTCAAACACACAGTCTCAGTGGGTCTCTTCAAACATAGAGGGTCAATTCAGGCTGTGCTCACGTGGGGACAGTCCCAGGCTCTCTGAGCTGGGGAGGGACTGCCAGCAGAGCTGCCAAGGAGCGTGGAGTGGATGAAGAATCCAAATAGGGAAGGAATAGTTCAGCAGTTCAGCCCAGAACCCAGAGGAGATGGCTGATGATATAGCTCAGCTTCTCTCTTCCCACTACTTGTGCTGCATGCAGGGAAGGTGTCTGGAGAGGCCCTGCACCAAGCTGTGGAGCAGCCTGCAGGTATTACCCTTTAGGTCCAACCCTTCAGGCTTGCCCAGCCGCCAAGGTGCCTCAGATCTTACCTTTCAGGCACCTGCCAGGGTGCTGGGCTCCTTGGGGAAGAGGTTGTGGTTATGTCTGTGCATGTAGGGCTGTGAGGACCCTGCAGCAGCTCTGCAGCAGCACCTGTTCCTACCCACCTTCTCCTAGCACACCACAGCCATTCCCACTGACCTCTGTGAAGAAGGCCCCCTGCAAGGAAACATTGGGCGCGGGGTAAGTGGAAAAGATCATCGCTGTAGCAGTTGGTCCTGACACTGTAAGGTTCCCTTCGCTGTACTCGTGAAGAGCCTCTAGGAGAAGCAAGAATTACGGAAGTTAGCACAGCATTCATCCCACAGGACACACACACAAGTCCACCTGCTGCAGCCAGCACAGACATCAGGGAGAAGGGAGGCAGTGGAAGATGTGATGGAGGTGACACACTCCTCGCAGGGCATGAACTCACCAACGCACCATGAACTCACCAAGTTACCCACACACTTTGGTCTACAGTCGCTTCCTTACACCTACCAGCTCCCTATCCCTGCTCCAGGAGCCTGGATGGTCTGGAGGCAGTGGAGGCCTCCAACCCTCTGCGCCTCAGAGACTGAGACATGCTAGAGACAACAGGTGGTGGGTCTTCTGCTCACTGCTCAAAACCCCAGATGGCTGTGAACCTGTGTTCCACAGACCAGCAGAGTCCCCCCAGAGCTCCTGCAGCACCTAATACATGGTAATTCATGTAAATGAAGCTCCTGCAGACTTGGAAACAAAATGCTGACAAAATGCAGCTACTGCCCTTCTGCTGAAGACAGGTTTTAGAAGTGGGAAAGCCCTGAGTAAAAGGAGCTGTGCTCTCCAGGAACTGCGTATCCTTCCCAGAGGTATATCTGGGACCTGCTCTGAACTTGAGCTGTGAAATCTGTCCCACAAGCCAGGAGCTTGCCCTCCTCACCCAGATATCATGTTGGGTACTATAAAAGGACATATTTTTGACAAGACTGTGAGCTGAGTGAAATTATGCCTATAGCAACCTCTTTGATAAAAGACACAACCCTACCATAGTAGAGGGCAAAGACGGTGGCTGCCGCCATAAAGGAGCCCAGGAACTGGCCGATTATATAAGCTGCAAGCTGTGTCCAGGAGAGGTTTCCTAAAACCCATTGTGTAATGGTGATGGCAGCATTCAGATGAGCTCCTGCAAAATCACAGAAAAAGAGAGGCCTCAACACAGATGCAGCTGTTTTGGAACATGTGACGTGGTGGATGCCCCATCCCTTGAAACAGTCAAGGCCAGGTTGGACAGGGCTTTGAACAACCTGCTCCCATTGAAGATGTCCCTGCTCATCGCAGGGCAGTTGGACTGGATGAACTTGAAAGGTCTCTTCCAGCCCAAAATATTCTGTGGTTCTATGCCCCATGCCTCACAGTAATCACCCATATACTGACCCAGAGCAGCAAGACTCTGTCAGGTCAGGGTCTTACTCCTGCACAGACACAAAATGAGCCTTTCTTTCTCAACAGCTGAATCATGCAGGTCGAAGAGCTCCTAGCCAGCCTTCTAAAATTTCTGTAGACCACAGGCTGCCTCCTGAGAGTGGGTCATCTCACTTGTCAGACATACCTCTCTTGGGATAGCATGAGTCTCCCTGTGAGTTTCTCAATGGGCTTCTCCCTACTGAGCTTAAAAAGAGCCCATACTTCAGCACTTTTTAAGTGGCCACAGGTAGATGGGGACCTTTGGAGCACTTTCTGTGGAGGAGGTTGGTATCACAATGGTGCTTTTGAAGACTAAATGGATTCGGGGCTGGTGCCCTTGGTGCAAACCATGTGTGTTCTCCAGGCCTCCTGTACCCAGGAGTCTAAAGGAAATATTTGTTTTTCCTGCCTGACAGGTATAAACTTTGGAGGTCAATAAATGTTCAGCCTTCATAACCATCTTCTACTCCAGACTCCAAAAGGGGTAAGATGCAGACACTCATCATTTCATCAAAGTGCAGGACACAGTGAAGTGCAAGTGCATGTACCACCTGCTACAGCCCAACAACCACAAGTGGAATCGGGGCAGATGCCTTCTTTGATCCTCTGCTCTTAGGTGGGTATATGGCCAGCCATTTCAGAGATCACAAAAAGCATCTTGTGACACAGGTGAAGCCAAATTACTATGTCAGGAAGGTCTGAAGTTTGCTTTGTAACCATACTATTGCTGGCTGAGCTGAGATCCCTTCTGCACTGCCCTCTGCCTTCAACAGATCATCTCCTTGTCAAAAGTCACTTGGGACTGCAGGACCTACTTTCCTCAGTCAGCTTTCCCCAGGATGTTTCCACCAGCTCCAAAAAGGACAAGAAAATCAAGAGCTGACTGCTCCTGACTGCTCACATGGAAAAACTTTCCTTTCCAAGCCAGCCCCAGGTTTGGACCTCTGTCTGCTCCAACAGTTCAAGAGCAAGGAGTTGCTTGATTTTTCTGCCCATTAGAGCCCTTAATGTTTACTGTTGGTGGAAATGAATGCAGAAATTGCAGAAGGCAAAGGTAATGCTCCTGTCATGTGAGGGATGCCACTCTGTGGCCCCAAAACACCACCCCCCAGTGTGTGGGGCACCTGTGCATGGGTGTGGGTGATAAGGAGAAAATTTGCCTACCATTCCTTTTGCAACATCAGCAGTAAGCTCTCCTTTGCAATAAATTATTTACTTCCCCATGGGTCATATCAGCAGCACCTTTTGGGAGCTCCCTATCTGCTTAGGCCATGCTGGTATGTGCCAAACAGGGGAGCTGCTGAAACTTGGCTCTCCTGGCCACAACAGAAGGGGGTGGCCAAATCGCCTTCACTCTCCCCATCCCACTTGCCCTGTCACAGCTCAGAACACAAGTTTGGGGTCAGTATTCTGTACATACGTTGTGCATGCCTTGTCCCTGGCTTCTCCTGCTTTTCTTGCTTGGGGACTCTGGGACTGCTCTTTTTTCAGGTGAGGGCACTGCCCATGCCGTAACGCCCCCCTCCACGCCCCACTCCTCCTGTCCCCAGTGCACGTGGCCTTTATGGGACATGGATATGTCCCATGCCTGAGTGTGCTGCTCACCAGATATTCCTCCAGCTGCATAGATGCCCAAGGTAACACCAATGCCAAATGCCATATTGATGCTCAGATACTGACCAGTGTTTCCTTTTCCCAATACCACTTGTGCCACAGAGGACAAGCCAAAAACCTGTGTAAAAAGAGAGAAGGGAGTGTTAAAAGTGTTCTTGTTGCTGTGGTAGACTGAGCTTCTTTGCTATTTCTTCTGCAAAAGTAATGAGCTCTGAAAGGCAGGAAGTCTCTAATGTGACCATGGTCTGAAGACAAAGAACAACCTTGCCCTGCAAAAACTGAAGTGATACCTGAGACTGGCTCCCACCCAACCAAACTAGGCACTCTCATTATGGTTGGGTATGGGGAGAAAAACTCCAAACACTCACACCAAGAGCTGGGGCTCAGCAGGGGTCATTCACACAGCCACATTGCAGATGTCTCAGCCTGAAACCTGAGGGTTTCAGGGACATGAAGCGGGGGAGCATCACTGTGGACCACCAGGAGACAACATCTGTCTCCTGGTGGAGATGGAAGGAGGGTGTGCAAATTCTTACTGTCCTTCTTTTCCTGGTGTGCAATTTATTGACTGAAAATGTAGTTTGGGCAGCATACAGCTATTTGCAAAACTCAACTCTAATTTTGTTAACATTACAGCGAAAGACAAGAAAGGAAATTCTGGTTTAACTTTTCCATTCAACACATATATTTTCAGTTTGGAAACAGGCAAAGTTTCAGTAATTTTTTTGTGATTAAAGGAGAACCAGGGATAAAAACCAAAGGTAAACACTCTCCAGCAGGAAAACACATATTCAAGACATTGCTCTGTCCTGAAAGAGGGAATTTTATTTCACACTTTTGATGTGGTAAGAGTGGAAAAATCAGTTCTTTGCATGCTCTTGTACTGAAATCTGGAGAAGGACAAGGCATCTCTTGAGGTTTCTGCCTCACAAACCACTGAGGGTTTGGAAAGTGTATCCTGTTCCTTGGACTGCACTGATGTTTATCCAAGATGACATGTCTTTCAAAGACAAGAAAGTCAATATGTTCTCCAGCATATAAACTTCTGCTTTGGCTTGTACTGTTTAACTATGATCTTTTCTGGCTACTCTGCCTGCATCCAAATTTTATCTCATGTGTCTGCTTCCCCTCATTGCTTCCAGACATCACCCAAATCCCCTGTTATCCAGACATGCTGCTCTTCTTATCTCTCTTGTTGACACAGACCATACTCTGTGCTCTGCACAGAGCTACAGCCCCCACAGTGTGAGCCTTTCTCAGTCTGCCTCAGTAAAAGCCCCCAGAAACAGTTTGTGATGTCCCCCAAACATGTGCAAATTACACAAATTCTGTGTATTTGTCTCTGATTTTTCCAAAGGCAAATCCAAGAGACAACAAATGTGTAAGGCACAGGTTTTGCAGGAGAGCACACAGGTGCAGAGAGAGCCGTGCAGGACAGGAGACATGACTGTGCACAAATAGCACTGACCTGAAAAAAAACACAAGATAGGACACAGAATCTGTTTTTCAGCACAGATCCAAACCTCTGTTTTCTTCCTGTATTTTCACAGTCCCAAAACACAATTTCTTTTAGTTCTTTCTTCCCTAGTCCTTGTGCTGCTTAGTGCTGCTGCTGGGTTCCTCTTACCAGGACTGCCTGTCCATTAAACGGAGAGGCCCTGGGATGAGTGTTATGGTCCAAATAACAGCCATTCAGGCATCCTGGAGATGCATCCAGCACATTGCCTGTTGCACTGAGGGCCAAGGTGCTGCTGAAGAGCTGGGTGCTGTATGCTTTGTTCTGATGCTGGATGCTCCTTGTCTTCAGCCCATGTGCAATGCCCTCCTTTTCTCTCTTCCCTCACATGGATCAGTGAAGGAAGAGCCAGTGTGAGCTGCAGGCTGAAAAATCTGCCTTGAACTGTCAGAGTGCAAAGTCTCCACCTCATACTGTGTCCCTGGCAGGACAACCCTGAAGTTGTCCTTTATCACCTGGGAACGTCTGGCACCAAATAACAGAGAATGAAAAAAGCAAAATGGCTTGCTAGGCTGCTGCAGAGGAGTCACAGATGTCTGTACTCTGATGTACTATGGGTGCAAAACTACCTGGGAGTGAAATTCAAAGAGCTAGATGTGCAAAATGATGAGATAAAAAGCACCCATGCTCTGCACGGGCAGTTGTTGCCCTTGGAAATGAGCACCTTTCTTGGTACAGAAAGCTGTGTCAGAAGGTCCCTATGCTTGCACAAATCTTAACCTGTTCCTCTGTAAATCTCTAAGTACAAGTTATTTGGGTTATGCCCAGGTTTTGCATGCCAGCCTCTGTCCAGCCTGAAGTGTGTCAGCACAGGCTTAAGTCCAGGTGTAGCAACTTGGCACACACAGATACTGGGCCGTCTCAGAGGGAGAATCTCATTCTGCCACGTTGATCCAACACTCAAAAGTCTCTGGTCCCAGTGGGTACTTCACCCCCACCAGGGATCAATCCTGACTGCAAAACCTTCCTACCTAAACATTTCTGGAGCAACCCAGGCGTTCAAACCCACTTAATTATTTCTTTGTGAAACAGATCCCTCAGGCAAGAGGGCAGTTTATGTATGATTTACATAAGCACAGGGGCAGTTTATGTATGATTTACATGAGCACTATTCAACTGGCAGCAAGAAAATGAAAAGTGAAATCCTGGCATGCTTCGCACTCTGTAATTACATTTCCTAATGGTGGACTGTGGTTCTGGAGAATTTCTCTGGAAAGTTCATCACCCTGGCAACACTGAGAGGAAGCTGGATGAATGCTGTTTTCATTTCCCAGCAGCTGTCAGTGATAGAAGAGTCAGGGTCTGCTCCCCAGACCTGTTCAGACCCCCCTCCCCAGCTACACCACACCTCTGGCATAGCAGGAGGAAAAGCCTCAATTCACTGTATGGGATTTTTCAGGGGGGTGTGGCACAATCACTGTAGACACTGATCTTTGACTTCATTCCCAAATGCTTCCTCAGTTTTCTCCTAGAAGAGAACTGAAAGAGCAACACATCCAGAGGAGGGCAGTTGAGTGGGGGAAGGGTCAGGAGCACAAGTTCGATGAGGAGCATCTGCAGGAGCTGAGGATGTTCAGCCTGGAGAAAAGGAGGCTCAGGGAGGACCTGATCATTCTCTCCAGCTCCCTGACAGGAGGGTGTAGCGAGGTGGGGGTGGTCTCTTCTCCCAAGTAACAAGACAAAAGGAAATGGCCTCAAATTGTGCCAGGAGAGGATTAGATTTAATATGAGGAAAAATCTGTTCACCAACAGGGTTGTCAAGCATTGGAACAGGGAAGTGGTGGTTTTACAGATATTACATATATATAACACTTTGGAGGTATTTAAAAGACATGCAGATGTGGCACTTAAGGACATGCTTTACTGGTGGCCTCAGCAGTGCTGGGTTAATGGTTGAACTCTTAAAGGTCTTTCCCAACCTAAACGATTCTCTGATATTTTGATTCTATCCCACCTACTTCAGTCTCTCCTATCACTCACCTCCCTTTCCCTGCATTACTTTTGTGGTGCAGAAGGTTTTTGGCAGATGGTCTGCCAGCCAGGAAACTGCCACCCCACCAAAGCAGAGGGGTGAGCAGTAGCAACCGACCACTGAGCAACCCTGAGGATGTGGTAGGAAACCACTGTCCTTACAAATTGCTGCCTTAAATGGTTGCACACACACAGACACACACACACGCACACACACACGCACAGACTCCTGCTTACCATGAGGATGAATGTTCCCAGTGCTTCTGCCAGCAGCTCCCTCATGGTACTGTTACGAATCTTGAACAACTTCTTAGTCATCTCCAACATTGTCCTGCCCACCTCCATACAGCTGACTTGTTGCTCCTGTTGTGACGGCACACTTCATTGCGCTGAGCCAAGTTACCCTTTGAAACTTGGCACCCTCTCTTCACCCCCAGACACCTTCTCTCCTTTGGTTAACAATGAACAAGCCAGTAAAGGAGCAGCTAGCTTCAAAGTCTTTCCCCCCTTCTCTCCCCACCCCCCATATGCCATCCTATAAAAGCTATATGGTAGGAATGCAGTATTTCTGTTACGAGGGCATTGGTGACACTGTGCCTCTTCCCAGGAGCAGCCTAACCCCAGAACAGTGGAGCTGTCAGTAGCCTTGATGTGCTCCTAAAGCCTGTCTTTCTCCTTAACTTTTTCTGCAGGAACTGAACAGGAATTTTGGCTCTGCTCTCCATTGTAACCCATTGATTGGTGGTTTGGTGCCGATTTTTTTAAACAAGTGGGATTGGGACTATTTGCCTGTGCAGAACTATTTGGATGCCTCTTCTGCAGTGAGGATGCTCTGCCTGGAGCTGGTGTGCTCTGCTGTCTGCAGCTTGGAAGAGCACAATGCATTGTTTCAGGTCGAATATTTGCTCTTGTTGAATGCACCTGTGTCTGCAGGTGCCATCACACTTGCAGAAAGCCTTGCCACCAGCCACCCTATCTGTCCTCTCATGTAGAGCAAGGAGAAATCAACCTCAGCAACGGTCTCAAGAGAGCTTCAATCTCACCTGGCTGCCAGAGTAGAACCATTGCTGTCCTGATTCCTCCTCCATCTCCTGATTCCCACTGCCTATCTTCCTGCTCAGCAGGTGCTCTTACCTCTCCACAGTGAAAAGGTTTTAATACCTTTGGTTAGTTATGGAAAAACTTACATCCACTGAACACTCAAGACCTTTTCCCTTAAGTCTGTTCTGGTTCTTTGCTGGTTTTCTTCACCTTCCTCTCAAACCACTGCAGCTTCTCAGTGTGGCTCTGGAGGGGACAACTCTGCAGAGGTGTCAGCAGCTTCCTTGATGGGGACATGGTGCTCTGCTCATGCTGCCCCTGGCCTTGCCTCCCTCTCCTCTACTGCGTGGCAAAAGTTCATGAGCTTTTCTTTCACCCACAGGGCACTCAGCAGCTGTATGGACGAACCTGGGAAGCTGATTCTCCTCTCTGGTCCTTAGATGATTGTATGTCTTCTGGCAGGGAGAGTTTTATGGACTGGGGTAATCCCTCCTCCAGTGACAAATTAGCTGTTGACCTCAGAGAACACCTGGCTAAATATGCAGTAAATTACTGGTCTGTCTCTGATACTAAGGATAATTTAATTATAATGGATGATAATCATGTTGCTTGCAAGGGTGTTTCTACAGCACATTTCTAGGTGGGAAGGTTTTTGTCCTGTAGGTCTGTGAGCTATGCTGTGGCACAGAATAAACCTTTCTAGGTCACTTCATTCTCTGCCATGAAAATGTTTATTGGTGGAGCACAAGCATGGGTCCTGGAGCACCAGGTTGGGGTGGTGACAAGATCCTCAAGTTTCTTCTGCACATGGTGATTTCCAGCTGACTTTACATGTCATCTGAGATCCTTGCATCACCATGTACTGGAGATCTCACAGCCTTTCTCAGATGGGCAAGGTATCAGTGGGCCAGTAACACCCACAACTGGATCTACAACTTTGTTTTTCATCCCTAGATTTCAGGGAGCCTTCCAAGTGGATTCCTTCCCCGTGGACAAACAGTGAAGCTGCTGTGCATCCGATGGGCTTTGTCTCCTGCATTCAGGCATTAATTGTAGGCATCACAATATTCTGATTTAGGCTGAAAAACGGACAGGTACTTCCCGGGAACACTGGGTTCCCATGGACTTGCAGTCTTCTCAGGGAAAAACGCAATCCCAGTTTGCAATAGAAATCTTTGGTTTGGTGATAATATTTGCAGCATAATTTCCAATATTACCACCAAATTCTGTAAAACTCCAGTATGCTTCTAGGAGCTTGTCCTCTCATACAGGTCATTCCACAAGATGGCACTGAGACATTGATTTCTCTCTTTAAGGTGTTCAGAAGGGCTCCTCTGTTGGCTGCTGAATATGTGAGAATCCTTTAATTTTGGGGTTCTGCTGGCCATTTTTAGACATTAAAGTCATCTGCTAGTGTTCAAGGAGTGTAACAATAACAAACCCATTCCGTAGGTCATGTGTGTCTGAGCACCTCTGCTCTGTGACTACACAAACCCAAAGTGTGTGAGCCTGTGCCTGAGTTTATAACCAGCAGAGAAAAACAGGCAGCTCCAAAGGGCAAATCTTCCCCACCTAAAATAAGCATCTGAGGCCCGACCTATGAGTCATGCTAGATACTGGCACTTCCCCTCCGGTGATTGCACAGGGACATGGAATGATGGGCTCCAACGTGCACCCCCATGACCGCCAGGAGGGCTGGACTGCCCCTTCTCCCTGCATCCAGACATGGTGATCTTGAGCAAGTGCGAGCCATGTGAGTCAGCCAAGGAATGGATTGCAAATATTTGCTGGTTTCCCAACAGCAACCTGCTCCTACTTGCTCAGTTTCACTCACCCGCAGGGCTGGCAAGGATCTCCGGGGTCACTAAATACAGTTCCCTACTGACACAGGCAGTCACACCACATCTGCCCTTTGGTGACACAGCCACTCTCCATTCTAGTGGTAGACGATTGTTGCCCAGCTCCTATTGGACCCTGTTACTGGAATTTGCTGCTCTTAAGATTAGACACTTTCCTCTAATTTTAAGCCAAATTCTCAAAGCCACTTGTCCATGCTCAGCATTAGCCCATCACAGTCATGAGTTAACTTATTTCTTGCAGGTGCTATCACTTGAAGTGTTCCTATAGGGTTTGTTAGAAGAGCACTGGCTGCTCATGCTTAGCTCCACACCACCTCCTGATGCTTACCTTGATTCCCTCACAGGTTGAAACTTCACTCAACATTGGTCCTACAATGATTTTGCCACATTTTCCACTGCACATTAAGCAGCCACCTGCTAAACAAAACCCACTTTCACCCTCAAGACAGGTGTGCTTTCAGCACTAGTCATAAAGGTCTCAGTTTGGAAAGGAAAGTTTTGGCACAGTCAAGGCCCACTAACAGTCCTGGTTTTGATACCCATGGTAACGAAGAACCAAGAGAACAGTGCCCCTGGCTCCTGCCAGAGCAGCCCTGGGAAGAACAAGTACCCAGGCACTCCAGGGCATTCTGCAAGGAATAATTTCTCTGACTCTGTTTGACAGTGCACATGCTTCCTCTGCACCCAGGAGCTCATTTATCTCTTAACTGGGCTAATCAGCAGGTGGAACATTGCTACTCCATTTGCTTCAGCCCTGCTGGTGGAGCATTTTTTCCCCAGAGGCCAAGAAGAGCATGAGCAGACAGCTGAGCAGAGGAGCTGCTCACCGCAGGCAAGAACAGCTTGTTCCTCAATCAGACCAAATGAACACGGCACCAAAGTATCTCCAGTGCCCTTCAGGACACAAGACCCAGTCAGAGAGATCATAACAGCACTGGTATGACCTTCGCTGTCCAGGACAGACCCTGTTTGATGTACCCTGGAGCACATGCTCCCCATAGTCCCACATTCCACACTCATGGTCTGGTTCTTTCTCTTTATGGATGGCAGGCACCAAGCAAGCCTCGCATAACCCACGTGCTTCTCCCCAGACTTTGCTCTCTCATACTGTCACCCTGCTCTCCATTCCCAGGATACCAGCCTCCACAGCCTTTCAGCTCACCCATTGTCCCTTGCCCCGAAGCCAGCCAAAGGTCCATCACCTGCACATACTGCTCTTCCGTGTGGTCAGGCTTGCTCCAGTCATCCTGGCCAGAAGGGTGATGTGGAGGGACATAAGGGTGAGGTGAAGCCACATACGGAGAGATGTGGCGGCTCATTGGTGGGGTCCTGCCTTGGGTGTGGTGCTGCATTGCCACGGGCTGCTACAGCTACAGGGCTGCTACAACTACGGGGCTGCTCGGATGGAGGTAATCCATGAGGTGCTGCTGGTGGCAGGAACAGAGTTAACTTGGTTTTGTTTGTCTTTGGGGCAGAGCAGGGCTCTGTGTGATGGGGTTGCCAGGGGTGGCCCTGGCCTCATTGTTGGGCAACAGAGTGGAACCCTCCTGGTCACCAGGAACCCATCCACCCCATGCTGGGCCACACTCCTCCTGCCCTGGTCTGACTTATCAGACAGAATGAAGTCATTCTTAAATGGAGCAAGGCCTGATGGATTTTGAGGCACCCACCAGCTTTGATCTCTGAAAAGCCTTGGAGAGTCTCCCCCACCCACAAATATTTGACAGAGAGAGAAATGGAGGTACTGGAGTAGATCAGGTCATAGAACCACAGAATGCTAAGGATTTGCAGAGACTTTAAAGAACATCCAGTCACAACCACCCTTGCCATGGGCAGGGACATCTCCCACGAGACCACATTGCTCAAGACCCCATCCAGCCTGGCCTTGAACACTGACTGGGATGCGGTATCCACAGCTTCCCTGGGCAACCTCTTCCAGTATCGCACCACCTTCACAGTAAAGTATTTATTCCTAATATCTAGCTTACATTTCCCCTCTTTCAATTTGTACCTGTTATTCCTTGTCCTATCACTACAGTTCCTGACAAAAGGTTCCTCTCTGGCTTCCCTGTGGGCCCCTTCTGGTACTGGAAGGTTCCTGTGAGGTCTCCACACAACCTTCTCTTCTCCAGGATGAACAGCCACAATTTTCTCAGCCTGTCTTTGTAGGGAAGGTGCTCCAGTCCTCTAATCAACTTTGTGGTCCCCTCTGGATTTTCTCTAGAAGTTCCATGTCCTTCTTATGTTTGGGGCACCAGAACTGTAAGCAGCAGAGATCCCACAAGGCACCCATGGGATGTCCAGCAAGGTCCTGCTGGCTCCTCATCTGCCATCATCCCTCATTTCCATGAGCATCTTGTTTTTACCTGCTCAGGGCCATGCTCCCGCCATACCCCTGTGTGAGAGCATCTGCCTGCGTGTGCTGGGACCCTGCCATGGGGCTGCCCAGGCCCAGGCAGAGAGCAGCAGACTCTGTGGGTTCAAGCGCTCTCACTGAGCCTTGAAATGCCTGCTCGGGTGTGCTTTCAGTCCACAGATAAGGTGAAAGCTGGGGAAACTACAGAGCTCACAGGATATCATCACCCTGGAGATAAGAGCAGCCAGGCTTTCTCCTAGGGGAGCACAAATACCCACATTCTGAAAGAAGAGGTTAAAGGGGAAAGGCTGCAGGCCTGGGGAGGGACACTGAGTCAGATAAAAGACGTTTTGAAATTGCAGTGTGTGGTGATGCCAGCACACTGCTCTGAACATTTCCACTCCTTTGACTGGACCCAGAGACAGCACAGCATCGCTGTGCCCCCCCGGCCAGTTTGCAATGAGTTTGTTCTTACAAACGATGCCACTGACAAAACCCCTTGTACTTCATCCCATACTGTCTCCTCTGCCTCATCTCTTCCCCAGACACTCCAATCCAGGGTGGTCTGAAAGACACACCAGCCCCACATCTGCCTGAGCAGTACCAAAGAGCTGGTGCTGACATTCACAAAGAGCAGAACCAGAGCCTGCTCTGGTTAAGAACAGCCATGCCTGCTGCCTCTGCTGCTGAGCAAGCAGAGCAAGGCTGAGCCAGTAGGACTTCACACAGCCCTTCACAGCTACCAGGTGCTTAAGGGTGTACTGCATCCATACATTCCACTCAGATAAGTTACACCTGTAAACCTTTCAAGAGATGATGCTAAACCCATAGGCAGACCATACAGTCAGAGAACCATGGAATGTTTTCGCTTGGAGGGGCCTTAAACACTACCTCATTCCAACCCCCTGCCGTAGGCAGGGACCCCACCCACTAGACCAGGTTGCTCAGATCCCCATCCAACCTGGCCTTGAACAATTCCAGGGATGACACAGCCACAGCTTCTCTGGGCAGCCTGTGCCAGGGCCTCATGACCCTCACAGAATTTATTCTTACTATCTAATCTAAACCTGTCCTGCTTCAGTTTAAGGCCGTTGCCTCCTGTCCTATCACTTCAGGCCCTTGTAAAAAGTCCATCTTTGCTGCTGTCTGTTATCCAGATGTTTTGCGGGGCGAGAAACTGACTGGTGACACTAATCATTGCCCATATGTGTAATCAGTGAATTACCCAGCTTTCTCCCACAGAACACAACTGTGCTCTCCCATATCACACCTGCCAGGGGGTGTCTGAAGACTGGCATGACTCACACTGGTACTGAGCAATGCCTGCCCTGTGGGATTTGTATCTCCACAGGGGAGGGAAAGGCCGGGACATAGACGGCTGGGTTGGCTTTCCCACCCCTGCCCAGAGGGCTGCCGCCAGCACGGACATGAAGGCATCCAAAGGAAACCCCGATAACCTCCCAGTATCTCAGCTGTGGGGAGATGCCACAGATTCCTTGCAGGCATGCACACAAATCCCCTCAGACACTGCCCAGCCTCTCCTGGAGCACCAAGGAGCCCCACAGGCATTTCAGTGGGAGTAGATGTTTCCTCCATCATCAGCTAGACCTCACCACCCTCATGATCCCCCAACCCCTTTTGCCTCTTGTGCTGTTTCAAGACACAGAAAAGAGTGGCCAGATGTGGATCTAAGTGGCTCCCTGGTCATTCCTATTCTTTCAGTTCCTGCATGTAAAGACATTGACCCAGAGGAACTCAGAGAAGCTGAAAATCCATCTGTTGATGGGCCCTGAAAATGAGCCAGTTTCCCTAGCTCATGTAGTTTCCCAGCACAAGTCCTGGGTGACACAAGTGGCAGCTTCATGAATTGTCCCATATTAACTACAGCACTGACATGCAGTTTATTTCCCTAAGCACAGGACACTGCATATCAGTTACCACTGACAGTGCAGATATCCCTAACCCATGGCAACTACTAAATTTTGTCACTGTCTTTATTGTCCCTATGTTTGTTTTTACACAGACACTCAAATGCACCCATCCCTATCAGCCATTTCGTAGAGAGGAAGTAACTGTAATACACCACCTTCTGAATTTTGACTTCATAGGAACCTCATCAATGTATAATCTTATGAGAATGGCAGAGGATCTGTCCCACGCTCCCGACATGAACCAGTTACAGCTTCTAGGAACCACCTCAGGGGGTATTTTCACAGGACCTGATGTGATGGGCCTCTGACCACAACACAGCCCCTAGGCTCTGCCACGAGATCCAAACCACAACAGGTCTGTGAAGCTATGAGTAGTGATTTGGCACCTCAAATGCTCATGCATTTCCAAACTGCAGCATTAGGCACAGCAAGTGCCTGTCTGGACCTCACACCTACAGGAGCAGCCAGTGAAGACTCTGCTGGGAAATACGTGACTATTGCAATGACTTTGCTCAGAATACGCTCAAACTGCTGTTCATGTGTGCTGGTAAAGACACAATAAAGGAAACTCTCACACCTGCTAGGCTCAGCAGAAAGAAGAAAAAAGAGAAGCTTTATTTACATTTCTTGTACTTTATAGGTTTCTCAATTTCACAAGGGATTGGAGGACATGTCACTTCCTCCTCAATCCCACTGGAGAAAAAGGATGCTCATCAAACTTTCTCTTATCACAAAAGGAATGAAAAACAGAAAAGACGGTTAAATAATCATTGGCTATTGTTTACATGAAACTGTGTGAAAATTCTCTGACTCCAAGGTTATAACAGAAGGCTTAGCAAAAAAACAGGACAACATTCATGCACTAGGCTATGTAACAAATGTTTAAAAGCCCTTGACACAGGATGCTGAAGGTGCTAAAGAGACATCTAAAGATAGTTAGACAAATCCATGAAGGTAAAAATCCACTGATGGCTATTAACCATGGACACCCCTGTACCACAAGTGGTCCCTGACCTGTGAATCATTGGAGATTGTAAAATAATTCTGGGGAAGTATACTTGTTCTGTTCACACACTCTTCTCACATCATACTCTCATGGATCTTCTTCACGGGTCCAACCCATCTCGGTGACCACTACCTAGCTGACTGTGCTGTCCAGTGGAATGGGATGTCTACCACTTCAGTACTTAAGTCACAGGAACAGATGACTACCTGAGTTTACTAGGTGCTGTTCTTGAATTGCTCAGATCTGAGATGACATGAAAATGGTAAAAATATATTTCTGGCTCTACTGTTCACAAATGTGAGACTTGAGCATTCACACCTCCTCCTTGCCCATTTCCCCATCCCCAGGGGGTGGCCAAAACACCTTGTTCAGAAGCAGCCTGTGGTGAGCAGAGGAGACATTTGCACCTGCACGCACCATGTTGAGTGATCTCTGTTAAAACAGCTTCCCCAGCTGAGTGCTGGAAGTGCCATCAGCTGCTGGGTCATCCTTCTCATTATTCTGTTCTCCACTGTGCAGTGCAGATAGTGACGTCTTCCAGGCCCAGGACAGCCAAGGACATCCACTTCACCACTGGTGAGGTCAGTGGTCAGAAGGGCAAGTGGGAGTGTCCTTCAAAGCCACAACAGGTCAAGCCAGCAGAGCAACTCCTCAGCTCACCAAGCACCTACTATAATGCCTACAGCAATGCAGCAATTCAATGGCATTTTAGATAGAGTAAAAGCTTTACATGAGGGATATCTATTGCACTGTGGTAGAGCTTCCTTTCTCTTTCCCTTCAGGAGCTGGAGGAGACCACATCACATGCGTCATTTAAAAGCAGACACGAAGCAAAAGGCACTTGAAAACTCACCATGGGGAACGATCATGCTTTGGGCAGTAAATATCTGACTTTGTCTTGTTCATCTCGTATTTTATGGCCTTTGCTGTTTGTACAGTGCTTCACAGGAGAAGGCAAGCTAGCAGAGCAGAGCCTGCTCACCGCTCACCTGTCTCCTCCCTTGTGCAAGCACCATATCCCCTCCTGCGCTTTCTCTTCTGCTCAGCTCCATGGGATGGTAGCTTTCAATGCCACACCAACACACTGCAGACACACAATGCTATCAGCAAGGGTCTGGGGGAGAAAAATGCTGGCAAAGCCCTGGGAACATTGCAGGACCCCTGGCCACAGTCCCTCCTCTGTGCCCAGGGTGAGAGCTTGCACCCTCCTCCCTCCTGGTCAGTCCAGTCCCTGATCCACGTGGGAGCTGCAGTGTAGCAGGGAATAGAGTGTCAGAGCAGGGTCTCACTGCCTTGCAAGTGCCATGGGGTTTGCCATGGGCCATCCTGGAAATTTAGGACATGAACAAGATCCTCTGGACTCACAGGACCTCTTTTAAGCCCACATGGGCAATCACCTTAGAAGCAGCAAAGGCGAAATTTTACAACCAGCAATTGTGTGGGGCACAGCATGTTTGCTGGAGACACAGGGTGGTGTAGGGGAACACATATGTCTGGCTCCACCATGGTCTTCTTGGGCTGCCGCTGGACTTTCAAAGCATGTGTTTGTTCAGGAGCTTTGGATAAGTTAGTTGTTATTTCTGTCATACAATTGCCTCATCTTTTTTGGACTCTGACTTGTTTGGAAGCACTGCCAAAATAATCCATCGCAATGCCTTGTACCCATAGGCAACAGTCTGATGGAAGACATCATGCCCTGATCAGCATCTGCATAGAGCAAGATACGATCCAGGAGTGACAGAAACATGTTATGTTTTAGGTTGTCAGCACTGAGGGAAAAGACATGTTCATAATTTGCATTTGTTGATTCACACTTGCTAATAGGATAGCAAGATTGATCAACGCAGAGAAACTGAGGTTAATGAATCGTGATCATCTTTAAGTTCTCAACAGACTGACCCTAATCCATAACCCAGGGTCAATGTCTACATTATTCTGAGTTTTGTTTCAGCTAACTCAACACACATGTACCTATTGAAATGAAGATAGGTCCTGAAGAAAGCAGTCCCAATGCCTTAGATTTCTTCCTGCCTGCTGACAACCCAGAACTGGGAAGAAAACTGGAAATCTCATGGAAAAGTCCTACAGTATCAGCTGGCAATTGACTCGGATTACCACAGGTATGTAAGGAAAATGGTGCTCCCATGCCCAGTGTCCCACCCAGCCTGTCTGAAAGGAGTTCATCCCTCACGGATGCTGTCACCAGTTGCTGCAGAACTCAGAGGTTTAATCAGAGGTTTCCCTTTCAAGCACTGACCCGTCCTGCCAGATCAGTTCTGCTCAGCTTTCAGCACATGATATGATCGTAAGCCAAGGCAAACGTAAGCAAAGGATAGAAAGAGGGGATAGAGATCTCGAATATGCAATTACACACATAACGATGTTATGTTATGCACAAAGGTGCGTGAAATATGTTTAAGAGAAAAAAAAATCTGCATAGATAGGAGAGTTGCTCATAGTCCAGGATATTATCAGATCTGGGAAAATGCCATGTGAATGAGTCACTGGAACATCAGTCAATGGCTGTTTACAGAAAATGCCACAAAGTTGGCTGCTGCAGTCCCTCTCCTGCATTCGTATTTCCTTTTTGTGGTTTCTATAAATCATTGACTTAAAATGTGCTATGGGCCACTCTCTTGCATTATAGTTATCTGCCCCACTACCTTGCTCCAGTCCAACCCCTCCTTGCTTTCAGTAAAACATATTTTAATGAACTATCTTTTTCACATGATGATTGGAGAGCAAACAAAGGCCCTTTGAAAAAATGGTTTGCATATTCCTGCCACAGCTGCTCTCCAACCTGCCAGCATGGTTGTGTTGTAGCCTTATGCCAAGGAGGGACACCAAATGTGGCTGATCCAGCAAGTTTATATATGCCCCATTCCTTCAGGAACTGCTGTTCACTACCTCAGCTCCCCAGCATTTAGCACCTGAAAAATTCAAAAGCTGGAAATCTGCAGATCAAGACTCTGGCATGGAAGGCTTGTAAACCAGAAATAGTGCTTTCAGCCCCAGCTAGGAGCTAACAGCCAGACGGCAGAGATCCCACAGCACTGGTGGCATCCTCAACACAGCGGTCTTGGCTGGATTTCTACTGCAGGATGGGTTCCTGCCCTGGGCTGGCCTCAGACAGGCCAGGACCTTCACAGCAGGACAGCTTCTGGCTTAGCTCCCATTCCAACCACCCCAATGGGCAGAAGTAGAACCAGAGGAATCAGGGGGAAAAGAAGGGGGGAAACAAGAGGGACTGTCTGAGTAAGAACTGGGAAA